>VXBR01009880.1:804353-1258816 GCA_013400215.1 Cisticola juncidis | reverse complement strand
TCAGAGCTCTGGGGGGATCTCAGGGCTCTGGGGGATCTCAGGGCTCCAGGGGGGATTTCAGAGCTCTGGGGGGATCTCAGGGCTCCGGGGGATCTCAGGGCTCCAGGGGGGATTTCAGAGCTCTGGGAGGATCTCAGGGCTCCAGGGGCAGTGCCATGCCCCCCCAGGAGCTCACAATATCCAAGCTCCTCACGGCTTGCCGCTCTTACCATCGCGAAGGCCGGCCGCCACAGAGGACTGCATCTTCTTCATCTGCTAAGAGGCAGGACAATCCATAAAGTGAGACATTGGAACATGGAAGTGTCATCCTGGAGCAGCAACAAACCCAAACCAAAACACTCAAACAACTGTTTTTATCACAGATGGCTTTAGCCCCTGAGGACTGCAGGGACTTGGTAGCTTTTCTGTCCAGGATGGAGCACACAGAATCTAAAGAGAATCTAAAGAGAATAAAGCAATTTAAGTTATAGAATGACACAGTTGTTAAGGTTGGAGAAGACCTCTAAGGTCATCAAGTCCAAACATCAACCCAGCACCACCACCATGTCACACATCAGGAAAAAATTATTCATTGAAAGAGAGATTGGGCACTGGAATCATCTGCCCTGGGATGTGGTGGAGTCACTATCTCTGGACACATTTCAAAAAAGAGTGGATGTGTTAGGTCATAGGTTGGAGTTGATGATCGCAAAGGCCTTTCATTCTGTGTTTCTGTGAACCATGTCTTCCAGTGCCACACCCATACATTTTTACAACATTTCCAGGGATGGTGACCCACTACTTGTCTGGGCAGAAAATTCCAATGCTTTATAATCCTTTCAGTGAAGAAATTTTTGCTAGTACTTAATCTAAATCTCCTTTGTCACAATTTGAGACCACTTCCTCTTGTCCTGCCTCTTGCTCCTTGGGACAAGAGCCCTACCTGCAGCCTTCTGCATCCTCCTTTCAGGGAGTTGTAGAGAGCAATAAGGTCTCCCCTGAGTCTCTTTTTCTCCAGGCTAAACACTGCAGCTCCCTCTGCTGCTGCTCACACAAATCCTCTCATCAAAACATGAAATTAATTTCATGAAGGCCTCGTTTCATACCAGATAAAGATCAGCTCAACAGTGGTGTCAACAGCTGAAGCTCTCTGAGCTGTAACTGTGCTAGTTTGAGCATGTAGCTATTGAAACCATATGGAGCACAGTAAGAGCACAGTTTGATCTGCTCACTTTAAAGTATGTACAGGATCATCAAATATACATGGGAAAAATATCTTCTCTTCTAATGAGTTTTGGACTACCACTTGTAAAATTTTGCTTGTAGAAGTTTATATTCAATCATTCCTTGAGAAAAAGATAGTGAAACCAAGTCTGCTGACTCTGAAATGTCCCCTTAGGAGCCTGCTTATTGAGATATCTTTTGTGATTATCATTTATGCTGACAGTTTTAAATTGGAGGGTGCAGTTGACTGAAATGAGCTAATTCAATTTATAGATGCAGACTGCAGGAAAGAAACAGCTTTTTTCAGGTCCAAAATGAATTTTATTTTACTTCAATATGTAAAGCAAATGTGAGAAAACAGCTTCTAATTGACAGCAAATAAGTAAAACCAGATAGTTTTTAAGATCAGTCTTTAAAGCAAGAAATAGTTTGAGATTATTGTTCATTATTCAATACGTATGCTTCTGTATTTATCATGCAAATTCTCTGGAATTAGATTAAAAAGCTCAGTTCATTTTCAACTGCTTAAGCAGCAGATAAAAAAGCTTAATTAAGGTCAATGCATATGACTTGGGCATGAATTATTTTTTTACACTTTAATATTGATATTTAGGGAAATATTAATCCTCACTGCAAGATCCAGTCTGACGGATTATTTCTCAGCAGGTAGCAAAAATCTTGCACAGAAAAGAAACATTAAATCCCCTTAAATACTAATAAATGACATTGTTTATGGGATGATCCCCTGCTTCACTGACAGAAGAGTCTTCACAAGGAGAGAACATGAGCATTCAAAGTTAACAAATCAGGCTGTACATGCAGAATATGCACAAGATTTATATTCTCTGTGATGGGAAGAAGGCCATATTTCATATATACTAAAATACAAATTATACTCAGCCCTTGGCATAACTATGATAATAGATTAATAGATTCAACCTCCATCAACAATCTGTGACCAGGAGATCTACATATACTGATAGAAATAATGCAGATGGCTGGCTAGAAACAGCAGTTTATGTCCTAGAAACCACATTAAATTAGAGGATAGTGTTCTCATGACACCCAGTCTGGAGTTCTGCATCTACCTCTGGAGTTCCCAGCACAGGAAGGACCTGTCAGAGAAAGTCCAGTGGAGGCCATCAAGATGATCAGAGGGATGGAGCACCTCTGCTAAGAGGAAACACTGAGAGAATTAGGATTGTTCAGCCTGGAGAAGAGAAGGCTTCAGAGTGACCTAGTTCCACTTCCAGCACCTGAAGGGAGCCTACAGGATGGCAGAGAGGCCTGTAGTAGTTACAGGACAAGAAGGAATGGCTTCAAACTGAAATAGAGTAAGTTTAGATTAGCTATTAGGAAGAAAGTCCCCACCTGTGAGGGTGGGGAGGCACTGGAATAGATTGCCCAAATAAGTTGTAGATGCCACATCCCTAAAAGTGTCCAAGGCCAGGCTGCATGGGGCTCTGAGAAACCTGATCAAGTGGAAGTGGTCCCTGCCCATGGCAGGGGAGTTGGAACCAGATCATATTTAAGGTCCCTTCCAAACCTAGCCATTCTATAATTCTATGACATTATACTTTCAACTGATGTCCTATTTCATTATAATCTATATAGAGGAATAATACTAAACAAGGCTGAATTCCTTGAAGTCATGGGAATTGGAATAGCACTCTGATTAAGCCAGATTTTTTGACTGTTGAAGGGGTTTCTTTAGTAACAGATTATTTTTTTTAATGTCAGCTCAAACAGCATCACAAATACAAAAAGTGAAATTATCATGGATATATTGAGTGTGCCTCCATCCCAGGAAGAGGAGAGCTATTCCCTTCCATCAGCCTGGTGTAGGCAGTACATACTATTAAATAGTAAAAGAGATTTCCCAGATATATAATATTATAAATAAAATAACAATGGTGCAAAATTAGGTCTTTGAAGAGGATTAAGAAATGGCAGTGAACCTAAAATTGCTATAATGAGGCATCATGATTTCCAAACTTGCTACATGGAAACTTGGAGCTGTGCCCTTCCTCCACTGAGCTGAGACACGTTTATTGGTTTGGTTCACTTTGCCTGGAATTGAGGAGCAATCAAGCTGAGATTCACCAGGAAAATGGAATAAATATAAAATTCTGCACTGTAAAAAATCTTCAGCTACATCTACAAGAGTTCATACTGAAAACCAGTTTGTGCTGATGTTACCAATGGCTTTCTGACCTCCTTTGAAGTTGTGCCTGTGACATGGTTAAGGCAGTTTGGGGCTGGAGGCAAACTGGAAGCCAACAACAGTATAAACCATAACTGTTCTCCAGCATTCTGACTTTGTCATCAGAAGATTATTTTCATTAAAAATCTTTTTTTTTTTTTCAAGGCAACAGCAAGGAGGAATGTCATGGATTTGTGTGCATACAACTCTGACAAAGGAAATAGCTTGCTTCTGAAGCTCATACCTTTCCCAATGACATAGAAACAAAGATAGCATTTTTTTTCCTAAATAACAAGGCAAGCGATGACAATAGCTGCTAAAAAATTATGATAGGAAGATGATAACCATAAGAAGAAGAAAGCATTCCTATTATCATAGCATTTCACAGGAGAAATAACAATCTCAGAATTAATATAGATCAAAAGTCATGTTATTTGTCTGTCATTATTATCAAGAATTGCAAGCTTTACAGCATTTCCCCACAGCCAGAGGTTATTAGAAGGTCACTAAATTATAAAAACACATTGGAATTCCCACCACCTCCCTCTACCTTAATGAAAACAAATTCTATAACTTCCAGGGCAAGAGGTAAGGTTGCACTTCTTCCCCCAGTGATTCTGTGAGGGAAGCTGAAGAGATGCCAGAGTGAATAGAGCAGAAGAAACCTAATTTTGCACATTCTGGGACTCTGTAATGCCAATATATGCTCTTCTAAATATGCATTTCAAAAATCCACCTGGGTCCACTTTAAACCCCAATAAAAGCAGGACCAAAGCCAGGCAGCAGCAACACCTGAATGAATCTGGAATGTGACACACAGAGCCCTGAGAAACAAGCATCCAGAGCTGAGACATACTGCAGAAAGTTGGCTCTTGGCCTGGGAAAGAGGAGGAAGAGCAGCTTGTTGGGGATCTGCAGCATCTCTCTGTAACTGTAGTGCTTGCTTGCACTCTTTGGTGCTCACAGTTTTCAGAATTCATATTTTTTCATGCACAGTGCAGTCTGTGGCAGTTGCAGGAGTGTATGTATTTGCCATCATGTCTGCTGAACACAATTAATTGTGTCAGTCTCCATTATATTGTCATCTTCAGGTAGGTTCAGGTCAAACAACACACATTTCACATTTTTGTGTAGGAAGACAAAAGTGTACTTTGAGACCACCAAAAATACGGAGCTTTCATTATCAAATTCTTTTGTCAGCCATAAGTCATTAGTTTCACCCTACACTGACATTACATTAAAAAATGACCCAAAAAACAAACAAACCCAAATCCCATCACCCCTAAAAACCCCAACCAAACACATACTTGGGAAGGTCCATGAACTGGCAGTCATAAATTGTTGCCAACTCCAAGATCACAGCCACCCTTCTCCTCAGTCAGAGAAACAGGGATGTAGAGACAACAGGCAGAACAGACTCAGCCATCTGAGGACATCCAACAACATTGCAGTGGAGAGTGCTTTTACAGTAGTTGTAGACTTCTTGTTTAGTAATCATCTTTCCCATTTTATTTGTTTTATATCCTTCCTTTTAAAATTAAAGTCAGAAATAAACATATCAAGTTTACTTCTGAAACTGGTAAACCTATGGAATAGCTTCCAGGGCCCATTATTTATTAACATATCCCCATATAATCAGTGAGTTTAGTTTTATTCTTTGATGTTTATCAAACAAAAAAGACAGGAAAAAGCATTGCAATGGACACATGAGACAACAGAATAGCCACTATTCTGCCACCACAGGGACTCCTTCAGAATTATATCTTTAATGATATGTGTGTACTAGCTATAATAAAGAACTATTTTAATGCCAGATTATTAAGTACAATGCAGTTTTCAGTTTGCACAAGCTGTCATAGAGTGATGGCATTATTGGCAATGTAAATTTTTTACTCAGGGAATGTTCAGCATGAAATATTTATGGTTCATGGTAAGTTAACATTTTGAGAAAACACCTCTTATGTTTTCTCATTTTTCTGTAAATATTCCTGTATTTTAGTAATTCATTGCAAGTTTAGAATTTTAAGATTTCTACCTTTTCTTCTTCAGCTGATTCAGCTCTGAGGATCAGCCAATCTTTGCTACAGTTACCAGGTAAGGAGGAACCCATTTCATTCTAGAACAGCACAAAACTTCCCCAGGAATGCTCCAAAAATAAAAACACAACAGTATTAAGGCTTTGTGCTTAACAGATCAAAATTCAATTTAGGTAAACAGGTAAGGGGAGACCACAATTATAAGTCTTTTAAATTTTTTATATCCCTGAACTATGGTATTGATACTTTATGTTAAGCTTCCTAATAGCTGTAGCATGGGCAAGTTTGTAAGAAGATAGAACTTGAGAATGTTATTTGATTTTTTAAAAAATTGAGAGAAAATCAAATATTTAGTAAGATTCTAAATCTTAAGAATAAAAAAGCTCACTATGCCTGTAGAGTCCTTAAAACCAGTGTTTTTAGAAATTTGCAGGTTACTTATTTACAGAAATTATTGTATACTCATTTGCAAATAAATTGAAATGAATTGCAAATTGGAATTAATTTGCTACAGTATTAAAGAAGTATTTTTTCAAGTCTATCCTAATCAAAAGTTTAAAGATGAAATGTAAACAACTACAATAAAAATACTGAGATCTTACAGTATTTCTCATCCACAATTCTTAAATACTTGAAAAGATGCTTTTTAACAGCTTCAATTTATCAAGGAACGTACTAGAACCAAGACCTTGAATTTAATTCACTTGCCTACACAGATATGTTATCATATATTTTATATATATATATATATATGTAGTATTTATTATTGATCCACAAAATTAAATATAGTCATTTTACCAGGGAGCCCATATTATGTTTTTTTATTATACAAAACAAAACAGAGTTGGACAACCCAAGGGGAGGCAAACACCAACTGCTTTTCCCTCCATACTCTCATCTCCTCTGATACTGCATTTTAAACACCAGCTCCTCTGTCATTTCTTAAATACTGCCAAAGAAAATTTCTTTAGCATGAAAAGACTTTACTTGAATCCAAATTAGATCATAATAGTCACACTAACTGGTTTTACTGAAGTTCTTTTCATCAATAAAGGGACATTTTACTTTATTTTCAGGAGGCTGATACAGATTTGGTTAAGTACATATGAAACGGATAATACAATTTCCTTCTGGCAACAGCATAAACTTCCAAAACCAGAAACCTCATGTTTTCTTTCTTATTCTTCCTTAATGTTTCCAAGGTTTTTAAAGCACAAAACTAATTTTGAAGGTACCATGAGGATGTTCCTCACCTCAGAAATGAACAAATTGTCCACACAAGTAACAAAGACCCATCACAAAATTAGAGGTTAAAGGACAGACCAACATCCATCATGTGTCCTGCTAGGTCTGTCTTGGCAGTGCCAGTGCTCACTGAGAAATGTGTTTCCTGATGTTCAGGTGCTCAGTCTGTGTCTCTTGGCTCCTGTTCTGCCAGTTTGCACTACTGAAGAAAATCTGGCTTCACCTTGTTTGGATTGTTCCTTAGGGATGTACAGATCCTCCACTGCAGGCTCTTCCCTGTGTCCTTATCTCCCTGGTGCTGGAGAGCCTGTGCTCACTGTTTTGGGTGTTGTCACACCAGTGCTGAGTCCAGGGGAAGGTCACCTCCCCATCCCACCAGCAGCACCCCTGAGTGCAGCCAGGGGGGCTCTTTGCTGCCTTTGGTGTTGGCTCCCCTTCAGTCTGGGATCCATGAAGACTCCAAAGTTCTTTGCTGCTAAGTTGCTTTCCAGATGTCACCTTTCCCACTGGCACACAGGCTGTGCCCACAATTCTCAGTTCTCATTTCCAGGATTTTCTACTTAAACTAAAGAGAAAAGAAGGGGATTATCTGTACATGGTGTCTTTTAAATTTTGCAAACAGGCATTTAAATTCTTAAGAAAGGCAAAGGAGAGAAAATGACAACTCAGTTCTGCAGCAAGCTGTAAATCCAACATAATTCAAGAGGCAAAGATGGTTAATGACACAAATTTGACTATTTCAGATAAAATCCTCCTCTTATTTCTGGTGATGTTTACTGATATAACAATGAGGATTACCCCAACTCAGATTTACCCTGAAGAGGGTGTCCCTGTGATATCTACCAAGGCTAAATCATTGTAAAGTGGTGCCTGGCACAGGGGCTGGAGCAGGGGGTGCACGGGAGGCTCTGCTGCTGGGGCAGAGGGTCTGATGCTGTGCTGCTGCCAGCTCACACTGCAGCCAGCTCACACTGCAGCCAGCCTGGGTTCAGCCTGCTGGGCCTCCTCTCACAGACACCCAGCAGCACTTTTCATTCCTTTGGAAGATGCCACAAAAAACAGTTTTCCAAATAGATCCCTTCTCTTTGAAACAATCTTTATTTGCCTTGCCTGGGTACTCTTCCCTCCAAGGCTCCTGCCTTGCTGGGCAGGCATGTATATACAAACTAGATGAGCTTTAAAAGTTTTACATCTTTGTTACATCTTATTACAGCTCTCTACTGTTTACCACACAGCTTTTTTAACAGAAATAGACTCCAGTATTGTAAACCAGATGTACAAAGCAAAGCAGCTATACCTTTTCACTCCCAAACATCAGGATAGTGCTGCTAGCCCCTGCCTCTGCTGCTGCCCTGGGAGCAGGGGAAAGGCAGCATTCCTCTTCTCTCAGGTGTCAGCAGGTGAATCATTTCATCTCTCCTTGCAATTACACCTTTCTTCTCCTTTCTCTTGTCTGCTTAACCTCTGGAACAATGATTGCTTTCGTGACTTACAAGACACAGGTTACACACTGTGTCTGGACCTCAAGTGTAGGAAATGGAAGGAGCCAAGGGACTTTCATTATTCCTCCCTTTTCAGTTTCTTAGGGTTGGCTTACAATGCTTACAAACACTTTCCTGTCACAGGTAGGATTTTTTTCCAGGATGCTCTTCCTGGGTGACTGCAGAATCACAGCTATTAGGAGCAGAGTAGGATATTCAGCCTTAAGAGAGTAAAATCTTTCCTAAATAGCTTTCCTATATGGGGGGCTCCATGGCCAGCCAAAATGGCTTTAATTGGATGCTACAGGATTGCTGCAGTATCAAAGTAAAGGGTAATTTCTACTAAATATTAATCAATGCATTTCTTGAAATTTTGGTGGTAATAATCATTTTCAATATCTTAGCTCTTGTCTTGAGTAAACCATATATTCTTGACCTCTCTCAGTTATAAAACTGAGATAATAACACTTCCCAATTTTAGTACGCAGAGAAATCTCTAAATGGAAACAATTATGTAAATAAATCACACAAGTACAGGCAATATAATCTGAAAGCAAAAGGAGGCTTTTTTCAGATGATAAAATCATAGGAAGTGGACAAAATAATTCAACAAGTAGCCTTGAAAACTATCCACATAAATTAATACAGGAGAGATACTGAAGAATGAACACCTTCTAACTGGCTTTACATGTGAATAACAGTACCTGGCAAGGTGGAATGGTATCTACGTGCCTTAATCTACATCTGTGTGCAGAAGGGCACTAAGATGAGAATAAATTAGTTAAGTTCTAAAGGAAAGAATTTGGAGATCAGCTATCCTGACATGATATCATTCAACACATTTACTGCAGAAACATTTTTATATGAGTTTTACTAAAGATTGGTCCTCTGAGAGAAAATACCAATAAAAATAGTAAAAGGTTAAAGAAATCACTTTTAAAAAAATTTTGTTCAAGTGGTTAATTATATCTACTGTTTAAAAAAACCCTAAGCCATAGCCTTTGACGTATTGATAGTTCTACACTAACCTGTAAAAATAAAAGCTTTTCAGTCCTCCATTTTCTCCACTTAGGAGAGTCTTATGCCCAAATATCAAAACACCTCATAGTCTTCTTTTGCAGAACTTTCATCTGCCTAAGCTTCTCACTGTAAGACAGCTAGGAATCAGTTCTATGTTCTCACTAATTTTATTGTATTTGTGAAGATTTTATTGACTTAAATAATCCACTGACTCAGCAACGTTTTTATCCTATTCTCTACTACCCTTATCCAGCACCCAAGGATCAAGCTTACCTTTTCCATCAAGTCAGAAAAACTAGGAACACTTGTTCTAGTGAAAAACTGGACATTTTATGTGACAAAACATGTAACTAAAAACTTGAAGAATTAAAGGAGTTCAAAATATATTTCATATTTATTATAACCATAACAAATATGTATTATAACTAGGTAGAAGACAACACTGCTGCCTTGCTTGACTTCATGGCATGAAACACCTTAGCCCTGGAAACAAGAACTTCCAGCCAAATGATTCTTTGCTCAACTTGTTCATGGAAGACTGAGTTTGTCTAACACTCACTTTGTCTCCCTCCAAGCTGCTGTTCTAAGACACTTGTGGCTGTCCCAGATAGTTGCTGGCTGACAGAGTTAGTGCCCTCAAGGGGAGATGAACCATTTCGATTTTACAACCATTTTTGGCTGAAGCACCAGAGCAGGGTACTGCCATTTTTCAGAAACAAGACCTTTAGTTTTAAATCATTCACATAACTGCTGGCTGAGCTCCAGGATTTTCTTTTCTTCACCTACTTTGATTTGTGAGAAAGAATGGATCACCAAGAGGATCCTCTGGATATTCCTTTTGTAAGATCCCTAAAGTCATGTAATTAGTTCCAGCATAAGATTCTTTTTCTTACTACAGACAGCAACTTGTGCTTACAAAGGTCCCTTGCCTCATTTCATTTGCACTGCACTCTAGACAAATGTTGAATACAAGAGTAAATCAGGCTCTTACTGCATACTTTACCACTGGGCTCACTTTATAGGGAATAGACTTTCACTTCTTGCTCTTTCAATAGAATCATTGCTTAGATATGTCTGTGCCTGGCCCTCTTTACAAAAATATCAGGGATAGCTTTGAGGCAGACTCAACAGTAATTTGGAATGGTGTCAGATGTCTGGGGGATATTATTATTATGCAAGTACTGGGCATTCAAAACACAAACAGTGCAAAATTTGCTTTCTCATTCATGGTCCAGTCGTGCTGACCTTTTAATAAAAAGCAGTGTGCTTGGTGACTATTAAATCCATTTTAACTCTTGAGTCACAGATAAAGTCACTCTGTCTTATCATTTTAATGGGCCCTTTCCCACCCTGATTGTATTGAGGGATTGTCCCACTCTGCTCCTTCTGACTTTGTTTATCAGCCAAGCACACTTGCTGCTGTCACTAGTAAATACTAATAAGAAATAAATGGTATGTGAGTAGAGCACATCTCTGACTGAAACTTTTTCCTCCTGCAAAAGAATCCTTGGGACTGCCATCCCTTCTCTGTCTTCGTGGTACAGACCCCAGCAGACAATGTATTTGTGCATAAACCAGTGGAATGGACCTTCAGGCTCTGCTGGGACCTCCTGCCACAGCCACATGAAGGTAGTTAATAAGAAGTCCTTGCAAGACTGCCTTACGTGGTAGGGAAAGGGAGTTTGAGGCAGCAAAAGGCTCATTTATATGTAGCTTACACTTCATTTTAAAAGAAGTCCAATTCTCTTGAACCTTTCTGAACAGGTAATTCTAAACTGTTGACAACAAAAGTAATTGCCATATGTAGATTAACCCCAACTGTTTGTAAAGTTCAACTCCATTTCCAGCTCTGTTTTCCACAGCGTAAGCATTCCAGCAGATCTGCACTTCATTGCACAGATGGTCTCTCAAAAAAACCACCACAACAAAAACTATTCATTGTTAATATGTTTCTGGTGCCAAGACACACAGAAGGTTTATATGCCACTATGGAAAGGTAAGACTGAAGTAAAGCTGTTTCTCAGGTAATAAAATCATCTTTTATTCCATTTTCTCTTTCACAAGGGTAGCTGTTACCCTGGGTCTCACTAAGTGTTCAATGGACAATATAAAAGGACTTTCTTTCCAGAAGCATCAGCACTTCTAACTAGTTTGTTAAACTAAACACGTTTCTCATGACCATTCTTGACTTTCCTAACAACCTGTCCAAACTCATGTAAATCACAGCCACAGGAGTCTGATGAGAAACATAGCTGCTACCTCTGTGTTCAGAGAGCTGAGCCAGGTAATTCCCTGCGTGGGGCACAGCCCTGTGCTTGGGGACAGCAGGCCTCTAGTCTCAGATATTAAAAGCTCTGGTTTTAAACACAACCCTGTCAAAGTACCACAAACTCTTATAAATCTAATCCTCATCTAAGTCAGAAATCGAGTGTCACCTGCTCAATGCAGCACTCTTATCTACTGGGACAGGTGACTTGTCCCAGGAAGTCTGAAAAGATTTTGTGAATACAAATAAACTTTTGTTTCAGCCAAGACTGAGAAGAGGTTTAGAAGAGTTCTAAGTTAAGGAAATCTCTTGTTTCTGCCAGGACAGCATCCATGAACGTGAATGTTCATTACACAGCTATCTTCTATTAATAGAAGATTCCAGTGGCAGGCCCACTGGAAGTTTTTGAAAATGCTTTAAAATCAAAGAAGCACAAAGCCAAACTACCCATTGTGCTGAGGTGTCAGGCAGAAGGGGGAGAAAGGATGGAGTGTCTGTGACAGACAGCTGTGGCCAGCTGCAGTCACTCCTCCTCCTCCCCAGCTGTGCTGGCAGTGCTGGCAGCCTCTCTGCATGCTACCCAGCATCTCCTTTCTGTTTCACCAAACCAATTACACCAGTTAACTTGGATTGTTGTTGTTCCTCACACATCATGCATATGGCAACTGTTCCAGAGTGCTCAGCGAGTCCTTGGGGATTTCTTTTTTAGTTTCAGTGTGGTTCTGTCTTGGTCTGTCTTCTTCTGTCTTCTGTTTCTGCTGGTTCTGTCTTGGTCTGTCTGTGACAAGACCCATCAGCAAGTTGGCCACAGGGTGTCTCCTTACTGAAGAGTGCACATCAAATACACAGCATCATTCTCACCTTGGCAACTGAGTGTGATCCTCTGTCTGCACAGCAGGGGCCACTTACAGCATAAAACAAAACGAAACAAAAACAATGACAAAAAAACCCAAACAAACAAAAAACTCAACCAACCAAACAAACAAAAAAAAAAACCCAGAAAACTTTTGTAGCCCAGGCAAATTCAGAGTGGAGGCACAAGACCTGCATAAGACAGTCACAAATAGCACAGAAGATGCCAGTGGCCTTTCTTAGCTGCTCTCATCTCTAACAAGAGCTGTTCTCACCTCATGTCAGAATCCAAATCTTTCTTGTGATATTTTTTTATACGGCACACTTTTAAGAGAAAAAATCAGTAGAAGTACATTCCATAAAGAATGACTATTTCAGAGCCTACCTTGTCAGCTTAAAACTATTATTTCTCTCATTTCCATCAAATGATCTGAATTCTGCAACTGCCATAGATAGGAACCTTTTTCAATCATCACGAAAAAATTCAGCAGTAAGAAGCCAAATGCTGAACTGTGATTTCTTTGCCACAAAAATTCTATTTGCTTCCTGGAAGAGGTAGTTCAGTCACAAACAGCATGCTGAAATTGCAGGGGGCAGCTGGGTCGAGGTAGTGTTTGTGGATGGTTAATCCACACTCATTTTCTCTGTCTGCTGTTACTCTTTTCAACCTGGCAGACAAGGAAAAAGAAAAAAAGAAAAAAAAATTAAATGGCATACCCACCATCCCTACCTCTGTAATCTAATCTAATGTTTATGGATTTTTGTGGCTGTAGAAAGGGATATTCAATACAGGTACCATTTCTTGTCTTGCAAGTACTTAACTTTTGAATCCTGTATTTATCAGAGTGTGTGACTTGCACAGGCAGATAAACCATTGTACTCCACATAGGAATATATACATAAATCACCTCTTTCTACAATTAGCAAGTTCATTTTGGCCTGAAAAATGTTCCAAATCATTAACTAAATGGTTTTCAATACATTCCAGCTATACTGTTCTGAGTGTACTGGGGCTGAAATAGAGCAATACATTAAAACCTGCAGAACTTCTCCTGTATAAAACAAGAATTAGAATTAATTTTAGAAGAGTTAATTAATTACTTGTCCAGAACTTGTGTCCACTCTTCTAGACAATCCTAAAAAAAAAAGATGTAGAAGCAGAGGAAGTTTTAGTGAATGGAAGCAGATATTTTTTAGCCGAAATCACACACTGAACCTTTCTGAAAATGAAATTAATTTCAGTAATTAAGTAATAACTCAAAAAGCAGATAGGTCCATTTATTCAGAACAGCACACAGCCCTGACTTTTCACTCAAACTGAAGTTCACAGAATAGCAGTGCAGACCTGGGAAACACAAAATCCAGTCTTAAAATTCAGTCTTTTCCTTCTCTAGCCTGTGGTCACCCTTCCTGGGGTCCTGGGCACCCACTGCTGGCTGCAGAGCTCTGGCCCTGGTGGTGCTCATGTCCTCAGCCCTGGCTGCAGCAGCCCTTCAGTACTTAGAGAGATGAGGACAGAATTTTAATGGAGTCCATAGAGACAGGACAAAGAGTAATGGTTTTAAACTGAAGGAGGGTGGGTATAGATCAGATAAAAGAAATATATTTTTTACAGTGAGGGGGATGAGACACTCAGAGATGTCCAGAGAGATGTGGATGCCCCATCCCTGGAAGTGTTCAAGGTCAGGTTGGACAGGGCTCTGAGTGACCTGACCTAGTTGAAGATGTCCCTGTTTACCGCAGAAGGCTTGGACTGACCTTCAGGGTGACCTTCTGAAGTTGCTTCCAGCCCAAACTACTCAATGATTCTTTCAACCTGACCCATATACTCAGCAAAAGCACTGAACCTGCTGAGACACTCAGCTGTGCAGAGGAACCTCCCCCCCAGGGTCACTGCAGGCTTATGGAGGGCAGTGCAAGCCTCTCAGGACTTCACACAAGCTGTGACTTGTGCTTATTGATCACCAAATCTATAGAAAGTGTGTAGATATGTACATTTAAAAACTGCAGAATAAAGACTTCCAATCAGGTAAATATCTGCTGCCCAAGAATCATAAAACTCCTATATTGTATTCTGTAGACAGTTTTCAGGTGTTGGTTTTTTTTTTACTTCCCCTCCACTGAAAAGTTCATAGGTCCTCATTAACACTTATTCAGAACACAGATGTACATAAGAATTCACTTGAAGAGGCTTTACAGAACAGTCTGGGGGGTGGGAAATACACCCCCAAACTCATAAGACCCCAAAGCTATTCTGTGTTTGAGGTGCTGAATCTTTCTACAGGTCACCAGGCCATGTGAGAGGAGGATCCACCTTCACCTGCATATCTGAGGCTGGAGTTAGAAGAGAGCAGTGCCTTTTTTCCTATTTGCTTAGTGAAAACTAAAAAAGAGGATGGGAACAATCCTTCATTCTAAATCATATTATTATTCCAACATGTACATAAAAGCAAATTGGAAAATACCAACAATTTTACTAATTCTTCCCTTCAAATTAGAAATGCAAGTAATTGATCCTTCAGTTTCCCTCCAGTTTTTGTTTTTTAGAGTATATAGAATATAATTTCTTTGTGTAAAATACAAAATATATTGGTCTATTTAAGAATTTAGAAGAAAAAATTTTAAAATCTACAAATTCGTAAATATGTCTAAAATCAGAATACTAAATTCCTGGTCTATTTCAATTAATTATGTGGAGCTAAGCATAAGAGAAATTCTAAAGGAAAAAGAAACCCTAAAAAAATGCAACAATGTTGTTTATATCATTGATGATATCACACTTGAATAATACTTACAATTTAATGTTGATTAAAAAAACCAGCCAAAATCATTCTCCTGGTGAAGTAGTTTAGAAATTAAGATGAATGTATGAACATTTTTAAACTATGTTGAAAGCTTGTTTGAAAGAGTTATCAAAGTAACACCTTTCAATGATAATATTTCAATAAATTTGTATTTCATGAACCAGATACAAATGTGGCTCAGCTAGTTGGCTTTATCCAGCATCTGTCTGGATTTCAAACATATTTCTACTTGGCCATCTTAAAGTTCTCATTTTCACAGACAGTTCCTCTCTGTTGCTCTCTCTTATAACTTGATTCTTCAAAGTCTGACACCAGGGGTTTAATGTGTAAGGAGGTTTTTCCCTTTTTTGACTGTCAAAAGTATTCCTCTTTTAGCTAAATTATATCTTTCATGTTACTGATACTTCAAATTTTGTATTTTTGTCTTTCTTTAACCCATTATTATATATACATAATTTTATTTGTTTCAGTTACAAAAACCCAGAATAGGTAATTTCTATTTTTGCATAGTATTTATTTTGCATTTTGTTTTGTGGGAATAATAAAACAAATATGAGGCCAATCTCTTTAGGATACCACCACTTTTATAGGCAATAACAAAACAGGTGTTAATTCACTACATTTTTTACTAGTAGAAGCTAGATAAGACCTAAGTAAAACAAGATTGATTTTCTCCTTGAATCCTCACCGATCATTTTTCTTCATTAGACATTCAAATTCCACTGTGATGAGGGGCATAAAACTAAGATGGATTTGTAGATGGAAAGATCATTATATTCTTTCAATATAATCTCTGCTCAAGACCCCATCATGAAGAAATAAGGACATTACTTTTAGGGACATGATGGAGGTATTTTTGTGACAGTACTTAGGAGGTTTGACAGCCCAGCTTCTGCTTGTCCACAGTGAGCTTTTTAAACATTTCATTTAAAGGAATGCAGTTATTTTTCAGGTTTCCTGAAAGATGAAGGAAAAATGAGAGCAATCTGAACATGACTAGATCATAAGAAATAATTGGATTGAGTATGAGCTATCAATTTAAGCATAAGGTAGATATGCAAAGATTAAAGGAAGCACAAACTAATGAGATGAGATTGAAAAGTAGTCATAGCTGACTTGTGTTCTCAGCCCAGGTAAAGGGACTGGACTTACAACCAGACAAGCAGTTCCAAAGTAATTAAATGCTGGTGCTCTCAGCTGCTGGGGTGCCTCTCCAAACCCACAGCATTTTCCCCAGCATCCAGCAAACTGCTAATAAGAATGAGGAATGGAACAGCTGGGGGCTGCAGAATCATGTTGCCATGGAAACCACTGCAGGTGCGTGGTCCAAGGAATAATAAACCCCAGATTTTTAGAGTTTATAAAAAAAAAGTAAGGAAGAAATGAAAAGAAGACAGAGAGAAATAAATAACACAAACCAAGGGCATTGCAAACACTTTTGAGAGAAGGACAGGCTGGTATTGTTAAATGGGACCTGTCAGAGAGAACAGTGCAGAGGACAAAGGGACTGAGCTGAAAGATATCTCAGTGCATAAGTATGCCAGGAAAAGGAAGAAGAAATCAGAACTAAACAAAAGAAAACACAAACAGCAGAGGGCACTGAAAGAGAAATAAAATCTATTACAGGTCATGTGTTTAGAAAAAACAACAGGAGAAAAGAGCAGTTTGGAAATTGATGTGGGAATCAGGACCTCTTGGATTGCCTAACAGTTCTAGTTCTCCTATGCCAAAAATCATTTGTACATCAAGTCTCCCACTCATATAACTCATGCACCAGCCTTTCCCAAAATAACAGCTCATTCATCTATGTACAGCACATTTCAAATCTGATGGATCTGATTTTCAAAGGTATTAGAGTCCCAGCACTGTAGCTGGTGGGATTTGCTCAGCTCCTGAACAGGCTGAGCACTTAATTCACATTCATGTCAGTGGAACTGATGCTCCTCATGTTCACCTCTTGGCACAGTAAAGTCCCTCTACAGTGAGGGGGATGTGCAGCTCCAAGATTTACTGAACCAACCAAGATTTTAATTGGTTTCTCTCTCTCAAGTGACTCTACAGGACATGTTATCAATACCATTTTTATTAGGATTACATTTGTCTATGCAGCTTCCTATTTGTAGTGTTTATGAGCAACTGGAGGAAAGCTGTCTGGAGATGCCACGGAGTGATTTAATTGCAGGCTCACAACACTCATGATGCAAAAGAGAGGTCTCAGAAGACCCTGGTGTCCCCAAGCCCATTTGTGGTGGTGGCCACATAGTGCCCTGCAATAAACTCACCCCTCACAGAGCAAGGCCAGGTGGGTTATACAGGTCACCAAGACCACTGGTGACAAGAATTTTAGTGCTACAAAGCCTTCTGGTGGCTTTTCTGACTAGGAGGAAAGCATGTGCTGTTTTAAACAGCCCCTTAACAGCAAATCCAGGGACAACAGCTGTGGTACAGTGACATGCCATAATCCAGAGAGCAGCAAGAGAGGTTCTGGAGGCAATATGCAAGTTACTGCATAGAACACTAAAGAACTCCCAGACTGCACCCCCTGCATTGACCACTCAGTGGAAAAGCAGACAGAAGGTGGAATCATAGTGCAAAAATGACAAGTCATAAGACCTGTGTACCTTCAAATACAGAACAGAATACAGGATGTCAAAACTCAAGCAGGAAAATACTTCAGCCAGACTTGAACTAGGAGAGGCGATAACTAAAATCAAATAAACAAAACCACCCCACACCCCAAAAAACCCACCCAAACCACGACAACAAACAAAACCCACAAGGAAAAACCCAAAGAAACAACAACAAAAACCACAAAAAACAATCTTCCAACAGCCAAAGAAAAGAATCGAAAAAAACCAAACCAAATAAAACTCAAACAAAAACCCACCAAAACCAAACCACGGCTATATTAGGCAGCATACTTGGTTCTCCTGCATGCATTCACTTACTGAGAAGGTTAAAAAATGCAATGTCCTCTCCCCCAAAGTGTTGATGAAGTGGTTTATCTCAAAAGAGGCGTCACATAAAAATAAAATTAGAAAAAAAAGTTATTTTCAGATAACACATGAAATCCAAAAGATGCAAAATCGGGAGCTATGACAGAAATGGTTTAAATATATCCTCCTAAGAGCTGAAAATACAACCAGCCATTCCTGAAACACAAGCCAAGACTAGATTGTCTGCAGGGATGAAGCATGGAGTTAGAGAAAGTGCTAGAAATTAGATGGTCTTCTAATGTCATGTCCAAATAAAGATGGAGAAAAAACTTAAAGAAAAACTAAGGTACGCAAAAAAAAAAAAAAAAAGAGGAAGACGTTGCTAAAGGCATAAAAACCAATAGAAACTACTCCCTCATGGAAGCAGAAAGCCTGACAAGAGTGTCTCCAGGGCTAATAGACAATCAAGGTGTAAAAGAAGTGTTCAGAACAGATACAGCCTCAGCAGAAAATCTAAACAAGGTTTTTATGACTGTGCTTATCAGAAAGGATCACAGTATCACAGAACATCCTGAGTTTGAAGGGACCCCAGGAATCCTTGAGGTCCAGTTCCTGGCTCTGCACGAGTCACACCGTGTTCCTCAGAGCATTGTCCAAGAGCTCCCTGAGCTCTGCCAGGCTGGTGCTGTGACCACTGCCCTGGGGGGCTGTGCCAGTGCCCACCCACCCTGCATGAAGAATCCTTTCCTATGCCTGACCTAAACCTCCCCTGACACAGCTTCATGCCAAGAAATCAGTGGAGACAGAGGTTTTAAGGAGAAATAGATCAGTAAGGTCAGTGTTTGTATTGCCCAGACTGCATAACTGGAACTGCTAAAAATAATGCAGTTAACAGATGTACAGATAAGTATCTGAATAAATGTCAGAAACATGACAAACAACCACCAAATCGTTAATGGTTTCCTTCAAGAGCTCAAGGAAGGTAAAAGACATTCCAGACTAAAAAAGTACTTACCTTTACACAAATAGAAATAAAATACGTCACTAGGGAATTGGAGATGAAATCCTGATATCTGAAAATAGAAAAAGTTTTAATTCTTTTATAGCTAGGACACTATGTTAACATGAGAAAAAAAATGGATTTTCTAAAGCACATGATGCCACAATAAAGAAATTTACTTCTCTGTCAGGGTGAGGTGAGTTGACTATGGCTTGACCAGGAGCCCACTAAAGCTGCTCCAGCCAAGAGTCTTCTTCAGGGCAGACTTCCATGAGGCCACAGCCTCTGTTCAGATATCTACCTGTTGTCATGTGGGTCCAGCATGAGCTGCAGGTGGATCTCTGCTTCTCCATGGACCTTCCTGGGCTCTGGGGCACAGCTGCCTCCCCATGGGCTGCACCAGGGCTGCAGGGGAATTTCTGTTCCAGCATCTCCTGCCCCTCCTTCTGCTCTGACCCTGGTGTCTGTGGGCTTGCTCTGCTCATATATTCCCCCTTTCCTCTTCTCTGGCCACAGTTTCTTCTGCACAATAGCTGCCCTGAACTCTGTTAGGCCAGAGGTGTTACCAGCACTGCTGAGGGGCTCAGCCTTGGCAGGGTGGGTGACTCTGGGGCTGGGTGACATTGGCTCTGCAGGACATGGGGCTGCTCCCCACAGAAGCCACCCCTGTGGCCCTGCCAGCCACCAACCACTTGTCACACAAACCCAATGCACAGGGCTGTCAGGCTAGGCAAGGAGTTTGACTTATGATCTTGTCTGTAGTAAAACTTCTGGAATTTGATATTTGCATAGGAAAATTAGGGATGCATGGTTTAGGCAAAGTTAATATTAACTGCCTGCACAACCAAGTGACAATGATAAGAAAACAACATGTTCTTAGAATAGTTATTAAAAGTTACTTTTATCCTGGAATGGTGGGAGATGAAACAGGAGATCTGTCATAGTTTTGAATTATATTCTGAACTTTCTGTAGTGATATGGTTGAAAGCAAAAACAATTTGTGGATGCTGAAAATGCCTTAAAGATTCTCAAGGACATGGTTACAGCCCCTTAACAAAGAAATGTCATGAAATTTAACCAAAAAAAGGGTACACCTGAGAAAAAAGAATTAAAGTAGTAAATATAAAAATGAGACTGTTTACACAGCAGAAACATAGCTGAGGCTACAATAAACCCCAAATAAAATGAGTTGAGAGCATGAGTACAGAGCAAAATTTACCTCTAATGAAGGCAGAGAAATATTTCATGAAGGCCATGAAAAGCTGCAAAGTATTGACAAGACCATAACTATGGTACAGTAATTCAAATAAAATTTGGCAACTAAAGGAGAAACCAAAGAAAGTGTTCTTAAAGTAGTGTGGAAAAAAAATGAGGAAAATAAAATCAAAGAATTATATTTGTTGAAACTGAAGACAATGTTTAAAAACCTTTCAAAATACAAAATTCATAATAATGAAGGAGGCAACAATGAAGTACTCTCCAATATTCAAATAAGTTAATTCGAGAAAGGGATGTATTTCTAGTACAGTTTTAGGGAAATTAACTGACATCATGTTGAAAAGCTTTGTTTTGTTCAAGTGCTAGGAGTAATTAAACACAGCAAGTACTTAGCACATCTTCTAATTTGGCCTCTGTTGTTGTCACACCACCACTCAAAAGAGAGTGGCAGGGTCAATACCCACCAGGGCAGAGCCCACTCCTGTCTGCTGTCCCTGGGCTGACTCTCTGAGTGCTGAAGATGTTTGACCTGGTTTCTCTTTGGTTAATGACTGGGATGAAAAAGGATCTGCAGGCAATTTATTTGTACTAGGTATTTGCCACTATTTGCTTACGAGAGGCTGTGAGTGCTACTTTTAAAATTACAAACTTTAAGGGCAAATTAGCTAAATGCTAAATTAGCTAAATTGCTAAATGCATCAGATTTGAGTTCTGATGTTAACACTGAAAATAGCACAGCAGCAGACTGGTAGTAGATATAACATGACACTTCCTTCTGACTTACCAAGGGCATTGTTTTTTCAAGGTTTTTCATTCTAGGTAGCAGATTTCCTTAACTTAACTACACATTTTGCACTGTTATGTCAAATAAAAGATCAGAATATCCATGAAAACATGAATTTGAAGTCAGAGAAAATAATCTCAAAGTCGAGGATAAGGAAAAGGCTCAATTAGAAAAGACAGATGCATCTTACAGCTCAGGACAGAGATCATACTCAAGGATAAAGTCATACTTGAAAAAACTTAGGCTGAGCTAGAATTTCTTAAAGAGTTTAAAATTTGAAAAAAAAATAAAAACAAGACTTGGTGCTATGCACTGAGCTAGAGTTTCTAGAGAGATGATATATATGGGGTGGGAAGGTAGGACAGCTTAAGAGGATTACAGGAATGGAAATGCACAGATCTGAAACAGGGAAAAATCCCAGGGAACTCCCTTCCCACAGGACAAGGGGCTTCACATTCTGTAGTGCAGAAATGTGACAGGATGAAAATGTGGACTTGTATGTTCAATATTAAGGTTTTTAAAGAAGTTTCTCCTACATAAATTTATTCCCTGTAAGGGATAAACTTTTGTATTGGGTACATATAAGACAAGAATTGGTAAGGAAAAAAAAAGGCTATCTTGGATTAATAATATTTTAAAGGACTTTATAATATTTTGCAATGGGGCACAAGCTGACACAGGGTGTCTTTTCTTGCATCTTGGGAAACCAACCAGGTTAGAAGCTGCCTAATCAAAATATTGTGGGGCAAAACTTGGAAGGACATTAGCTAAGAAGCCACATTAGCAGCCCTAAAGAAAAAACTAAACCTGAGGCATAGGCTGATCCTCTGACCAATAAACCCAAGACTGGTCCAGCTGAAAAACTTCAGAGGAGAAATCTTTTGTCAGTGAACCTATTCCTGCCTAGGACCATTCAGGCCTGCAGCTTCAGACTCACAGGAGACCTCCACCAGATCCAGGAGGGAAAGGAGATGTCACAGCAGTGTTTTGTTAAACTCAGCCTAGCCACAGGAACAGCTGACACTATGTCCACCTTTTCATGAGCAAGAGCTTCCACTCTTTATTTGCTGGCAGGCTACAGACAGAAGGCTGGATGAGCCTGTTCCTTCCAACAGGTTAAAAAGAAGCACCAAGTGGAGTTAGTTCCAGGCCAGACAAATCATTGCTGAATCAGAGACCTAACACATCTGTGTAACCTCATCTGGTTATTGGCAGATAGGTTATTTCACAGTACCCTCCCAGGCTGAGCCATAAGCTACCCACAAACACACTTTAGGGTACAAGCCATGAACTCATAGCCCTGGGGTCTGAAGATCCTCTCATTTTATTCTAAACATCTGTAAAAGAGATTT
Source organism: Cisticola juncidis (assembly GCA_013400215.1). Classification (NCBI taxonomy): domain Eukaryota; kingdom Metazoa; phylum Chordata; class Aves; order Passeriformes; family Cisticolidae; genus Cisticola; species Cisticola juncidis. The sequence goes on along the minus strand of VXBR01009880.1, from coordinate 1,236,416 downwards.
TTGCTGTTAGACACATGTATCTATGGGATTGACATAATACAGATTCTAATGCACCTCCAGCACCAAAAATTAAAAGAGCTGTAGCTAAGTATTCCAGGAGTGAAACAGTGGCATGTACTGGGCTTTAAAATCCTCTAAGCCAAATGAGAAAAGATTTAAAATCCTAGAAGCTCATAAAAGTAACACGTTGTGGCAAGCAATCTGCAGAATAAAACTTGTATCAAAATAGCTACTTGAATATTTGAAAAATCTAAAAAAAGGAAAACTCTAAACTTGTCTGCAAGAAACTCTAACAGGAAGGTAAGGCTACATTCATTCATTTAATTTTCCACCACAAATGGCCAGAATAACTCTAAAAAGAGCAAATTTCTTCCATTTGTTCAATAGAAAGATGAGCCAAAGGACCTGTTCTTCCTTCTGGTGAATCTCTAGAAGCAGCATCCATGATCTGACTGAGTGTATATTTCTAGTGGCTGCTCTAAAAGAGAGGAACAGGCTGGCCAAGCAGAAAAGTTTCTGGGCACCTCTGAAAAACCACCTTCTTCTCACTCATAAACTCTACAAATAGGAAGCTGACTACATAGATAGTATCCAACTTATAAAGTTACATTGGTAATGTAATTTTAGTAATCTTAATTAAAATTTCATTGGTAAGATATCCTAGAGTCATTGGAAAGAGAGAAGACAATTCACACTTTCATTGGTTAAGTCAGTCTTGAACCCAGATATCCTCCTCATTAGCCTCTACAATTAAATTACTCCTCAGAGGACGCTTCAAAAAGTGACTACCAACAAAATGTTAATAAAATTACTGTTACAGTTTTGATACATAGACATTACCCTACTTCAGGTTGTCTAATTTTTGGTAATGCCTGAAGCTGTGACTGTGAATCACTGGGGCCACAGCAGTCATAACAGCTGCTAAAATTCTCCAGGCCAGTAAGGAAAAATCTTGGCATACTGCAGGAGAACACAAAGCCCTCCTTCCTCTGCCCCACAGTTCCCTTTTTATAGTTCACATGCAAACCAGTAACTGCAAGGAACAGGGAAGGGCAATTTCCTCCTGCAAGGTCGATGTCCCAAAGTTACAAACGTGTACAGCAATGCAAAGTGATCCACAGCTCTGGAAAAGCTGCCAGCTCCAAGCACTGAAAGCTAACACCCTTGACATCAAACAGAAAGCTCTTTTCCCCAGCAGTGCTAAATACCAGTACTTAATGGAGGGGAGAGCTCTCAGGCCTAGGGTTAGGCCAAGCTCATCAGCAAAGCAGGGCTGGGAGGTGTTGGCTGTCACCCCCCTTCCCACGCGCGCCTGTGACGCCGCTCAGCAGTGGCAGCTCTGCAAACACTGCAGGCTGGGCTGGTCAAGCTTATCCAGGGATGCCAGGAGCTATTCCACTCTTCTCCCCACAGTTACAATATCCCTCTGGTTAAGTCTTTGTAGGTTTGAAATTTGATCTGATGGAGCATGGAGCTGTTTTAGGATTACAAAATCCAGCTGGCTGATCTCTGTTCACCTGCAGATGATATCCTTCCTTAATTTTTGAACTGTGATAAAAACCAGAAGCTGAAACTTGCAGCTGCAATAAGTAATATGGTAATGAAAGAAGATCTTCCCAGCTAATTTTAGTTGTTGGTACCTAATGGTCTTTTCCTCTGGACATATTACATCCGCAGGACAATAGATCAGATCAGAAAGAACACTTATTCAGTGCTGTCATGGAAATTCTCACCCACCTAGAACAGCATTAAATCCTTGCTGAAAATCTCAAATGTCACAAAATGCTGTGAAAAAGAAACGAAATATGCAGAACATTGCCAGTGCCATCAGTCACAGCAATAGCAGGGAGTTTAACACAGAGAGACGATTCTGCTCCTGTTTTACTCCACTGTTGATAGTCCTGAAGATCTCGAGGCTTTTCCCATGGCTGTTAGATACACTGAAATCAGTGAGAACCTGAGTGAGCAAGGAAACACTTTCAAAGGTGCTCCCTGCATTTCCGGCCTGAAATTTAAGACGTGGAGTGGCAGCTGCCCACACTTTGCTGTGTGTGTGAGGCATTGCTCCTTGATAAAGCTAAAACTAAGACACCAGCATAAACATGACCTGCAGTCTCTTCCCTTACTTCTCTGACTTTTCAGCTTACAGGATGGAAAACCCAGCTTTTAAAGTCAATAGTAATTCACCACATTTAAAGCAGAATACAGAGAAGTTATCAAGATACCAACTATTTTTAGAGGTCTCATGTAGGCAACTGAAAAGTATTTTAGTGGTATTTCATGGAATTAGTTATAAATGTGTTCAAATGCTGCTGTAGCTAGTAAAATGCTAAGTGCAAAAGCTATTTGCTTTACCCTTTTTTTCAATGCTGACAATTCTACATATAAATATGATTATGGAATATTAAGAAAAACAGTCCTCTGGCTTCAGAAGACTGATGGCTGTTCTAACACTTCAGCAAACTAACCTTATGAGTCAAAACCAAGTCTCTTCCTCTGTTTCTGCTCCTAAAATATTGTTTGATACATAGAGAAATCTGAAGAAATATCCCGTTTTTTACATCCTCATGAAAATCACTGAGAAAAGTTCCAAAATAACTCCCTGTTCTTTTCTAAATAGAGATGCTCTTAAAGTTGTCACTGATATTCCTTCATTTTCTCTGAAAGAAATAGAGATCCAGATTGCCCAGATCCAGGGCATAAACAGAGCACTGATATTTAACCAGAGGCAGCATATCCTTCCTAGTCAGTATATTTTTCCCTGATAATTGGCACCTAAGACCAAACTTCAATTTAAACAAAGAATCCTTGGATAAAGGTGGTGAAAGAAACAAATCCAATTTGGTGAACAAAACCAAAAAGGCATCTTCAGCCTGGTAAGGTTCATGCTGGCAAAGCCAAGCAGATGCTGAGCAGAATCTGTGCAAAGATTATTTTTTCACAATGCCTTCACTATTTGTTTTCTCTAAGCACATCATTTCTAACAGAATGTAAATATTCTGTTGCATGTAGGTGAAGAGCTTTCACAGTATGAGTCTTTACTGGAGTGTCCTGGGAATACTACCATAAAAAACACTGACATCTAAAAGCAGAATAACCTGAAAGAAATCAACAAGTAATTAAAAACCTTAGAGCTCTAATTACAAATGGTAGCTTGTAGTCCCCTTCATTCAGTTACCTTTGCTCATTGCTCATTTTTGTGAGCAAGATATAATACTGTCATTCCTCTCCAGAGCAAGACCCTCAGACTCCTGAATGTTGTAGATGTTTTAGTGAATCCCAAAATTAAATTGAACTGCTTGGTGTGATCATCATGGGAGTTTCTCCATCATTATGCTCAAAAAAGAGTAACCACAGTACTTAAAACATTTACCTAGGTGTTTTGTTCCTATGGAGACCTATTAAATCGATGAAGAGATATAGATCACACTGCAATATGAAGCTAACAATAACCCAAAACTTGTAACTTTAAGTATCTTGAATCATGAACCATCTCAAAATGGACTTACTTCATATGGACAGCACAATCTCAGCATCACTTCTATTTTTTCATCCACTTAGGTCCAGAAATTTTGAACAGTCTAAGAGAGCACCAAAGACTGAAAAAAAATCACACCTTAAGAACATTCTGGTTACAGAACAGGTGTGTAATTCTATAGCTCCAAAGTCCAAAATCACTGAGGATTGTTTTCACTTTACTTTTCTCTGCAATGTCTTTATCAGAAATATCAGAATCACAGAATCATTTAGGTTGGAAAAGACCTCCAAAATCATCAAGTCCAACCTTTGACCAATCATCACCAGGGCAAGACCATAGCCCTGAGTGACACATTCCCACTCCCATTCCCACTCCATTGAATACTCCCAGGGATGGTAACTTCACCACCTCCCTGGGCTGCCCATTCCAAAGCTTAACCACCCCTTCAGTGAAGAGCTTTTTCCTGGTATCAAACCTGAACCTCCCCTGCTGCAGCTTGAGTCCATGCCCTCTTGCCCTGTTACTTGTTGATTGGGAGAAAGGACCAATCCCCACCTGGCTACAACCTCCTTCCAGGTAGTTGTGGGGAGATCAAATAGTTTTCTCCCCTGAGTCTCCTTTTCTCCAGGCTAAACACCCCCAGATCCCTCAGCCACTGCTCACAGGACTCACTCTCTAGACCTGTCACCACTTCATTGTCCTTCTGTGGATACTTTCCAGCACCTCACCATCTTTCTCAAGGAGCCCAGAACTGGACACAGGACTCGTGGTGTGACCTCACCAGTGCAACACTTAAATCATCACTTCAACCAAATGGTCATTACGTGTGTAACTGAATGGAAAAGGTCACAAAAGAAGCATCTCAGGACTGGACCTTAAATTACACTTCCATTTCCTTTTCAAGATCATATAGGATACTGCATGTATTCACATACCTAGTACTGAAATTTACATTCAGATATACACATACCCTTGAAATCTACATTTGTATCCTTGTTCCTCTCTAGCCAGAGCCAGTGCAGATGGTACTACAAGAATAATTAAAATCACTCAGTTTGTGTTCTTTATTGTTCTCTTATTTAGACTAAACTCCTTCTGCTTATTTGTTTTCAAACATTACTTGTTATTTTAAACAGAAATATCTGTTTTGTTCATTAGAATAATGATTTTACATGCACATTAGGCAGATAAAGATTGTCAAGTAATAAGGATATTTTAAATGGTTTTGTATCTGGATTATAAAGGCCATTTGACCATAAATCAGAGCTCTGTGTGTGGAGCAGGTTATCCCACTACTGTGCCCTGAAAGCACAGGAAGCTCAGGAGGGTAGTCTGAAAGGACATTCAGGGACATTCAGTGTGCCAGCACAGTGTGGCACAAGATGCTGTTGTCAGAGCAAAAGGAACACATATTGAGCAGACAATTCAGTTTCAGTGGTAATCACATTCTTTATGTTAAATTTTATTTACAATGAATTTTCTCTTTCTTCATTCCCTTGCACCACCAGGGATGAGGAGGGGAAGAAATTCAGGAGTAAAACTCAGCATGGGAAGATGGGAGAGGTGGGTGGAAGGTGTTTTAATATTTGGTTTCTATTTCTCATTATTCTATTCTGTTCTGTTTGGCAATAAATTAATCCAATTTGCCCAAGTGGAGTCTGTTTTGCTTGTGATGGTCAATGCAGGGTGCTCTCTCCCTGCGCTTATTTTGACCCAACAAGCTTTTCACATTTTCTTTCCCCTGCACAGCTGAGGCAGGCAGTGACAGAGCAGCTGTGGTGGGCACCTGCCACCCCACCAGGGTCAAACCACAACACACACTAAAAATTTCCACTGTGATGTATCTGGTACTGCAAAGGGGTACAGGAGGGGGAATGACATGGCTGTGCAACACTGAAGCTGTCAGGGGCTCTTCCATCTGCTCCCAGGCAGCTTCAGAAAGCAGAGTCTCTATTTTTAGATAGAAATGCTGACCACATTGTCAGATCCAGCTATGATTGAGCTGGACATAACATCAGACTTTATCTTCTGTTTGCACAGCTGAGTGTATCCCATGGAGATTCAATCGACATGATAAAATACTGTGCTTTGTTCAACAGCAGAGTCATTAGCATGAGCACCAAGCCATCCCCTTTGTTAGCCAACCTCAAAGCAAATGAAAAAAATGACAGATAAAATTTATCACTATAAGGAGAAATCAAAGTAAATAAGATTTTCATGTTTCTGTATGCCATGGCAGACAAAAAGTCTTGGAGGATTTATTTTTTAGGAAGTTTTAGCAGTCATAGTGACCTACTCAAAGTTGTAGTTAAACCCCAAGTTTCCTAAGCACTATGGAAAGATGAGGCTCTCTCCTTTTAAAGCAGAAAATCTTCCTGCACTACGATGCACTTCCTGCTCATTCACTCTGCAAACTCAATACTCCATCTCCACCCAATGCAATAGAGCATTGCTGAGGACAAATAAAAGTTTAAGGCACTGAGCTCTTGTGGAGAATAGAACCACGTTAGCAGATGTTTTAGGCAAGCTAAAAGAAAGAGCCTATTTCTGACCATCCAGAGGACCTTTACACTGCTTTATCATGGGCCTCATCTCCAGCAAAATGAGCTGGCTGTTTTCAAGTGCAGGCAGTTGCCAAAGAGATTCAGGTTTACTATTTTCTATGTCTACAAAGGGGCACTAATTATAACAGCATCAAAGTACTCTTGCATTAAGGGCATGGAATCCATCAGAACATTCCAGCAGGTCCTCAGAGATGAGAGGGGTGGTAATGAAGACAAGTTTTTGAGAGCCATGGCTTGATGAAAAACTGTTGAAAGTCTTCATGAAACATATTGTCTGGGTAATCAGCTCCCACTGCTCACAGTGGGCACTCTTATCAAACTTAGCCCCACATGTCACCAATGGTTTAGGTCTGAAGTTTTTTACAGCACTTAAACTTAATCAATGCCTTCATTTAAACTTAATCAATCTCTTCATTTAATGAGAGATTCTTGTAGAATTTAACATAGCACAATGCTAACACTTATAGACCTAATTTACTTATGAATCTAATGTACTTAAGAATTTGGGAAACATTCATGAGACTTTAGTATGTTCATACTCACACACACAGATTTAAAGGAGTACGTACAAGGTATATACATCCCTGTGAAAAATTCCCCATAATTCCAGGGAAGTACTCACACTGGATGCCTTTGGATATTCTCAGGGGGTGCAGGTTGATCCCTGAGGAGTGGGGGTACCAGCCCAGGCTCTGTCAGCTTTTGGCAGCAGTCCTCCAAGTAAACTTGAGTGTTCTGTGGCTCACAGTGGTGTCTCACTCAGAGGGAGATGCTGTCACAGCCCGCTGTGGTCCAGGAGAACTCAGTGAGTCTCACTTGGGATCGTTGTTTATAGGGTCACAAGAGAGTGGGGTTCAGTCCTTGTAATTTTTCATCCTGACCATAACTTAGGTCACTAACTTTCTTTCAAAGTTCCACAACAAAAATGTTGTTCCATTTGGGTTGTTGGTTATTCAGGCAGGAAAAACAAGTTTCTAAGGCTGTTCACTAAAACCAGGAGCTCATCACAGTTAAGTTCCTGAATGTAGAGAGTGTTTCTGACATACTCAAGAGGAGCTGAGTTAGCTGCAGTTCATCAAGGCTGAGGCCTAATGAGCATTTCTGAGATCACAGTGTAGCCCAAGGAGAGGGCAGTTTTACCACCACAGATGTACAAGAGAAATATAGTCATAAATTAAGTCTAACAGACACAGCAATTTCAGATTACTTCAACCACTGTGGAAAGCGAGCTCAGTGTTAAACAAAATAATCCTATGCAAACACTACCTCAAGTGCTCAATAATAGCAAAATAATCAAACTGAGAAACATTTGTAGGCCACTACAACGTTTGGTGTGTCTGCAACATTTGATACAAGGCACAGCTCTGCTCCTGCCTTCTAAGTCTTAAAAAAGGCACTAAAACATAAAAAATTATTGGGTTTTTGCAAGTGTAGGAATTCTTACCCCTATGATGCAGGTGTCCATAATCATAGAATATTTTGGGTTGGATGGGACCTTTGAAGGTCATCAGTGAACAGGGACATTTTCAGTTGGATATCAGGGCCCCATCCAACCCAACCTTGAATGTTTCCAGGGACAGCTACCACCTCTGGGCAGCCTGTGCCAGTGTTTCTTCACCCTCACTGTAAAAATCTTCTTTCCTATATCTAATCTAAATTGACTCTCTTCTAAACTGTCATCCTCTGTCCTATCCCAGCAGACCCCACTAAAACTTTATCCAGATATTTCTTACATGCCTCTCTAAGCACTGGAATGTGCTATGAGGTGTCCCTGGAGCCTTCTCTTGTCCAGGCTGAACAACCCCAGCTCTCAGCCTGTCCTCATGGGAGAGGTGCTCCAGCCTCCTGTTCATTTTTGTGGCCTCCTCTGGACTCTCTCCAACTGGTCCAAGTCTTTCCTGTGCTGGGGTTGGCCATATCTGGCACCAGATGGTCACTCCCACAGCATCTTCTCACTGTGCAGAATGTTATGCACAGTAAATCACAAAAACTGTCATTACATAAGGAAAATATCCAAATCGTATGTGGCCACCCTACTCACTGAATTGTTTTTTTAATAAACAGAAGTGTCTACTTTGCATCATACTGGCAATACTTATTATTCCAGCAGAAAAAGAAATTCTGAGTTATGATCTTTCTTCCCTAATCTCTGGTTCTAATTATTCAAAAGAAAGGTGATACATTTTGCTGCTTTGCTCTGTCTCCCAAGCAGCTAAAAGCTCCTTAAAGATCCAAACGCTATCAGTGTCTTTCAAACAAAAGAGGATTAATTGCCCTAGGAAGCACTACTTTTGGAGACACAAGTCAAAATCTTTATTCCTCTGCTCTTGGGAGCAGAAATATCTCCAGAACGTGGAATTGTTCGAGGTAAAAAAAAACCCCAAAAAACAGCCTATGCTCTATTATGAACATATCCCATCTGTAAATCAAATAAATTGACAGAACGGAACTGTTCAGTGTTCAGTATAACAATAACTTGGCTAAACGTAATACCAAGGTGAGTTTCTTAACCTTTGAAAAGAACAAAAGAAAACAAAACCCCAAATCCAAACCCAACTCAATAGCACTTGCTAGCATATCTTGTTCAATCCCAGAGTATTAAATGTTATTATACAATACAGAACATATTAAAACGTTGGCAGTGGGACACAAGTCCCTTGTTATGTGCCTCTTCTCTTCTTTTTTCTTCCACTAATTTTCTTTGAAAAATACACTAATATAGGCTGATCATTTTGGATATATATGTACTAAAGTAATACTTTTTCTTACAGGTGAAAGTTTTGAATACAGAATAAATCAGGAATAATCCATGCTGCAAGGAAAGCATTTCTCATGGATTTGTAATGCCAGCAAACCAGGAAATGGACAGGAGATCAATAACACTCATTAGAGGTTTATCTACAGCCCAGTTTTAGACTGACACTAAACACAAACTTTTCATGATCCTGAATAACAATGGTCAGAAAATCTAGCACTGGATTTACCAACCTGAGAACAAAACCTGCAGACCAAAATGCTTCACTGTTAAGTACTGAAGTATCTTCTACAGAATAACTCAAGGTTTTTTTGCTGGAGGTGTACATGTTGTTTGTCCACATCTACGGATTGCCACTTACATTAGCTTTTTTAAATTTTTCCTTTTTTTCCTCTGCAATTCCAATTTACTTGCTTTACTAGTCTGGGCCTCTTGGGAATGGTAACATAAGAGAACAGAATTAGGACAATATAGCTGAATGACAGAAATTGGAATTTGGAATGCATGCAAATACATGGAAGATATAACCTTCCATAAACACTGAAGGACAGTTGGGACTAGCAAACACAAAAGATAAGTTAACAATCAGAAGAATTAAAGCATTGTTAAAAGTCTCATTACAAATCCTGTGCAATGGGGGAAGTAAAGCTCACATCTGAGCCATTTCCAGTCAGTAAAAACTGGTAAAACAAAGAAGATCCCAAGAGGACAAACAAAAAGCTTTTCAAAATGGGAACAGCCAACACAGTCATCCTTGGAGGTTTTCCAGACCAAGTGAACGTAGGCTGGAGCAACCTGCTCGAGCCATACAGGCATCATTCCTTAAGAAGGTTACATTAATTTACCTCAGAGAGTGCCTCCAATGTGTATTAAGTCCTCTGGATCTTATAACGTATAATGCTTCTGTATGTTGTTACACCAAAATTAGAACACAAGATTAGGCAAAAGATTTACAGACTAATTTTAAGAAGTGTCTATAAACACAAAGCACCAAACCCGTTGGGTAATGCAGTGTAATAAACAGATAGTGCCCTTGTTAAAAATCCTCTGAAAACAATAAAAAAATTGTTTTATCTTAATAAGACAGAAAAGCACTTGGAATCAGTGTCTGGTAAAGTTATGGAGCTTATTCTGGGAGATATTTGAGAACACCTAGAAGACAATACTGTTACTGCTCACAGCCAGCATGGCTTCCATGAGAGCAAAACCCTGCTTTATCCAACCCAATTTCCTTTTATGACAAGGTAACCCACCTAGTTGATGAAAGGATGAGCATTGTGATTTTTTTGGATTTCACTGAAGTTTTTGGTACTGTCTCTCCTACAGGACAGATCTCTACAGGATCCTTCTGGACAAAATGTCCAGCATTCAGCTGGATAAACTCATCATGAGATGGGTGAGCAACTGGCCCATGGGTTGAGCACAACCATGGTTCCACTCCAGACAGGTTGTAGGGAATGGGGTGACATCAGAGTGACCTGTCACTAGTGGGGTTCACACAGCTTCAATCACAGCCCTGTGCTCTTCAACATCTTCATACATGACCTGGATGAAGGACTGGAAGGGACACTGAGCAAGTTCACAGATGATACAAACTGGGAGGAGCTGCTGACTCCCCTAAAGACAGAGGGGCTGTGCAGAGAGACCCTGACAAATCAAGAGAGATGGGCAATCACCAATCATCTGAAGTTCAGCAAGGAAAATTGATGGAGTTTGCATCTGGCACAGGGCAACCCTGTCTGGACAGACAGACTGGGGAGTGGGAAGCTGGACAGCAGTGCCACAGAACCCAGAGGTCCTGGCTGATGGCAAGTTGAACCTGAGCCAGCAGTGTCCTGTCAGCCAGATACCCTGGAGTGCATCAGGCACAGCACAGCCAGTTGGGCAAGGGAGGGGATTGTCCTGCTCTGCTCTGGGCTGGGGCAGCCTCACCTCGAGTGCTGGGGGCAGTTTTGGGTGCCACAATATAGGAAAGACATTGAATTATTGCAGTGTCCAAGGGAGGGTCATGAGGACGATGAAGGGCCTTGAGGTGAAGCTGTGTGAGGAGTGACTGAGGTCACCTGGTCTGCTCAGCCTGGAGGAGACTGAGGAGAGACCTCACTGCAGTGACAGCTTCTTGTGAGGGGAACAGGAGGGGCAGGCACTGATCTCTGCTCTGTGGTGACAGTGACAGGACCTGAGGGAATGGCCTGTCAGGGCAGGTTTAGGCTGGATACTAGGAAAGATTCTTCACCCAGAGGGTGGCTGGGCACTGGAACAGCTGCCCAGGGCAGTGGTCACAGCACAGCCTGAGAGAGCTCAAGGAGCATTTGGACAGTGCTCTCAGGTGCTGTGCAAAGCCAGGAGTTGGACCGGATGAAGCTCGTGGGTCCCTTCCAACTCAGCATATTCTATGATTCTGCAAATACACACATTTATGCAGTTTTTCAGAATTCAGGAAACATGTAAGTAAATACTTTGAAAGTACATTCACAAAAGCTATCAACAAATGTTCAGGATTTGAAATGGGGCTTCTCAAATGGTGGAAAAAAATCCTTTAGACTTTAGCTTTTCCTCATGAATAAACATCACTAAGAAAAGACAGGATTTTCAGCAAAATGGGCTGAAGAAAGAAAATATTTATCTGTCTAAAGGGCTGAAAGAAGAGATAGTACATAAAATGCAAAATATTTTATTTATTGCAAACAAAAGCTGTGATAACAACATTGCACAATACTGAATTTTAAGGTTTTGAAATCTCAAAAATCACCCTTGTGACTTTTTTGCTCCATATATATCTTTATAATTATATTTTACATTAGTTTTACATTATGACAAGAGTAAATTACTTACAGAAATTAAGATGAATTGTATATAGCCTGCCACCTTACTGATGTTGCATTTATATGTAACCGAGTGTAACCATTTAGCTTTGATCTGAAAGGATGATCAAATTCACTGCTTTGCTAATCATACAACAAAATACAGTCTGAACCAACAGTTTTCTTAAACAATTAGAAGTACATGTACTGTGTGCTTTCTACAAAATGTAGGTAATAACTCACTTTGTTACTTTACTACAGCAACAATTTCTCCTGTTTGTGTAAGATCTCCAGCAAAAACGCAGACAAATGCATAAATCCAGTATTTCAGATCCAGTGCTGAGCAGCCTGGAGGGCAGTACTGAAAGTCCTGAGGGCAGGGTGGGTCCCTCGGTGAGCCATGAGCAGGGACCCGGCCTCTGCCCTGAACCCGGCGTCCTTCAGCTGCCGCGCGATCTCCTCCACGTCCCAGCCCTGCCCCTGCTCTGCCAGCAGGTGCTCCATCAGCCGTGGGCAGAAGGCAGTGGACATGCACTGCACCACCAGCCTGGCGTTGAGGAGCAGGGAGAGTATTTCAGCATCACAAGTGGAGTCGTCAACCTGCAGAGAAAGAGAAAGTCAAAGTAATGAAAATTTAATTACCAGATACAGCCATCAGCCAGAACTGTCACAACGGTTCTGACTGCACAGGGTGACCTCCAAAGTGAGAGGAGAATTCCCCATGGATTAACCACAGGGGTACACGCTTTGCATATGTCAGAATATGTAAAGGTATGTCTTTAACAGTCCACCACATTAATATCAATATTTGACCTGCACAAAGTTAAGGAATAAGAATGCCTAACAGCCTGGGATTACACCACCAGCTTTATAGACTTTTCACAGGTTTTCAGTCCCAGTGCAGCACAGATCACACCATTTAGCTCCATATCAAGAATGACACTCTGAGGAAGGTCAGAGCAGAGAATATTAAATTTTGGTCACTTTATATTAATATATTACATTACATTTCACATGTGAATATGACAGGCAACATTCACAGACTCAATCAACACCCACAGCAAGGATGAGATTTTTAGAAGAATATAGCATATTAAAAGACGTGAAACACAGAGCTGCTTCCTCTGAGAGACATCTGGATGTCTCAAAAATATAGTTGTGGTTACTTGATATATAAGAGCATAATATTCTCTTGAGAATCTTGTCAGTAGCTTTACAAATAACACTATAGAATACTTTAAATTCTATTTCAGTTGATTTTGACATCTTCTTCCTGGGTTCTTTGAAATACAGTGCTAACTTACCACTTAATGAAGCACAATTGAACAACTACATATAACCAAAAAAGGGAAGAGATCCCACCCAGAGGGACCTTGACAAGCTTGAGAGGTGGCCCTGAGCAATCTTCATGAAGTTCAACAAGTCCCAGTGCAGGGACCTGCATCTGGGTTGGGGCAATCCCAAACACAGGTACAGGCTGAGCAGAGAATGGATTGAGAGCAGCCCTGAGGAGGAGCACTTGGGGATTCTGGTGGACAAGAATTTCAACATGACCCATCCATGTGCTCCCACATCCCAGAAAGCAAATCATATCCTATGCTGCATCCCAAGCAGTGTGGGCACAGGAGGGGATTCTGCCCCTTTGCTCTCCCAGCCTGGAGTGCTCCATTCAGCTCTGAGATCCCCAACATAAAGACATGGGCATTTTGAAAAGAGTGCAGAGGAAGCCACCAGGATGATCAGAGGGCTGGAGAACCTCTCCCATGAAGACAGAGATGCTAAGTCTGGAGACATTAAGGCCCCAGAAACATTCATAGCACCTTCCAATACCTAAAAGGGCTACAAGAGAGCTGGAGAGGGACTTTTTACAGGGGCACGGGATGACAGGACAAGGAGGAATGATGAAATTGCAAAAGGACGGGTTTAGATTAGGTATTAGCAATAAATTCTTTACTGTGAGGGTGGCACAGATTGTCCAGAGAAGCTACAGGTGTCCTATTCCTGGGAGTGTTTCAAGATAAGGTTGCATAGGACTCTGAGCTCCCAGGTCTGGTGGAAGGTGTCCCTGTACATGGCAGCGGGATTGGAACAAGATGATCTCTAAGGTCCCTTCCAACCCAAACCATTCTGTGATAAAAAAGGACCAAAGGAGGTCTTGAAAATAATCAGTTTTCAATTACTGCACCTTTCCAAGTTAGAAATAAACTAATCAAATGAAGATTTACAAAACAATCTCCCTCCCAGTTTAAAAGGAAAAAGAAAATTGTCTGGTTATTATCTGCCTAATTTTCTGTAAAAATTATGTAACACCATACATGATTGGTACCAGGGTACCAGCAAATACTAAATACCATATGGTAACACTTATTTAGCACCCTTGAAGAGCAATTCAACTGCTACACAGGGTGATTGGCAGTGACACTTTACAGTTGCAGTCAAGCCATTTTTAATCTAACTAGCACAGCAGAAGGTTCAGTTTGATGTCCAGCCTTTAGGCTATCCAACCTTAGCCTTTAATTATTTAATACTGCCAAAAAATGCCAGAAGTTAACTACAGAAATGTTCTCCTGTTGAAGACAGGCTGATCATTAAATAAAATGGGTCAACAAACAGCTGAAGAACATGAGCCAGAGCATGCCCAGGTGGTCATGAAGGCCAGTGGCATCCTGGTCTGGACCAGAATAGTGTGGTCAGCAGGCCGGGGCAGCAACTGTCCCCTGCACTCAGCACTGGTGAGGCTGCACCTCAAATCCTGTGTCCAGTTCTGGACCTCTCACTTGCAAGAAGAGGTGCTTGAGCATGTCCAGAGAAGGGCAATGGGCTGGGGAAGGGTCTAGAGACTGAGTCACATGAGGAGCTGCTGAGGGATCTGGGGGTGTTTATCCTGGAGAAAAGGAGGCTCAGGGGAAACATTATCATTCTCTGCAAGTGCCTCAAAGGAGGTTACAGCCACATGGGGGGGTCAGCCTGTTCTCCTAATTAATGTGTGATAGGACAGGAGGAAGCATCCTCTGGTCGTGCCAGGGGAGGTTTAGATTGGATAAGAATTTGTTTATGGAAAGAGTTGTCAAGCCTTGGAACAGGCTGCCCAGGGGAAGTGGCTGAGACTCGGTTTAGAGAGGACTTTGCAGTGCTGGGTTAACAGCTGGATTGGTGAGACTTCACAGGTATTTTCTAAGCTAAACAATTGTGATTCCAGGATTTCTAGTGTTGACATCTTGCAGCTCACCACGCAGCATACTAAGCCATTATCCAAACAGCTGCTGTCTCTCCTGAAATGGGACTGAAGGGATATTCTCTGCCACCTCGAAGCTCTGTGTGCTCTATTCTTAACTTGCACGTAGGATGGAACTTTACACAGGGCTTCACTGTTTGATTTTATGAACATAAAATGCAAATAGTAATTACAGTAGTGAGATTGACAGCAGATGCAAGGCTTAATTTAATTTTTTTAGGCTACTATTCAGTTAAGGAAAAGTGCTGTAGATTAGTGGTGTGATTTCAAATAGCAGAAACCTACAAAATTTAGACAGAGAAATCTGAAAGAAGATCTTTCCTACCATAAACCATTAAACATCTGAGCTACAGGGATGAAGATGTCCATGCAACACATAAGCAGAGAAACTTGACTGCACTCACAAAGAAATCAGATCAGTGTGGTTTCATACATAACAAAACTGCTCACAACAAGGCTCTTGGGTTGTACCCCTCAGCTCATCCTTAGACCCAAGTAGATCAGAAGGTTTAAATTTATTAACATTTCCCATTTTCTGACTTGCAAACTGTCTGAAGACATGGTAAGGGAGAGGAAACTTCTGTAATTTAGTTGTCTCCAGGCAACTGGAAGGAGACACATGATGGCAACCAGACCCTGTGAATGCATTTCATGCTGTAAAAGCCACTGTCTGTTCCACCCTTCTTTGGTCAGTCTGTGTAGGGTCTGGCAGGTGTGGGAATAACACAAAGACACCAAGGTTTAATGAGAATTGCATTTATGGATAGGCAGCAAAGAAAGCTCAATTAACTATTTATCAGTTTTACAGCTCCAGATCATGTCAGTTTTTTGAGTATCAACTGCACATGTAGAAACATTTCTAGTAATTAATTTCAATAAAAATAACAACCTACACAGCTTGTCAATGAATTGATACATGTTTATAAACCTTAATTAAGACAGCTTATACACTGAACAGCTCTTTATATAGAACTGTAAGATTTTTTTAAATTAAATCAATGTAAATGTATCTTAAAACCACATTTATTTGAAATTAATTTTAAATCAGAAAAACATTGAAGTAAAAAAAACCCACATACATAAAAGGCAAACACATAAAGCACGTATTTAAAAAAAATACACCATAGAGAGTATAGTGAGTTTTTTCTGCAAAACTATGACTCTCCAGTCTAAAAAAGAGATGGCTTAGAGGGCATAGAACAGATAGCAACATCACTGAAGTTATAAAGGCATTAATTGAAAGCATTATCTCATTAAGAAAGTAAAAAAAATATGAAGCATCAAATTCATCTAGTGGGATCAGCTTGCAAGAAAATAAAAAAATAGGTTTTTTTCACTGTTGAATTCTCTGTCAAATGATACTGCAAGATGTAAAAGCTCATCCAAGTTTAAGGAGAAATTGCACAAAAACAACAAAGAAAACCACAGCCAATTACTTAGCAGATACATACAGCAGAAAATAACCAAACGTTTGGAAAGTAATATTTCAGAGAAGGAGCCTGTAAATCTGCTCTATTCTTAGTCCTCACTAGACTTGTAATTCTTCCATCTGTTTGAGCCAGGATGCTTGCTGGTCCAGATGGAATTCTGATCCTCAAAATTTTGCATTTTAAAAAATATTAATTGAAATCAACCTCCAGAGTTATTTTTGTTTGCCATACATACCAAATATAAGTCTACAGTAGATATAGACTCCTAAATGCATTACATTTTCATTTTCAAAATCACTCTTATGAGTCTGTAAGACAGTAAAACCCAGCAAGTAAAAAACAACCACCTTACTATCCCAGTTCTAAGGAGCTGTTTTTACAGGGCAGACAGCTCAGTCAAGATCTAACTAATGAATCACTTCTGACCTGCCTGCAGATGCAGAGCCCTTGCTAGCCCAAGACTCTAACTAGGCCATAAAACTAAGAGTACTGCTAATCCCAGAATCACTGTTCCAGTGATAAGGAATGCAGCTGACTGCAGTTTAAGCAGGTCTCAGAGGTGCAGGTATCTTCTGCACAAATTAACCCCCAACCACTTTTCCATATTGTGTGAATAAACTATGACCCACAATAATAACAGAATCAGAGTGTATATGTTAGAGAAAAATCATTACACCTACCTAGAACTCAATGCTAAGGGTGATAAATTTTTCATTAGAGTAAAACCTGGAAGGTTTAAATGGGAGCAGCTTTCATTTTTATATCCACCTCTCCTTCAGCAGAATTTGATGGTGTAGATTTAGCACGATGCTCACACACAATGTCCATGGTTACAAGTAAAAGATCTAATGGGGATAATTACATTCAGGAGAACAGACTTTTTTTTTTTCCTTGGCTGTCCTATTGAGGTATTGGCTAATATCTGCTTTCAAGCATTGAAGTGTAGCCATTCAAGTGCTACCTTTACTCTTATGTGAGCTTTTGGGAGTACAGCATCCAGGTGTGGGGCCTCCAGCACAAGAAAGACATGGACTTGTTGGAATGGGTCCAGAGAAGGTCAAGAAGACAATCTTAGGAGGGCTGGAGCACCTCTCCTATGAAGACCAGATGATACAGATGGGATTTTCAGCCCAGAGAAGAAAAGGCTCTGGGGAGACCAGGCAACAGCCTTTCAGTACAGGAGAGCTGGAGAGGGATGTTTTACAGGAGCATGGAGTGAAAGGACAAGAGGAAATATCCAATCTAAACCAGCTCTCTTACTTTAAATGGTTTAGATTGGATATTAGGAAGAAATTCTTCACTTGAGGGTGGAAGAGGTTGTCCAGAAAAGTTGTGGGTGCCCCAAGCCTGGAAGTGTTCAAGGCCAGGAGAGGCTTTGAGTAGCCTGGTCTAGTGGAAGGTGTCCCTGCCCATGCAGGATTTGGAATTAGATGATCCAACTCCCTATCAGCATTCTTTGTTGGTATCCAGAGGTTCTGGTATTGCCAACAGGCAATATTTCACCCATAACTTCTGTATTAGAAAATCCACGAGTTATGAAAGGTAAGAGCTGCTGATGACCTAACAGCAGTAAAGAACTGCTGAAACTCTGAAACTGCTGTTTCCCAGAGTATTCCTTTCTCCAATACTATTCAAGATAAAAATGCTTTTCATTTTATTCCTTCCTGGAGTATATATCTATAATAAAGAAGGGGAAAGGAAACCATTGACACAAAAAATCCTGGAAAAGTAAGCTGGAGAAAGATATTTTATCATAATCACCATTAGCTTATCATTTAACAATTTATTTTAATAATTAAGCCTTGTTAAGTAGCCCATTAAGTATGCTGTAGCCATAAATAGTATACACCAGAGAACACTAGAAATTCCATTATTCCACACAAAATTTCTTATTTTTCATATTACATTTTTCAGTAAAACATGCCATGAAGGTAGATTTAGTACTTCATCACTGAAATTATTGCATGCAAATGGAGCCAAGGTATTTCAGACTACATTTTTCTTGTTCCAGTTTCTATTAAAGTATTGATTGAACAACTATTTGCACTGCTTATATTAACCCCCACTTGTTAGCTGTTTTAACATTATTGGTACCAACAGGCAATAGAATATTTACTTGCTCTGTCAGATGTATAAAAATCAGTTTTCATCTCTTAAAGATATCCCAGTGCACAGACAACACTGAAACCCCTCTCAAAAACGATCTGACTTTTAAGGGGTCTATTGGCAGTAGTAAGGTTGTTTAGGTAAATTGTTTTTTTAAATTACTCACACAGTGCACAACATAGGGAAAGAACAGTTATTTCTGTTACTCAGAAAAGACAAGCAGTAGCTCATTAAAAGATGCACAATAAAAAGAGGGGTCTGCAATTTCAAAAAAGCTTACACAAAAACTTGGTTGGTTTATTACAGGCAAAAGCTGTACAATTTCTACTATCAGCACTTCAGCATCATACTTAACTGTAAACATCCATAAAGCTGTCAGCAACAC
The DNA here is from genome assembly GCA_013400215.1 of Cisticola juncidis. NCBI lineage: Eukaryota > Metazoa > Chordata > Aves > Passeriformes > Cisticolidae > Cisticola > Cisticola juncidis. The sequence continues at coordinate 1,217,659 of VXBR01009880.1, read as the reverse complement.
ACAACAAATGGCTAACTAATACATCCTATCAGCAAGCAAGTGCTGTATTTTTCTTGCAGCCGTGTTTGTGCGCTGCGTTAGCACTGGATTGGGGAATCAATAGCCATGATTCCCTCTGCCAGATGTTATTTGTCTGTTTCCTGTTTAATGTAAGCAGAAATGGCCTTCCTATGAAAAATTAATTCAGAATTTAACAAAAAGCATTAAGAGTCTGAAGACTGTTTTTTAAAAAGCAAAAAGTAGGCATAGAAAATTATACCAAATAAACAGTGCCATAGCTAAGTAATATATGCACTTTCAGTACAACAGCAAATAATGTAATCGTAAGAGATGCATATAAAACAAGGAGAAAGAGGTACTTTTTATACAACATAAGAACAGCTTTTACATTTAGCACAGCACTCTTCTGTACTAGCTGCTTTTCTAACACTGTCACATTCAAGGTACTGGCTGAACTCTATGCCTCATGTAATAAAGTCAACAGTTAAATCTTCATTGACTTAAACATTAGACCAAAGCTAACCGCTTTGAAAATTCTAGGTTATTCAGAACTGTGAGCTCAAATTAATACTCAGTTTTGAAGTAAAATTAGGAACAGCTTATTAAGCTGCCTCCTATATAAAAAAGGTTAAAAAAAAAATTATTTGGGGCATGCACAGGTATACAAAGTGTTTTGTACTAGCAAGAAGCTAATAAGCTTCCCAGCCCTAAAACTCCAATATAATGTAATCAGCATAGAGAGCAGGAAACTGAAAGCTGAAGCACACTGGAAAGGAACGGCCAGTTTAAAGCACAATACAATTAGTAATCATTCAGAAAGTGCTATTGCATAGCATTATGCATTAAAAATAGTTAAATAAAATGTATTCGGACTTATTCCTGCTGACAAGCTTCAGAATTAGTCATTTATAAAGTAACTTTCATCTATTAACAAAAGAGTCAACTTTAAAAGGTTAATGAGCATACAAAGATGAGAAAGTGCACGTGTATATCAGATTATCAGATTTGTGCTTGCTTTTCAATGAGATCACTTTGTTTAAAAGTTACCAAAAAGCCTTGTTTTGTAGAAATAAAATCCAGAATTGCAGGTGGTAAAAGAAAACAACGTACTATTGTTTTGGTAGTTAATATTTATACAATTGTTTTGTAAAAAACTAGGAAAATTTGTGGTTTATTGGTATAAAAAAAAAGGGAACAGGAACACCTTTGCATTCTTAGCTTAGTTACCAAACTCAAGCAGTAAACACTCCAAATTCAAACCTAGGTGCTAACAATGGCATTAGAATTTTGGTAGAAACACATATATCTTTGTCCTGGGGTGACTTTATGATCTTGTATCCCCAATCATCTGCTCTGTCTGTGCTGTGTGTTGAGTTCTGTGCCTTTAGATTGGCTCTGAGAGCAAAGCAGGGACAGAAGCAGCGCCGAGTTTGTTTTGAGAGCAGCGCTCACTCCTGCACATTCCTCTCCGGACTGTGCTCGTCTGAGGCACAGACCAGCAACAGGACAGAGACCTTTTTTGCTTTTAGTTAGTTTAGCTAGCTAGGGCAGAGAAGTTCCCTGGGCTGTTTTTTCCTTTTTCTTGTGACTCTCTGAATCTGCTCCGGACTGAAAGCCCCAGAGCAGCACCGAGGGCCGGCACCTGCGGCCGCCGGGCCTGGGCCTCCGGAGGGATGGGACTGATAAAAACTGAGGGAGCTGAGCCACCACGGCAAGGATTGTCTCAGGTTTGCTGTCTCTGCTCGGAGCAGTGAGAGGTTTTATTGTTCCATGTTATTCATTCTTTATGCTTGTGGGCACTTTGTTTGTTAATTAAATAGTTTTTTCCACTTTTATCCAAAGAAGTTCTTTTTCCGGGATTGGCTGGGAGGATGGGCGGTTTGGGTTCGCTTTCCAGAGGGACCCGATTTGGAGGTTTCCTCCCAAATTTGCCCTAAACCAGGACAATGTTACATATAATACATCCTGCTACCTTCCATTCTACTGTTCCAAATTTTCATTGAGAACAAGATAAAAAAGCTGGTGCTCCTTCTATTTTGGTAACAAAGTCCTTTTGAAGGAAAATGAACAATATGTGAAATGGAGCCTACGCTTCCAGATCCATTGCTTCTCTGGCTAGTCCTCACCAGTTTTGGAAAGAAAATGGATCATTTCTCAAACTTTTCAAAGGATGCAAAAAGAGAAAGTTTCTGGAATACAATATGCATAACAAAGACACAGTTCATGAAGCAGATACACTTAAGGGAGAATTCTGGGAAGAGCAGGATGGAGGATATCTTTCCTAGCTAATAGAGAATGGTGTAGAAGTAGGGGATAGGATTTGCTCAATTTTGTTACAACCAAGGAACCTGAAAACTTTGTGACAATCAGTATAACTAGAACAGAGGGTAACCCTAGAAGGAAGTTATAATTTATAATTTCAACCTGAATTCCTACAAATCACATTTTTGAAGCTCTTGTGTTTGGGGGACATTTATTAAAAAAGACACATGGTTTCATTTGTTTCCATATGGGAAGTTTCATTGTGAAGTACCACATAGAAAATATAACATAAATTATTATTTAGTTTCATAATACACAACCAAAAGCTCCTCAAGATATGGTGCAGAATTTGGAAATATTACAGATTATGCTTTCCTACCTAAACATTGTAGTTCTGGAAATTACCAGTGTAATTAATTCAGTCAGAGGACAGAGCCATTTTCTATCATGAACATGTCAGAGACAATTGGTTCCTTCTCTTTTGCAGCAGAATGTTAGACTGCAGATCATAGCTAACATAAAACCCATAGGTTGCACATGCACAAGTTCAGTTAAGAGCCTAAAAAAATTTTAAACTCCACTCAGTTTTCAGATAAAAGATGATAAAATGCTTTCGCCTAGGAGACTAATTTTCATTATTTTAAGTGTTTCTTCTTATTTGCTGCAAAGTAAATACACAGGGAAGACAGTAATGTAATGTTATACAGCAATTAACAAATATGCATGAATATCTTTCAGTTCTTGTCCACAGAAAAGGATAGTATTTAGGTTTCTTCTCCAGAAACTTTGCTGCAGTATGGAATCAAGTCTGTTTAGAATGGCATGCAAGTCCCTGAACATCACAACAAAACAGTGACATAACAGCTCCCAAGCATACAGAAATAGATGCCACATTTGTCAGAAACAATCAAAGTCATCTGACATACTATTAGAACTGAAAAAAACCAAAGTGAGGGAATATTACCACAGAAGAAACAATCTACTTCATATATCAAAATAGTTTCTGTTCCACCACACTGACTTAAAACAGCATACTAAGTAATTTAAAGGAAGTGCTGTGAGGTTTAATCACCTCAAATATGTATAAAAGCTCTTACCAGCCCTGTGTTACTGCTCACTGTGGACACAATAGCTGTGGAAAACCTTAACAATGGTTAAGTGTCTCAGTAGTCTGTGCTTACTAGATGAAGATAAAAGAGCTAAGTTATTATCTCAGCCTCTGAAAGGTGCTTAATTCAACTGTTCATACCTTAGCAACAGCTGTTATCTGCTCCAGTGCCACAGCATGAAGGTCTTGGTCTTTGCTTTCTACCAGCAGTTTCAGGGATGGCAGCAGGAGAGACTGGTTAAGCAGCAGCAAACATAATTCTTTTATACACTGAAATAAAAAGTAAATTCTCTCAGTGTGATCTCTGAAGGTACTAACATCATCATTCAGAATAAAATTTATGAAAATTTTATGTCAAATGCAAAATGAAAACCACACTTCCACAACAAATGAATTCCCTGTTGGAAACACCTCCTTGGAAACTTGAAAGAACAGATTTTAAAAATGTGGAACACTGGTTAAAGTGCAACATTTTTTAGATTAAGACAAGGCAGGTACTCAATCACCATTACAACCAGGAGTTTTACTGAAAAAATAACAGAGCAATAACAGCTCTCTGTGGGACTAATATATTTGTGCTTACTGAAATACTAAAAAATACAGAAAGAAGCATTGACAGACACCTTTGACAATTCTGTAACATAATTATGCAACCAGAAAAGCAGAACAAAATAAAGAGGAAATAACAGTAAAGAGGAAATATCAGAGTTCAATAACGCTTTTTTTGTGTAAAGTTTCAAAATTTTATACAATATTTTATACACAATTAAAGTTGAGCAAATTAACTTTCTGTCATTCATCTAGTTTCCTATATTTGACAATACAGCATAAATTTAGCATCACACAACGTCAAGACAAAATTGGCCAGAAAATACCTTCTAAAACAAAAACAAAAACATCCCACAACAAATCTGCTGCACACTTTCAAAACTTTACCTTGTCCCTTGGTTAAACAACAGAACAACATGTGCTATATGTGAGCTGCTTTATTTTCCTCAGTATTGAAGTGATTTGTTCATTTATACATCAAAACGTATCTCAACCTACAAATTATATTATAAACCAAATTATAATTTCCCTTTTCTTCCTGTCATTTCTGAGAATTTAGGTTGCTTGTCACAACCACGTCCCAACGAGGCTCACCAGACACGTCCCATTTTCCAAGGCACTTTACACTAGGGACTCTGGATATTGTATGGTAGTTACATTGAAAATGGTATCCATCTCTTAAGAGATTCTCTGTTCCACTCCAGCAATTTGAGAGCAATTGTCAAAGGAGCTCATCAGCTAAATATTAAGCTGAGAGAATGCAAGCCATGTATTTTTTAGGTCTTCTGAACTTTAATGATTGCTGTAACGATTTAAGGACCAAGATGATCCATACATTTAGTAGCATAGTTTAAGTAGCTGTCAGCCTAAAAGCCTAAGTATTATTTGAAGATAAGGAGACGTTAAATACTCCAAATGTAATGTACTGCACAGACACCTGGCTTTGCTTGGGACGGGGAGCTCTCTGGCTGTACTTGGTCAGCCTTTTCTAAATTTACACCTTAAAGAAGAACAGCCTATAAGAATATACTCCATCACATTAAGCTATGAGTCACTAAGGCAAATCTTGTTCTCTTATTCAGACTTCCTCTTTAAACTGTATTCAGTACTGGTACTGATTGTCAATGCTTAGAATCACATAATAAACTGAGTTGGAAGGGACCCACAAGGATCATCAAGTCCAACTCCTGGCCCTGCACAGGACAATCCCCCAGAGTCACACCATGTGCCTGAGAGCATTGTCAAAATGCTTCATAAACTCTGTCAATCTTGGTGCTGTGGGGAGCTGTTCCAGTGCCCAACCACCCTTTGGGTGAAGAACCTCTTCCTAATATCCAACCTAAACCTCCCCTGACACAACTTCAGGCCATTCCCTTGGGTCCTGTCACTGGAAGGTTCGGCCACAGAGCAGAGATCAGTGCCTGCCTCTCCTCTTCTATGAGGAAGCGGTGACTGCAGTGAGGTCTCCCCTCAGTCTCCTCCAGGCTGAGCAGACCAAGTGACCTCAGTCCCTCCTCACACAGCTTCCCCTCAAGGCCCTTCATGATCCTCATGACCCTCCCTTGGACTCTCTGAAATAGTTTAATGTCTTTCCTACATTGTGGCACCCAAAACTGCCCCAGCCCAGAGCAGAGCAGGACAATCCCCTCCCTTTGCCAGGCTGGCCATGCTGTCCCTGATGTCCCCAGGACATGGTTTGCCCTCCTGGCTGCCAGGGCACTGCTGGCTCATGTCCAACTTTTCCCCAGGTCCATTTCTGTGGCACTGCTGTCCAGCCTCTCATGGCCCAGTGTGTCTGTAAATCCAGGGTTGGCCCATCCCAGGTGCAGAATCTGGCACTTTCCATTATTAAACTCCATAGGGTTGGTGTTTGCCCATTGCTGTGATTTGTCCAGGTCTCTCTGCAGGGCCTCTCTATCCTTGAGAGAGTCAAGCTCCTCCCAATTTGGTGGCATGGGCATGCTTGTTGTGAATGATATGACATGGATCAAGGAATAAGAAAACTAAATAAATACACTAAGGTTTCTCAGATCATTCATATGCTTACTAAACTTCTGGCAATTTCATATTCCATTTGATTTCTTTTGAGCTGCATACCTGCCATTCCAGCAAACTTACTGAATGAAAAGTCATGGATTCACTCTACATGTCTTCTTTTCTTGAAAATGTGTATTCACAGCAATAGATGCAACTTATATTCAGAAAAAATAAATTCTGAGAGTCATAAAATACATCATCAGAGCAAACCAGCAATTTCACCATGCTTGGTAACGTTTTCCTCTCAAAACCAGCTGGACAAGTTGAATAACTGTCTGCCTGGTGTAGCCTGTATAGCAGACATACTCAGTCTTAAGTACCATGCACAAGGACAGAAGAAGCCATAATGTCATTTGAAGAAGAAACACACATTCCAGCAATTGCATTTCTTTTTCCACAGGAAGGGACTGGACAGCTTGCAGTCCCTGAAGACTGTCCAAATAGTACAAGTATCAACTTGCATCACTGCCACTAATGACTGCAGGGCTGCTCTGGACAGGCATTGAAAACCCAAGCCCAGGAAGGAAGCCATCACCCACAGCACTTCTCAGAGCAATAGAAGAGGGTTTCTGTTCTGCAGTGAGCACTTGAAAGCATTCAAGTGTCTGCTGCCTGCCATGAGAGGCTGTACTTAGAGGAAGTTTGATGTTACCTGTGAGAGGGTCAAGGGAAGGCTCAATTCAAAATCTGAATTACCATGATTTAGCTGAAACTTTTGTAAGACAACTTTTATCTTCTATCTAGTTATGGAGCTATCAGCAGTTCACTGTGACATCAGTGAGGAAAATAAACCATATGCCACAGGAGTCTGTTTTGGGTCCAGTATTATTCAGTATTTTCATGGATGGCTTGAAGGGCTGGATAATGAATACAAACAGCACTATGTCTGGAGAGGCTAAAAACAGACTGAAAATCAGCACTTAAATCCAACATTATTTGAAGAAAATGAGCAGACACAACTGTGTATGAACAAAATCATACAATCTAAAATCATATATAAACCCCAGGAAAAACTAGCTACAGAAATTAGAAAAAAGAGACCAACTGTCTGCTGTATTATTCTAGGAGATCAGTATCTCATAGTCACTAGGACCCCAGGGTGATTACAAGGGACTAGATGCATTCTCCCATGACATGACCCTTAGGCTGAGAGAGGAACATGACATATTCAGAGGAGTCACATTTTCAAAAATTACCAAGGGGAGAAGGATTTATCCCTTTCTAAAGAGATTAATCAGGCAGCACAGATGTTGGACAAGCCAAGCATGTGTCTTTCAGGCAAATAAAACAATGCTTACACTAAAAGAAAGGGAGGTATCTATCCAGTGAATAATGCAAATTAAAACCCTGAACAAATAACCAAACAACCCCACAAAAACATCCCCCCCAAAGCAAATACAGACACAAATACAAAGACTAAAGTTAGGTAACTATCCAAAAGACATTAAAAAAGTACTTGGCTTAAAAAACTAGTTAGACCAATAGGATATGGAATGAAAAAAAAGAGTTAAATCCTTCATGATGATATCCAAAAATAGTTCTTCTAACTTTTAGATCACATGACTTGAAGTTACTAGTTTTCCATTACAACCTCTGAACTTGGCATGGATGTAATGGGAGAGAACTTGAATGGCAAATGTTTTTGATTATAATTAACTGGTTTCAGTTTTTAGAATTTCATCTTTCCAGATTTGTCATCTTAATCAGTGTATTTACTGAAATGTGAAATCATCTAAACAGGTTAATTGTCAGTGATCACATTTTCATGTTATTCAGCCACATGAGTGCAAATGTGTCCTTTGAGCATTTAAGGACTGTAGCCATAAATACAAATAAATTACTTAAATTCATGCATGCCATTCCCCTCTTGCCAAGAAGTGACTTACACGAATACAGCCTGTGTTTGTAGGTAACTCTACAACTATACATTTTAATGCAGCTCTTTGACACTGGACAGTATTCTAGCCATAAAAAATGTATTTTACATCAGTAAGGCTGTTTAAACCTTGAAGATCAGAGTAACTTCATATCTGTATCTGTATTGTCATATGCTGGGCTCTTTCAACATCCTGTACCATTAAAAAACCCAAAGGAAGGCATCTCCAACCAAAGCTGTCTACCAATACAACACTGTGTGTATGTAAACAGTGACTTGCCATGGAGATCATGGAAAAGTTTACTCAACTAAGAGAAATGCAAACCTTGAGCCTTCTTGAGTAGAACTCCTGGTGACCTGACTGCTGTATGACAGTGACACTCAGAGGGATTTGTCTCCCTGGATCATCCAGGTGAGGCAAGAACATTCCACTTTGACCAAGTCCAGCTATTCCTATGCACACTAAGATTGTGAGTTTACAAGCTATAATGCATCATTTCAGCACCTTACAAAGAAAAGCTACATATAATTATACAAGTCCCAGGGATACAGAGACTTCCCTTCCATCCAAATAGTTTTGGTGGGATAAATAAATTAATATATGTACTTATCATTTCAGCTTACTGCCACCTCCTGGAATCATGTTTTACATAGATTTCCAACTTGACTCAGATCAGTGTGTTGGACTAGGGAAAAAAGAAACCTAACAACAAAAAACCCACACACCCACCTGTCTGTGTTTTAAACAGAATGTGTTGTTTTTATTCTGCTTCTCTTCCTAACATCAGCTGTTTTCTACAACAGACAGTGACTGCATAAAGATAATTATAAGAGATTGATCAGCCTACTAAAAATATGCATGACTACTCTGAAATTGTGTGAAGTTTATTAAGAACTTCTCCAGCCTGTCTTCATTAATATACAGTGTTTACATACAGAACACTTCAGTAATTTTATACTTAAGAGATGTTTGTATTGAAGTATGCATACATAGTTAGGGAAGACAAGTTAGAATATCAGTTACTACTTAGCAATTACTTGTATATTAAGCTTTTTTTAAATCACCATATTTTTCAGGGGTTCCTCACTAAATCTTCATGCATTTATTAGTAAGAGAATTACTGATAATTTAAGTACTGGTTTTTGCAACACTGATTTAAATGATAATAGATTATTAAAGCCTTTCTACAAACACATTAAAGAATAATTTATACTGGAAAAGACTTATAAAGATCAGCTAATCCAACCAGCCTCCAACTTGAAACAAGTCCAACAATATCAAACTGCCTGTGACATGATCCAGTCAAGTCCTAAATACCTACAGAGATAGATTCTCCTTGGCTTTTCTAGGCATCCTGTTCTAAAGTTGAAAAATGTTTTACTTGGGTGCAATGAGAGTTTTTGATTAGGTAACATGTCTCTATTGCCTTCTGTCTTACAAATGAGCATGTCTGAAAAGAGACTGACTCCAATTCCTCTCCTTGTTTCCACTTTTGACTATTTAGTAAAGACATCTCCCATAGTCATCTCTCCTCAAGACAGACTGAACCCAGTTCTCAGCCCCTCTCTCAGCTCTCCATTGGACTTGATCCCGTATGGCAACATCTTACTTGTAGTAGCTGGGACCTTGAAACAGAACTCACAAACATGATACCCAAAGTTAAACCTTACCTTGGCAGGGAGCATGTGCTTTGTCTCGTACAAAGAACGGCAGATTTTCAGAATTTCATTTCCTGTCTTCTCCTTTTCCTCAGGTGGGCACCTCTGCAGCATAGCAGTCCCCAGTTTCACCCAGGGATTACCATCTGTGCTTGATCTGCCCAGTAAAAAAAAGAGGTTGCTATAGAACATAAATATACATATACCATTTTCTGTAGGCTGTTTCTCATGTGTGACTTAAAAGTAATACCTCATAAAGAAAGATGAAAGTTTTGAGACAAGTTACTGCCCATAATGCCATCACTCTTTCAATGCAACAGTGAAGTTTAAATTACTTGGAGCTACGACATGCTTATTACAAACTCTTACAAATTATACACCAGACAAAGACTGATCAAATTGGAATAGCACAGGATCTTCTCCTGGCTTTACACCAGCTGATTTCCCAATCAGAGTGGTATCGAGGGAGGGGTGACAGGAATCCAGCATTCCTAATTTGGTTTGCTTTGATCACATTCTAACAGCTTCTGTTTCTCAAGTTTATTGCTTCTGGGAGGAAAATATATGGCCAGATTCACATTTTAATTTTCAGGTCCAGTGAGTACAAACAAAAATAAACTTTTCTTCACAGCCCATCCAAAAAGGACAAGAAAGTGAAATTACATGCATTTGAACTCTGCTAGTAGATATGGATACATTTGTTTTACATATTTAAAATGTTGTTTTAATTCCACACAGATCCTCATGCTATGTCACCCTTACAGAATCAGACATAAACAGATGGCAGACAGTAGATACAAGTAAATTTCACCATGTAGGATGGCAAAGGCAGTGTTTACTGTGAAGGGGTTTTTTTGTTGCTGCAACATTTTTTCACCTATAGCCATTATTTGGTAGATCATGGAGATATTTTGGATAATTTTGTTAGAATGTGTATACTGGCTAGTAATGGATGTAGTGACAGAAATGGGTCACAGACCACTTTTAACACGTAGCACAAAGCACAACACCGGAACACACCTACACTGCCATTTTTCTGATGTAAACTAAATTGATGCATTTCAATTCTCACCTACAGTGGGCTAAAATTATGCACAATTACAGCTTATATAATGATTGTATTAAGCCAAAATAACACAAACTCTGTGTTCATCTGTGCATAAACTTAAGAAAGCACAGGAACCCACCAATCTCTCTGGTCAGTAATCAGCATCCCAAAGATATGATAAACTTTCCATTTTAGTTTAAATAAAACAAAAAGAAGAACAAAAAAACAACTCACAGCAGGTCCAAAGTGGCAGTTTGGTATTACAATTCAGTGAAAACTAAGAAACTCATTTCATACATGTGACAAGAAGCAGTAAAGTGCTGTCAAAGTGCTGCTTTTCAAAGTTATTATTTTGCAGCAATTGTTAAAGCAACACATTAATATAATTGTAAATGGAGTCTGTTAAGAGAGGCTGTTGGATTGACATACCAAGTGTCTGACAGCTCTGGAGATGGCAACCACCACTATCTACTATTGCACACACAAAAGGTCTCTCCTTCTCATCGTCCACTTTCAAAAGTAAACACTGTAAACAAGTAAAAGCAGCTCCCCACGCAGCTATCATTACAGTCCAACATGAAAACCAGACAGAAGAGCTGGGAGTGGGCAACTTTGAATGCAAATTAAATAGAAGTCATTGCCTTTCTTCCTTCTGACAACTTAATTGAGCCTTTCCATCAGTGACAGTCACTGAGCACAGAGCTGTCATAAGTCTGGCTGGGAATAGCAGAGCTCCTCCTCTGCTCCTTTCAATGTGATGGGTTGAACCCCAAGATACCAGATTATTCAACAAACAGAACATGAGGCACCGAATCTGTGAATCCCCAGTAAGGGCAGGAGAAGGAAAAAATCCCTGTAACTCCACCTTTGCTACCAGTTAAAGGGATAGTTCCTCCTCTGTGTTCCATTTATCGCTTAGAGGCACAGAGTCAAAATTAATTTCTTTCTATAGCTGCTGCCCTGGAGTACATTAAGAAAATCTCTAAGAATTTTCCATTAGAAAAAGAAAACACAAATCACACTACAAAACACAAAATAAACCAGAAAGATGCAAGGCCATCAAGGTTTGCCATATGCAAATTCATTAAAGTATCAGATTATATAGTTTACATACATAAAGCTTTTCTCATCACAATTCCTTATAATTACTTCAAATATTCCTGTGCGCTATTAACAACTATCTACTATCTCTAATTAAAAACAAAATTAAGTGACCAAAATATGACACCTACAGGCAGAATTTAGTTTTCTTCTATCCTGAATTTTACTTTAGTTCAACTGTGGTTACAAAAAATTATTTTCATCATGAAAAAAAGCAATTACTTCAAAACCACAGCAGAAAAATATTATTTTTTTTTCCCAAAACCAAAAAAGGAAAATCTGGGATTAAGATTTAAAAAGTGAACTAAAGTACTGGGTCTCTAACACTGGGGTTATTTCAGTTCCAAAACATCTTATCAATATTTATAATAAATATAAAAAATGCCTTTTGAATGTAGGCACCAAATTCCAAAGGACTGTAGAGCTTCAGGTACTGTCAATAATTCTTTTAAGAAACACCTTTATGAAATGTTTAAAATGACATCTGACTGTGAGCCATCTGGGTGGAAAAGCACGCAAGCATAACAAGGGTATGAAAATAAAATTTTAAGAAATGTACGGCTTTGAGTGCTGACAGAAACAATCAAGCTACCTCTCTGTTTTCTCACAGCAAACACAGCATATTATGACAAGAAGAGAATCATACTTGTGATAATAAATACTGTTTTAACTAGAGTGCTTTAGAAAACAACTAAAAAACCCCAAAAAGTATGGACTTACTTACACAGAAGTTACAAAAATTAAAAGCCTACCAAAAACCTCCTCAAATCTTAGGTTTTTTTATTTCTCCTTCCTTTTAAACCTTTACAGATTGTAAGTTGTGTTTTCCAGCTTTATATTCATTTGTAAACATTAGATATTTACTGCTAGATTGAAAACCTAAGTTCTAAGTATTCACATGACTCACACTTGAATTCCCCAGTTCCTGTAAGGATCATTACATTGGCTGTAAACAACAAGCGATAATCACCCTCCTCTGAAGGAGAGGAGGAAAAAAAGAGTAAAGAGTAAACATACATGCTAATACATATAGTTTTAGCTTCTTGATGTTTTCCTCTTTGCTCAAAAATTTGTTCATAAGACATGCTTTAAAATGAAACTGTTGAAAATACCACTAACAAAAGAGTTCCTGTTCTTTACTCCCAATCATCCTAAAGAAAAGCTTTTCAGGAACACATACACACATACTAACATAAACCCCTAGGCTGCTGAATGCTGTTAATGTGGAATTATGGAACATGGAGAAGAGGGAAGAATTGTGACTATATAATTGCCTAGGAGCCATAGTAACTACTTTAGACTCTAAAAAGGTTTTGATACAAGTGACCAAAGTATTTGCAGAAATTTTCATTTCCAAGATCACTGATGTCGATGAGGTATCCCACCTCTGAGATTTGATCCACAGTTAGTTGTGACTACACCTTTTTTTTCCTATTCTTCACTTTAGAAATTCAGACTGAAGGAATGTAACACCAAGAGGGAGATACAAGCACACAATTTTTTATGTCCCCTCTAACAGAACAGTAGACAAGAACTGCCCATATACAAGAAGGGGTCTCTGTTCACAGACTCTTAAGTCTTTTCTGTTCAACACAAAGAAAAATGATTTTGCCAATGGCAGCAGTATTTCACTTGACCTTTTGTTCTTTAAGTTTTGTTTGTTAAAGGTGGCGTATAGATTAAAAAACAGTGCCCACACACTGTGAGGCATCCAATTTTCAATTACAATCAAACACAAAACTTAAAATGGAAGTTGAAACATGAATTTGTAATAGATCCCACAGCAGTCCTTGTAATTCTTAATGCACTGAGGACAATTTTTGGCTTGTAAATCTGTCACTAAATAATTTAGGTTAATGCTTATCGCAGAAATTCCAAACAAGCTGCAAGCTTGAATGTGAAAAACCTTTACAGATTACCTTGTAACCCACCAGTTCCCTACACATGCATAAGATACTTTTCAGAAAAAGGTAAGCCTTCACTTTTCTGAAAAATCAATGCACATAAACACTTTGTGTGTGAATGCAGTCCCCAAGTTAAAATAGGTTGTAATCAATATCCCTAAGTAATCCAAAATAAACACCATTTAATGACTCTAACCTAACTACTGTCAGACATGGCTAGCCAAAAATTTATTAATATTACTGCTCTCTGAAAGGTATGCAACCCTCGCCTCTCCACATGAGTTTATTTGAATCCTTATATCTTAGAAGTGATTAGCAGTTATAGAATATAACAGCTAAATTTTTTACTTTCAAATGTGTTCAGAAAGTCACAGACAAAACCCAAAGAACTGATAAAATATAATGCATTCTGGATGTTCCAAATTACTACTTCCAGTTAATATCCACTTTGACGGGTGCAATTCTGAAGTCTTACAATTATTTTAATCTTAAATTGGTTTGGACGCTTTACTCAGACACAGAAATAACAGGCAGTGGATCTAGACAAGAGAAGTGCCATTCTGTGGTACCACTACTCTCCCAGACTGTCTGCCACATCCATCTGAACATCAACACCTTTCAAAGGCCTTGCTGCAAAGTGTAACTTTGAATACAAAGAACAGTCAGAACTTTCTGTTCTTTTTTTATGGACTCTGTTTATACTGCTAAAAACAAGAGCAAAATACCTGGCTTGAAATTTAAGTAGATAGAACACTCTCCTGTGCAAGAGCACAGGCAGTAAAACGTTTTTCTGCCTTTCTGCATGACACAGACTACATACGTGCATAAACAGGTTTTACAAGGAACTGATTCAATTCTGCTTTAAATAAACCCTTTATTCCTCCCAGTATGGTCCTTTCCAAAGGACACACTCCTACCAGCCATGTTTGAATTCCCTGATTGAAAACAACATTCTATCAAGCAAGATGACTTTGAACTCTTTTGTTACATGGTTGTTTGAAGAAACACTCACCCATTGCTCCTGTCCATCGGCGGCCAAGCCTGAAGCAGCAAGACCAAGTGCTGAAACTCAGACAGACTCTGACTGGACTCCAGAAGTCCCAGGAAGAGCTGGTATCTTTTTTCTTCATTTTCAATATCTGTTATCTCTAGCTGAAGGAGACAAAAACCAAGCAAACTCACTAAACCAGATTTTTTTTGCCCCCAGAAATCAATGATTTAAAAGCAATTAACAACCTATCTGTGAAGAACAACACTGTTCCAAAACAATGCAGCAAACACAGTGAATGTAAGTTTCCCAGAAACCCATTTTCTTATCTCTCATTTGCAACTACATGCAACTAAAATGAGAGAACACAGACAATGTGGAACAACTTAGGTGGACATTCCTAGAACAATGTAATCACACACAAGTACATTCTTTGGTTAGTTCAGAAGATCAGATCTGTCTTCTTCAAACAACTTTATTTCTTAAATTTCTTTTTCTCAATGTATAGACATATATACACACATTTTCAAAGAATGACTATGTCCAGTGCTTTCTTGATATGACTAATCTCACTCACCCATGAAAATTCCATAGTTTGATCTGAATTTACAGCACCTTGTCTTTTCTTACCTAGAAAAGAGCCTTGAAAGATGCTTCTCAATTAATCTAACCAGCAAAGAACATTTGCTAATAGGTAAACAGTGTTTCTCTGCGTAAGTGTTTGAACCAAAGAAAAACAAAATCCCACTGTCCTATTGGCTCCCAGACAACTCTGTCTTGGGACAAGTGCCTATCTCTGTTGAAAACCTGCAGCTTTTGCCTGGATTTGAATTCACTCCAGTTGATGACAGGTTCTTTTAAAAACAATTAGTGCCTGCAGTTGCACGGTAAAAATGTTCCAGGTAAAAGGAAGGACTGTCAAAGGAAGGTTGCTGTAAATGAGAACCAACTTGCTACTAAATGAGAGGTAACTTCTGTTTAGAAGTTTGGATATCACACAAGGAGGGCTTTCATAAATCAAATAGCAATTCACTGCCTACCTGATACACACAATTTTTTGAGTTTAACAATTATTTGTTACAATAACGAAGTAGCTCCCCCTGTATTAATAACACATTCTAACACTGAATTTTTCTTCCAGAGTCCAGAAACTTCCAGAATATCAAACACTTCAGTTTCATTTTATAATTCTGCTGAAGATACACAGCATTAAATGTTAACTTTTCTGTTTCAGCCCAAGTAGTTCTAAGACATCAAACATGGACAAAGTTTTCCTTAGTTCTACAGCTACTCTGAAAGATTAAAGATCGCATCCCAATCTCTTCAAAGTGGCTCTGATACATCAAGGGCAGATTTTCAAAAGAGGCTGGAAAACAAACATTACTCATGCATTTATTGAGTTGCCTACATAATCTGTGACTTTAAAATATTTAGTGTTGAAAATCTGTTTTCTTCTGTCTCCAGAGTATATCTGAAAGCACCATATACTAAAACATTTCAGAGAGTGAAAAAACGTTTCCTAGATCTGTCCACTTGAAATATTTTTCTTTACTGCAAATGTCACATAGCAGACATCAGT
This sequence comes from Cisticola juncidis, assembly GCA_013400215.1. Classification (NCBI taxonomy): domain Eukaryota; kingdom Metazoa; phylum Chordata; class Aves; order Passeriformes; family Cisticolidae; genus Cisticola; species Cisticola juncidis. The sequence continues at coordinate 1,201,548 of VXBR01009880.1, read as the reverse complement.
TACTCACTTGTAATACATATACTTGGTAATATATAATATTATAGTACTAGATATTGAAATGGCAAGGCTGAAAAAAGAATGGAGATAAACAAGAAAGGAAAAAAGGGACAGAAGTTGTTAACTTCTAAGGCTGCAAAATATTTACCATCTTAGCAATTCAAGCAGTAACTAGATAACAGAAGCTCTCACACTGCACCGATCCCCAAATCCCTTTTTCAGAAAACTAGCTCTTTATACATGGAAATGAAGTACCTTCCATTCTGGACAGTCCACTGAGTACATTTTAGTTTATCTTCACAAAGTATGTTACTTCAAACCACAGACTAAATGTTAAGATCTTTCTAATGATAAACATAAAAATGGCAATGACAATATCAATACATGAGACAAGCTGTGAGAGAAGGATCCCTGTTAGTAGCAGAGAATAGATCAGACATCCTACTCAACGTGAACTACATTCCAATAATTCTGCCTAATAATGAATCTTTACAGACTTGGGTTTACATTTTTTATGAGTTTAATTAATCTAGCGCCATAATTTTGTGTTTTGGACATGCAATGTGATTGCTCATGACATAACACATACTAATTCAACTGAAGTCAATCAGAAGAATTACCTTTCTGTTCTCAAATGCAGAGAGCATTTCTGCAACATTTCTCTCTACAATGGTATTTTTTTTCAAGTCACCTATTTTTCTCACTAAAAGCAATGAAGTGAACTGTCTACAGTGTTAATGATCTGTGGTTTTTAAGACTAGTGAAAATTCACTCCTTATATGGCATTTTAGATGCATGTCATTTTTATTTAACGTGAAATGAGAGATTTCAGTGATAGCTCCTTGCTAGAAGGAAGGAAGCAATACCTTGAAACAGCACACAACAATGATGTTTCAATTTGTATTTACTATGTGTGTGTATGTATATACATACATAAATCTAGATAGATTGATCTATATGAAACACACAAAAAGAACTCAAGTTTTGCTCTGTATTACTGTCTTTGCTTTCTGAGTCTGAGGGAGAGCACAGTGAGGAAACAGATACCTCCCACAGCAGAAACAGAGCATGCTCTGTGTAAAATGGTAGAAATTTCACCTTTACAAAGTGAAAGCTAGCTGAGTTGCTGTGGTTAGTCAAACCTCTTGTTTTAATAACAGATTTTTTAAAAATCCACTTTTAATTGAACACTTTCTTTGCAGCAATTTTTGATAATCTATTCAGATGACCCTGAATGTTGTAATGCAGGGTAATGGGACAATATCATACTGCTTCCCCTCCCCTCCCTTTCCTTTTTTTTTTAAACAAAACCCCAAAACATCTTTCTAAACCACTCCAAGGTTAACCATGCAAAGATAACCCACCATGAACTGCTCAGAGACCCCTTTACACAAGTGCCTGTAAAGAACCTGTCAGTAAACAGAATAATGAGGCCCACAGCCAGCCATGAACTTCAGATGGCCCCAAAGAAATATGAAAAACAAGTGGAAAAAAAATCAAACAAACCACAAAACAACAAAGGCAAGGAAAAGGAGAGCAAGGGCTTTCAGTTTTAACAACAGATTTGCTGAATTCTGACTTAATTCTCTTCAGTTTCAGGCAGTCTCTTTGGCAGTAGAACACAGTTGGCATAATGTTTCTCATTAAAAGGCTGCACAAGTATTTACCACAATGGGAAAGTCAATTAGGGGAATTAATTTTCGAAATTATACTCATGATAGATTATAAAACAAAACACAAATTAAGTAAAGCCAAACCTTATGTTAAACTGTTATAACACACAATTTCATTACTGAGGGACTAAATATGTTCAGAATCAAGAATATACAAACATCTGCATATGGTAATGTTTCTTCAAAAGATCATACAGGAAATGCACAAAGCAAAATACTGGCTCACACAAAGCATGAGCTTGTCATAGCCCACTAGAGAGTCAGTGCTGAATTAAAAATTCTGTGCACTTACAATTTCTCCTCAAATAAATCCAACTTTTCTGCCTTATGATTGAGTCTTTCCGATTTACCTTAAATGTTATTGACTCTTTCCTCACAGATTAGATCCTACTAGATGCCCAAAATGTTGAAAGTACTCAGTTTATCAACTTCCAATGCACAAAGTTTTGACTCATCATGTTGTTCTACAGATTTGTTACTGCTTTATACTCATGACATGTGATACGGATGAAGTAGTCCAAAAAAAGTTGCCTCGCAAGTTAGTTCTGTAGCTTCTGGAAACCTACAGTTTTACAAAAACTGTACAATGACAGACTTGAAGTATGATAAAGTTAAATAAAACTGTGGAAACATGACTGATAAAAAAAGCCTTTGGCGTGGCAGACTGCAGAATCAGGGGTTTAGTTTGGTACATTACCTCACTCCTGAAATAAGTTAGTTTAAAACCAGTATTTACAGCAACTGTGGAATCTTGCTTGTATATGAATTGCGTCTTTAAATTATAGATATCCACAGGACGTCAGATTAGATTTCCTACAGGACAGACATATCTAATAGACTTGTAAATGCTTTATTGCTAAAGCTATTTAATTTGACAATCTGGTACTAACTGACTCGGCTGATGAGAGTGCCTTTTGTTTGAAAAAAAATGGAAATGCCAATTAAAAGATCCAGCCAATTCAACCCTCTCCTACTTCTGAGATAAAAGAAAAATGTTATTTTTGTAAGAGAATGGTGAGCAGGAAAACTAATGCAGACAGACCTCGACCTCCCTCTGCCCACTGGTATTCCACAAATTCCATTTTTACTCTATGTTAGTGTGACAGAGGCACAGCTTTCATCAACAGATTTTGCTGACTACAAAGAAAATAAATGATAAGGATGTTTATAAATGAAACCAGGAAAATATTTTCCTTCACAATAATTGCTTGTTTATTGAGAAAAGCTATATCCATGTTTAAAAACAACTCCCTGTACTAAAGGCAGAAAAATTTGCCGTTACCAAGGAATGCAACCAAAAACTTAACTGTTTTACATGATTATAGAAGTAATTTTATTACATTTACCAGATGGTAAATGGAAGTATTTCAAAATGTGTTCATGTTTGACACTGCAGCATAAATTTGAATTAATATGGCATTGAAAATAGAAACACTAAGCAGGCATTTGACTGGTCCCTTATTGCTACAATAGACTTGCAATTTGTCAGAACTTCTTTGTAAAATGGTTTTATCTATCTCCCCATGCCCCTGCCCAAGCAGAAGCGGTAGAGAATTCATGTGTGCTGCATCTCAAAATAATAGACAGATGTGACATCAAAGATTTTATTCAGATTTGAGATAGGGAACATTGATGCTGAAACTTTCTTCCAGTCATTAGACAGGGCTTAACATTGTTTATAAACAATAACTAAAAGTACTGCTAGCAATTTGACTACATTCCTGTAATTCCCATCTTGATGTGCTGTTCATGGCTCAAAAATACAACAGCCTTGTCCCAAGGAGTTTACAATCTAATTAAGTAAATCAGCAAAGAAAATACTGTCCTTCCTATACAACAGGCCAGTAGGATTTGGTCACTGAATAAAGTAATCTTTCCACTTTGCAGGTCAGACTTGAATGGAAGTAACTTCCATTCCTGGTTCTGCTGGAGCTACTGAAAGTCTGTACAAACATAACTCTCTGAAACCAACCTCCAGTACAAGGCTGCAAAGTTAAACACTTGTTACAAAGAACATACAAAATTACAAGTTAAATAGAAATTTTAAAGTCAATTATTCTCAATATGAACACAAACATCAAAAATCAGTCAAAAAAACCCCAAACATAATCTGCAACACTGTACAACTGTTCCTGAAATTGCACAGCTACTGACTCTGCACATGTAAGATTAGGAGCTCTTAAAGGCTATTACTTATTTCCTTCTCTTCAAACTGTTTCAAGACACTAGATATCCTATCAGCCTTGATGTTAGACACATTAAATACTTGTGAAACAACGCAAAACTGCAAGCACATATTAATCTTATTCAAAATCTTATTCAAAATCTTATTCAAAATCTTCACATGCCACAGCAACAGTAAACCCTTTTTAAAGGCAAAACCGTAAGTGCTATACTCAGCAACACACTACTGGCATCCCATTATTTCCTAAACTAGAGTTTCTTTAAAAATATCCAAATGAAAGAACTTGTAAATTGTGATTGAGGGGAAACTTGCCCAGGCCACAACAGGGTCAGACTGGGGAGAGTAGTACCAGGCTTGGAAGAACAAACCACTGTGTTTGTTATTCAGTCACTGGTCCACCAGCATATGGGCATGGGCACAGAGTATGGAGAAAGTCAAGGGCTAAGGAACCTGTCAGCTTTAAATAGGCTGCTTTGACCTTACTTTCTCCATCTACCCTAGTATGCATTTTGGTAAGTCCACTTTCAACCCATTTTGGTAAATGGAAACTTATGTGGTAGTACATCATAGCTGAGAGATGGCAACCTTTAAAAAGAGTTCCACAGCCTCACAAAATGGTCCTATATAGTAAAAGGATTTAACTCTTGTTTAATGAAAAAACACAACAGCTAAAACATGATCCAGTTTGCTGCAGGTTAAAGTCCCTGGCTTGAAAGCGTTTTTTTTTTTGAAACTATGCTTATGGAGTTATCTCAGTTAATGCAAAGCAACTTTATTAAGGAATAGTCACTTAAAAACAAGATGCCAAAAGCAACAACAACAACAAAAAAATCCCCAGCCACATGACAAAGTCTGTGTCAGGGGAGGTTTAGGTTGGATACTAGGAAAAGGTTCTTCACCCAGAGGGTTGTTGGGCACTGGAACAGCTCCCCAGGGCAGTGATCACACACCAGGCTGACAGAGCTCAAGCAGTGTTTGGACAATGCTCTTGGGCTCGTGGTGTGACTCTTGAGGTGTCCTGTGCAGGGCCGTGAGTTGCACTCATTGATCAGGGGCTGCTCTGACCTGGGCTGTAAGACACAAACACTCTCTGACAGACCAGAAGGAAATGTCTGCTATCAAGACTATCTTAGAGCAATCAATTCAAAATTAAAATTGAAGTCAAGGGTTTTGCGTGAGCAAAGTCAGTGCTCACAACCCGTGACTGCCTTTATAACCCCAGAGGAGCAAGAACTCTGAAGTCAGGCTTTCTTGCACTTTCCCAAGAGCTGGGCTTCACATATTAAAACTATTATTGAATTCTGAGCACATATGCAAGTCTGCTGCATGCAGAAACTAAAGAGATGCACATAATAGCACAGGCAAAATCCTGCTCAAATTAAAGCCAGTGTACAAGATAAGCAAGTTATGGGATTCAAGTTAAAAAACAAATCAACAAGAAGCCTACTGGTGAAGAATCAAACTAAGGCCGAGCCACATGTTGAGTTCTTACAGAAATACCCAAGAACTTTTTCTTCTGAAGTGATTTATATATTGTTTAATTCCTTATCTGCTTCATATGCAGCTCACTAAGAACTGCATATAGATTCAATAAACACAAATGTGTTGCTTAATGCATAAAAATGAATAACTTGTGCAGAAAATAAAATCCATTCATTTGTATTCTGCAGGAGACTATGTCCTAATCTGCAAATACATTTCAGCACAGAGAAAACCTCTGAGGACTGTACATAGATATTGGTAGAGAGAATAAGGGCAAATAATGAAAAAAACAAGATGCTTTTGAAAGACTCCTGCTGCTAGCTAGCTGGAACTGAAAGAGACAGGACTAACAGACTAAATTTAAAAATTTATTTAAATTGTACATTGACTAGGTGTGCATTAATATGTAAAAATTTGTAAGTACATATGGCTAAAACCAACACCTGTGCAACATGAGGGACTCACAAACATGTTAAGTAATCTGTGTATGCACCAACTATTAATCATTGTTTTGTAATTCAGAATTTATGTATTATATAAATAACATAGAGCAGACAACAGCATTGGAAGATATGGCTAGAAATGACAAGATTTTAATCTTTAAATACTTATTTTAAGCTGTTAACTCACCATCAGCCATTTCCCTTCATACCGAACACAAATAGTTTTTAATTTACCCTTCTAATCATTAATACCATCAAGCAGCAGTGCATCCACAAGCTCACAGTATTTCACCCCTACACATATAAGTGCTGTCTTTATAACCAAAGCCTGCAGTTCTTGCTAATAAAGCAAAATTCTTTCAAAAGCTTTTACATGTCAATGAAACGTCACAATTTATACTTCCAAAATACCCTCCTGCAGATAGGCAAGGAATGTCAAAGATATATTTCTAAAAAGTCTCACACTAAACTAAGATACTGGGTTACAGGAACAAGAGGTTGTTGATGTCGACTCTAATTTTAAATAATATTTCAGTATTACTCTTTTCAGTTGAAAAAAGGAAATGCAGATTTTTAATGAAAAATTCCTTCATTGTTTGTCTGTATTTATGATCTAGGCCAGGAGCAATAAAAATACCAGGTGGATGATTATTGCAAAATTATTTAAGCTCTAAAAACTAAAATAAGTGAGTAACTCTGTTGCAGCCATAAAAATAATCCCAATAGGGTAGGCAGCATCACGCACCTGTAACACCAAATGGCATTAGAGAAGCCCTGCAGTTGGTGGTTTTCTTTTTGATTTGGTGTAGCTCATGTCCTAGCAGTCACAGTCTTGTCCCTGGGTAACAACAACAGCAATGTGGAAAAAGAACCCCTCACTCTCTCAATCAACATAAAATATCACAAATTTTTATAAAGTAAGAACTATTTTAAGAATACCTGAGTGAGGATCTTCAGATGATAAAGAGTTTGCAGACTCTAAATAAGAATTGTCAACTAGCACGATGGCTGATGGAATAAGAAAACTGTTTGGAAAAAAGGACAGCATCTACTATCACAGATATTAATAAAAAATACTTATTTAGGATACTAACACAATAATACCTATAGAAAACCAGTTTTACAAGTTACTTATATTTTTAAAGAGCTTAGAACAACATTCCTGACTAGGAACCACTGAAGAACCTGATTGATTAAGGGGAAAAAATTCCCAAAAATATTAAAAACCCACCCAGTTTATGATCAAATAGTAAAGGAAAAAAGTAGAATTTCTCATGGGTTTATGGCTGCTTCCTCGTTTACATAAATTATGTTTTGGGGAGACTGCAAGCATTGAACAGACAAAAATGCAGACAAATTATTGTCAAGGCTAGTTTATGTCAAAAGAAACCTCCAATAAACTAAAAAAAAAAAGTCTAGGGTAAGTAAATGACTATATAATGGCAAATAAAATGTAAAAATGGTAAAACTACTGCATTTTAAAATATGCTACATTAGCCTAATCAAGTCAAACAGTAATCTGAGCCTCACTGAATGAAATCCAGAGACCTCAGGCTGATGTACAGATGAAGTCAAGAGAGCAATCAAGGTGTTGGGATGCATAACCACGGACAGGTAATTTCCAGAAGGACAGCATACTCACTTCTCCAATTACCCTTCTCAGGAGGAAGTGTACTACATATCACAGTGGGCTCTAAGACAGAGGAGAGGATACTTACAGAGAGAAAAAGCTGAGGAGGAGGTGGTGTGACTGGAATTGGTTACTGAGAGTAAACAATAGAATAAGGGGGAAAGTGTACTGAATAGAGAATTTGATTTTCTGGATTTTAGTATTCTAAAAAAACCCAGAATATAAACAAATACCTATAAAATAACCTATAAAAAGGTTAAGTCGTAGAAACACAGAATGGTTTGGGCTGGAATGGATCTTAGAGATCATCCAGTTCCAACAGCCCTGCTAGGGGTAGGGACACCTTCCACTAGACCAGGTTACTCAAAGTCCCTTCCAACCTGGCACTGAAACACTCACAGGGATGGGGTATTCACAACCTCTATGGGCAACCTGTCCCAGTGCCTTACCACCCTCACAGTAAAGATTTTTTTTTGTCTGCCACCTACTTTAAACCTACTCTCTTCCAGTTTGAAGCCATTCCCCCTTGTACTGTCATTTAGGGCTCTTATAAAAAGTCCTTCTCTACCTATTTTGGTCACTCCCTTCAGGTGCTGGAAGGCCACATTTAGGCCATCCCAGAGCCTTCTCTTATCCAGGCTAAACAATCCCAGCTCTCCCAGCCTTTCCTCATAGGGAGGTGCTCCACCCCTCAAATCATCTTTATGTCCCTCCCTCTGGACTCGCTCCAGCAGCTCCATGTCCTTCCTGTGCTGGGACCCCAGAGCTGATGCAGCCCTGCAGGTGGGGTCTCAGCAGGGCAGAGCAGAGGGGCAGAATCCCCTCCCTCCCCTCTGCCCACGCTGCCTTTGATGCAGCCCAGGACACGTTTGGCTCTCTGGGCTGCAAGGGCTCATGGCTGGGTGCTGTCCAGCCTCTCACCCACAGCACCCCCGAGTCCTCAGGTCAGGCTGCTCTGGATCTGTTCATCCCCAGCCTGGATTGATACCAGGGGTGCCCCAGGCCAGGCACAGCACCAGCACTTGGTCTTGTCAAAACTCATGAGATTCCCATGGGCCCACTTTTTGAGCTTGGATGGTATCCCTGCCTCACAAAGATTCAGGATGTTTTGTGCTCAACTATGTACGGTGTGTGCTAATGCTGAAAATTTAGCAAGAAATACCCAAGATTAAATCACAGTTTATCTGCTGATTTCTTTGAAACCTAATAATAGAAGTGTGATTGTATCACTAATAAGCTCTTGATTTTCCTGAAACTGGGATCAAAACCGAGAATACACAGTTTCAACCATTCTGCACTTATCCCTTCATTACAACAGACCTATTAGAGAAAGTGAATGATCCCCCATGAATCCACTCCAGAGCATTCCTATCTTCCTCTGAAGCAACTGCTACTGGTACCAGACCCCTGCAGTGTCCAGGGCTCAATTCAAAACTTGTGTGCACTCACACTACACTGCTTTTCTCATCACTTTGTCTTATGTGCTACACTCGTGTAGTTAATAGAAAATATTTCATTTGCATCTAAAACTATTTAATTAATCATACACGCTACAATTTATGTTCCTCCCCAAACAAAATCACATGTTTTCATATGGATAAATTGCATCTTCAAGGAATGGAAATTAGTGTTTTAAAATATTAATTAAAACTTAAATTAAATTTCTTAAGCTTAATTTTTATGCATTACCAGTAGAGAAACAATGTCTCTAGAATTATAAACAACATCATAACAAATTTACTCAGAGTTGATAGGAACATAAATCTTTCTTCTAATTAAGCTTTTTTCACAAATAAAAGATGGTTGAAGATGAAACAGATACAGCTCCTTCACTTGTATTTTGCCAGATCAAGCTAAGTACAGGTCATTGTTACCTGATAAATGGCTTCAGCAAAATGACTTCTCATGTTTAAATCTCTGACATGAGAAGAGGAAATGGAAAAAAGCTGAAAATCACTGGACATTGACATTCTCATTGAGACCATTCTAAACAAACTAGTATGAAGACACACATGGAAACAGATACATGTTTTTCATTAACAGGGAAAAGAGGAACAAAGCAGCAGTGGAGTCTTGACAGCCACTCCAAGTTCTCAGAAAGTCAACACAGACATTACTAAGGTTGCCGAGACACAAGTTTGCATATGCCACACATCAACTGTCATACAGGCAGGAAGGAAAATGTGTTCTGCACATCCCACACACACAAGACCAACTAACCTGTCAATTTTTCAAAGCTAAAGTTTAGAGAAAAAAAAAAAAAAAAGAGAAGTGCCCAAAGTCACAATTTTAAATCCTTAATAGACATCCCTTCCAATTTTCACAAACATTTAGCCTTCAGCAGCTCTCTATACCCCAAGATCACGAAATAACCATAATACAACAATATAAGGGGGAAGGCTAAATGAGATTACCTTCTCTAAATGACAAAGCTATTTGCATTTAAGTGGCATGCAAGTAGTAATTACATTTTACATTTGCATAATAATGAAACAATCCTTTTAAGAAAGGGTGTGTCTTGTACAAGTTACAATGAATAACTTCGTATCTTAAAGTAAGCCCTGGTTTATTTAAGCTAAGCTATTTCATACTAAGCTTTGCTAGTGCCACTGTAACTGGGGCAAACCCCAACTCATTTCTGAAACCTACACCAGTAACTGGACACTGAGCTGAACAGCTAAGTATACAAACACACACACACACATAACCTGGTTGCTGACACTTCAGACTTCTTAGACACTACTGAGTCATTACAGACTATTTTATGTATTATTCGAAAAGAAATGGATTTCCCATCTTAGATGAATAAAGATAAATTTTGATACCAACATTCTAAACAATGTCTTTTTTTTTCCCCTCCAACATGTTTAATATACATAAAATGTCAGTATTTTGACCCATATTTTTCATGCACCAGTTAACTAGAAAATTACAGAACCTGAAGAGCTCAGATAAAATTCATCAAGGGGATTAAAACAAGGCATGGTTCCTCCTCCTCCACAGCGTGGGATGCTACTGGAATGTGAATTAAAGACTCTCCAGCCTTTGAAAAATGAGGACCCCTGAATTTTTAATTTTGTTAACTAATCATTAGAGAACTGGAAATCACTGTTTCTGAGTGTTTCTGAGTGTTTGATAGGTAGCTGCTTCCATAAAAAACATTTTTAATTTTGTAAGAGCTGGCCTGTTTCCCAGCACATTGATTTGTGGGACCACTACTTATAGTACCTAGAGCATAATTAAATATTAAGTCTCTCCTTGATGTATGCAAAGTCTGTCTAAGAGGATTAGTAGACACACTGAGGGTGGCTTTCACACGTTTTCTGGTAATTGAACACTGCAATATCATTAAAATTATCTTTATTAAATAGGAATCCACATTCATACTTTATAATATCTGCTGTCCCTTTTTGTGCCCAGGAATGGTATAGGAAAAGAGGGATCCCCTAAAAGCATGTAAGAAATGACAAGCAAGTAATAATACAACAATCTGAAAGCAAGATAATTAATACATTTTTGACCTATTTGCAATTTAAAGTTCATTTAAAAACCCTGAAAACCAACAACCTTTAAACACATTCCTGTAAAATCTAATAGCAGCAGTCAATCCACAGCCCTTTCCCTGCCACTTATTTTAACTGTCTTGTTGGTTTTTTTAATTACTTTGCTGGATGAAAAAGGATGACCAAATTAATAAAGATGTAGTGATGCTAGACAAAGTGATGTCTACAGACAAGGCAGGCAGACTGACATAGTTTGAAAGATGAGAGTCCTCCTGTCTACTTCTTCATCCGGGATTACTCAGAACTTGATTAAACTTTTAAGTTGTCCTTCAATACTCCCTCCTGTAAAACACAGTTGCTTTTAAGAATCTTTGCACCCGAAGCGTGAACTTGCACAAGGACACTGCATCTTAACCACAGTGCTCTGCCAAAGCTCACGTGGAAATCTCTCTTTGCTTTCCAGCAGCCATGGAAACCCTGACTTCTGCAGTGTTCTTGTTCCACTAACATACCTGAAGGACTGGGAAATGTATAGTTTTCAGTCTGCTATTTTATGATGATATCTTCCTTGTTTGTTAATTCACAAAATACGCAAACTTAATACTCCAACAAGGCCATCACTTGCTTTTGTAGTATCAGTTTGTAGGTAGCATTTGACATCAGCTGACTAAAAGAGGAAAAAAATCCAAAATAAATAGTCTACATCTAAGACCACTTATTTGTTTTCTTGGACATTTGTGAAGAACTCTGAATTTCAGTGACAGGTATGTAATGGACAAAGCTTCTGTCTAAATAACACATTAGTTTACCTAGCATAAAATACTTGAAGAAAAGAAAGGATTCTTATCAACCACACTGAGCTTGAACTGACATGAAAATGAGAATAAATTTTAATATATTCCTATAGGACTCATGACTGCACTCTGCAGCAGAAATCAGGGTGCATAAACAACAATTTTAATGTATGTACTTTTAGGCACTGCTTGAACTATTGTTAAGCATGAAAGCTATTCCTACACTTAGCTAAATAATAAATAGCATACACAGACAAATCAGTATTACGGTGTTTTGCACATATTTTCATACAGTTATCTCTGAAAGGTTTGAGCTTATCTAGTGCATTATTCAAGCTTTATTACATGTCTTCTTGTACTGCTTGTTTACTTATCAGTGTAAAGTGTAAAGCACCAAAGTGATCAGCCACTCTGTGTTATGAGCAGATGAACTGTTGCTCAGTCAGTAAAAACTTCTTCCCTCACAAAAACAAAACCAGGTTTTCCTGCTTGAAACTAGGAGTATTCTAAAAATCCCTTCAGGAAAAAGAAAGTAACTGATTATATGGAGAGGTCTAAACAGGCTGGAAGACTGAGCCAGCAAAATTTTCCCCAGGTTTAACAGCTGTGTTGCACCTGAACAGCACAGGTAGGACAGGAGAGCTGTGGCTGTCCCAGCTCTGCTGAGGGCCCCTGGGGGTTCTGGTGGGCAGGGAGCTGCACATGAGCCAGCAGCCTATGAAATGCATTCAATTAAGTCCTAAAATTTGGTTTTGTAACCAAATGGATGAGTGTTTCTCTTTTGCAAAGTTATATACATTCTGACTTACAAGATTATGGGAGAATATAAAAGTTTGATAAATATTTAAGGTAAAATTACAAATGTAATGAGTCTCATAAGGTTTCTGTCAAATACAGGTTCTTTTTCTGCCTTCAAACAAGGCTGAAAGCTATTATCTACCTGCAACTTTTTTCTTAAGACATACTCTAGTTGAATGTTTTATAACTGGAAATGAATTTGAATTGGAAAGCAGGTCCCAGGCAACATAAATACTGACAAACGATTGAACTGAAGATGAAGAATCCAATCACAGACACCTGAATAGTAGCTGAGGAGTTAAATGCTGGTATTACTGTAAATACAAGAGAAAAAGTAATTTCCAAAGAAACCAAGAAAGTACTTTCTTTTCCTTTTAAGATTTTCATTAGTATTGTTCCCTTGGATGAATTTAGCACAGTGAGTCAAAACTGAGATATTGCTTTTATTTTATATGAATATAAAGTAGGTTTGTTCATGGGTTCTTTTTTGAGAACTATTAGAAATATTCTATTTGTGTTCTGTAAAGTCTTGGCATGGGAGGAGGCACTTAGAAAATGAACAAAAAGTAACTTTGCTTCTGAACAGCTCTATATGCAGCAAGAGTTATTCACATGATTTCAAAACTGCTACACATTCATGCAATAATATTTAAAGGCTCAAGAAAAAAAGAGTAAGAGGCCAGTAATTATCATTTCACTTCTGAGTAAAATGTGACACCAAGTGGAAGATAAAGAGGGAAGGTAAAATTGACAGAAAAAAGGTCAGAAAGGAAAGAAGATATAAAAACAAAGTCAATGTTTGACATGGAGGAAAATCACTAGCGTTCAATCAAGTTCAGTAGTACGTACTCCTGATCCTAAATAAAAATCAGAGAAGTCCCTTACCTTTATGTAAATTGGTTTTTCAAAGCATCAGAATGTATCAGAAACTTGATTTAAAAAAAAAATAGGATTTGTTTCCAGACAACAAGCTGCATCATAACCACATACTGCGTTTCATTATGTAATCATCACATAAAAACAGTCTAATGCTGTAATTTGCAGCAATCACCATTAATACCTTTGTTTCGGGCCAGCAAGCTCTGAGAACAGCTTGTGTCCTGAAGTACACAAGTAGCTTGCTATCCTCATCACTGAGGTGGAAGGCTTGCTCCAGAATTTGCAATACCCTGATGCGAGGCTTCACTGCTAGGGAGTCATCACCACAGAAAGGTCTCAACCACTCCAGAAGGTCATCTGAAGAAACTATTTTCTCCCTGTAATGAAACAATACTCAGTTAAACAGTCTCAGGCAATAATCCTAATGAAAATATTACATGGATTTTTAAAACTTAACAAGCACATTCAATATGTAAGAAATACCTAACACCAGGAAATGGCAGCCTCTCTGAGGCTGCAGGGAAACCAGCTCTTGTAAATCAGGAGCCCAAAGCTCCTGTAGTGTGCTGTAAGAACTTTTTCCAGACTTCAAACCCTGCAATACCATAGGAATCCATCTGTACACTTACATATTCTCCCACAAAATACCCTGGCACCGTACAATCGTGCTGGGTTTCAGAATCTCGAAATCTAAGTCTATTTATGGTGTCTGGACCTGACTGATGCCTGAACTACCACACCATCTGACTTTATGGAAAACCAGCCTGAATGCTTGCATTTTTAGTATGACATTTTATCTCTGAATGCTTATTCATGCTGTCACCTTGCACTCTTTTTCTTCCTTTACAAGCCCTTTCTTTTCCATTCCACACACAGAAAGTATTTTCTCCCAGTTGCAGTGCTAGCCCTATCTCTTTTTTCTGTACCATCTCTAGCTAGCTTGATCATTCTAAGTTCTTAGCATGATAATGATTGCACAATGCCCAAAATCCTTAGAAAGGAAAAAAGAGAGATGGTAAAAACCCCAAACTTTGGGGTCAGACTTTGTTAATTATAAAAACTCTTAAGTATATAACTTGATACAGAAACCAAATTATATCAAATATATTCTGTGTGGAAGCATTTACAGTTCACAGATGACCAGGAACTGACCAACCAGTTCACAGCTGGAGACAGAATAATCTGTGGTGTCCCTTGGAGGGTATAAACTAACAGGTACCAAATCAGTAAATGCTGCTTTAACTGTTTTGTATTTTACACTCATGCATTTTTTTTAAAGAAAGAAGGCAAGCAAGTGGCTCCTGGTGGAGTGTGATTTGTAACTAATGTTCCCTTATTGGTCTTAACAAAACAGATGGGAAAGTAATATGAGACAGAAAATACCGAGTTAACCTGTCTTGTAGTTTTGAAATAATAAAGATTGACATCTGAGGTTTTCATATTACAAGGATTTCAATTTCACTTAAGTTTTATATTGTCTGAATGATGCTATTAGCTCAGAAATCCAGCTGAATTAGGCATGCCTTTGCTGAACAGGTGGCATTCAGACTGTAAACTGGAAGTTGGGAATTAAAGGGACTTGCTGAAATATTTTAAGAGTTTGTACAGCTTGCACTTGATGCTTATATGTTTTCCTGAAGAAAATATTTCTGTTTTTTAAATTGAGTAGCTGAGTTTTTAAGGTAATAAATAAGTATTTAAAGGAATATAAACAATCCCTTGTAAACATAATTACTTTCACTCCAGCTTATTGTTTCAGCAGTTCAATGTTCATGAAATATACAAATAAAAGACTCCAGAAAGTGCATCTCAGACTAAAAGAGTACCAACTCATCCATTATGCCTTAGAATACTGCAAATTATATTTACTGCAAATTTTTACATCAATTCAGTCTACTTCAGTATCCAGCATTCAAGTGATTTATTTTCCTTGGAGAAGCCTCAAAAAATAGTGAAACTGTTTTTGTGTAGCTACCAGAAAGTATGGGATTTTACTATCATTATTATACATGAATTTTTTTTTGTACATCTGGGGGGGAAAAAAGCTGACTTTTTTTTTTTTTGTTCCTTCCTTGTCTTTACAGGGAGTGAAATGGAATATGTCAGTGAGACATACATGTGATTGAAAGTAAGGACATTCCCAAAATAGGAGAAAAAACATGGTGAAGCATCATGTAGCATTTGGGAAATTGTTTCTGCACTATGCCTTACAAATATGGACAAACTTAAATATCTAAATTCAGATATCTGAAAGTGAATCATTATTATTTGCAATTTATCAACTAAATTGAAACAAAAGCAGTGACATGCTCCTGGTAGATATACAATCTGCAGTAGTCACAGCTGAAAAACCATTTTCTCATTTCACTATAATACAGATATCTAAATTTTAGGTTCAGTGCTTTCTTCCAAATATCAAATAAAGGCTTCTTTCAGGGTTCAGATTCTGAAGACGAAAAATGATCGCTCGTTCCAGAAAGTCTTAGAAAACCAGGTGCAAATCCATTATATATATAT
Organism: Cisticola juncidis; assembly: GCA_013400215.1. Taxonomy (NCBI): domain Eukaryota; kingdom Metazoa; phylum Chordata; class Aves; order Passeriformes; family Cisticolidae; genus Cisticola; species Cisticola juncidis. The sequence goes on along the minus strand of VXBR01009880.1, from coordinate 1,185,647 downwards.
ATATGTCCATGAAGAAAAATCATCCATATTCAGCATTGTACCTTTGAAGTTTTCATGAGAAGCATCTTTCATAGTCTTACCCAAAGAATCCACACAGGAAGCTCTTACCCTTTTTCAACGCTTGCATGCACTGCAGAAATTATACCTTCAAGGATTCCAAGTGGATCTTTCTCTGTTATAGATGAGTCACCATTTCCACTATTAAGGGAAGATAAAGTTACCATTAAAATGGTCCTTAATATTGTATCTCATTTTATGCATCTGTAGGATTTATATGAACTGTAATAAGAACTATAAGAATTATAATATAATATATATATTCTTATATATAATATATATATAATATATAAGAATTATAATAATTATAAGAATTTTCCATTTTCACTTCTTAACTAGTACCTTTATTTTTATGTCAGAGTCATGCAAAAAAGCAACAAATAAGAGTGGAAAAAACATACTTAACCTCTTATATTAAACTTGAAAGGAAAAGCGTAGTTAAAGTTTAGTGCTTCTAACACAGATTAATTAGGTCAGCAGAATATTCACTTGTAATCTCACTACCTTAAAGAACAATATGAACTAAACAAACCTAAAGTTATATATACATAAATGTCACCATCCTTTCTGCCCAAATCCTCTTGCAGTATCTCTGTTGGCTTAAAATAGCTCAGCTGTAGCCTGAGTCAGTATTATCCTATCTGCTGATTTCTCTGGGGTCACCATGGAACAGCAGCCTCTCGTGTGGATTAGAGAAATGTCCATCACTCCCATCAGACACTTCAGTTAAAATACAGTTTTCTTCTGGAGGTTAAAAGGTTGTAAAAACTGGGTGGAAAAGCAAACAAACAAACAAACAACCCAAAGCCACTCTGGTAGGAACGCAAGCTTTGTTCTATCTCTATGAAAGTGACATTTTCAGCTAAGGTTCCACTAAACAGACTCAGTGCTGAGAGAGGAAGAGATTTTGTCCCAACAAAACACAGAGTTTCTCCCCAAGGAAACCACTGCAGTGGCAATGGGGCCTGGATGAATTGGAAAGGCAGCTTTGCCTGTCTTAGTTTGTCAAAGCTGCTTTAAAGAAAAAGGGCAAATAGTTACCAAGTTGTCTGACTGCAGATGATTCAAAAAATCCAGAGAAAAAGTGTATTTTCCCTATAGATCATCTTCATATCAAAGCTCTTCTACTATTAAAAATGTCAGCCTCTTCCTAGATCTGCTCTTACCAATAACAAACTCATGCCCAGACTACTTTGACTGTTCTATCTAAAGCCAAAATACTACACAGCTGATACTAATCTGCAAAAATAACCATGATATTCCAAAATATTTTTTGTCAAGAGTTAGAGAAGATTTATAGTTTTGTCATTTATTACATCACTAAGATAAATATATTTCCTAGACAATGATTATATCATACAGCATTGAGACCTAAATCTTTATAACCTTTAATGTCTTCCTGCATTCAGAATTTTCATCTTTCCTATTTTTATCTTAGTAAGTGGCCAGCACTCCAGTGAACAACACTGGATTAAAAATCAATATGATTTCACAGAACAGATGCAAGAAGATTTGTCACATGATGAAAATTTAGCATACTTACATTATTATATTGCACTCCTAAAGTTTGAAATAGGAGTAGAAGGCTGTTGACACTGTTTTTTTTCTCGAATGATACTCTATATATGACTGATAGAAATGCTGCTCTTAATACCAGTACTACCATATGGTAGCTAAGTAACTTTTTTTAAGAGTGAAGCTTAAATCTAGAATTTTTTCTAAACATCTTTGGAATATTTGGAAACAATCAAATTATAATTTATAGTACAGAATATATAGAAGTATTCAGGGTTTTAAACTCTCAGAGACATGATATGTCTCCAAAAGATAAAATCCATTTTTACCAAAAGACACAAAAATTTATTCTCAGAAGGAAAAAAACCCTGAACCCTCTGTTTAGGAAAAAGAAAAGAATATACACCTTTAGGGCAGAATTGTGGAAATGGTAAAACGCAGACCAGTATTCAAATAATATTTTATGCATCTGGCTACATGCATTAGGAGATGGTTTCAATTTCCTTTAAAAATATAAAAAGCTTTAAAAAAAAATTTATGTCCCTGAAATGAAGGCAGATATAAGGCACAAATGAAGGCAGATATAAGGCACTTCATCAACGCTCGTTTTATAAGCCACTTTGCTAATGATTTGTTTACAGGCCAGATTTAAATTTTTCATTTTTTGTGCCCTTTTTTTCAATTAAGTTTGTAATAAAAATACATTTATGAAGAGCATTAACATGGCATATATCAAAAGGAAATTGAAATACTTATAAAACTTGCACACTAAGAAGAGAATGAGTATTGAAACAGAAAAAATCAGGACATTTGCAGCCCTTCAATACTCAAAGGAGGATTACAAGAAAAATGGTGACAGATAAGAGTCAATTCAGACTCTATGAAAGGATGGAATTTTTTACAGTGAGGCTCGTGAGCCACTGGCACAGGTTATTCAGAGGTGGTAGATGCCCCTTTTTCTGGAAACATCCAAGGCCAGATAGGATGGGCTGAGTGACCTGATCTAGGAGAAGATGTCCCTGCTCATTATAGGGGGTGTGGTACAAGACAACCTTTAAAGGTTCCTTCCAACACAAACTATTACAGGATTTAACAGTGTACAGAAAGTGAGTTCTTACTGCTCTGCTTGCATTTACTTATTGTTTAGTGTACACTGACAACTACCATAACAAAGGAGAGCAACCAGCAAACCTTATATTTTGGGTATCCTCAGTTTAGAGATCAGTTCTGGACAGTCCTAGCCCTTGCTCTTCAAAACACTTTAACCTCTCTCATCAGAAATTAAAGTTGCTACCTCCTGTCACAAGCAGGCTCTCAGCTCCTCAAAAAAACCCTATAACAAAACAAAAAAACCCCAAACAAACACAACCCAAATCAAAATAGGTCAAAAGAAATGCATCTGCAAAAGCTAATGGGCATTTCTGGAAACAAAAAGTGTTCTGAAAACACTTTTTCTGACAATCTGTGAAACTGATTTTCAAGAACAACAGATATACAAACATTCACAGGAATCTTCAAGTTTGTCAGACACAGAGAGATGTCATTTACTAAGCACAAGGAAAGGAGAAAAAAAGTTAATCTAAGCAGTAAGCTACAGTTATCTAGAATAAGGAATATTTTTAAAATCCAGAAAGACTGAAAGGTAGCAATTTTTTAAGCTTAATACTGACTTTACTGCCTAATGGTTAGAGGAACTAAAAAGAGATGACAGCTCATGAGACAAATAATCTTGTCAAGTTCCCACAGATCACTGCCTTGTTCTTAATAATTAATGATTAAAAATAAGCAGCTACTAACAGAAACAAATATAATTAATGAAGGATTAGTCTTCCACACAGATTATAGGCTATTGTGTGCATGTTTTAAACAACAGAACATGATTCAGTGTTCACCTCAAAACTCCTAGGTGTAATTACACTGATAAAGGCTTATTTTGATTTCAGTTCAGTGTCAGAAAAAGTGATGCATATTTCATCACATCCCTCAAACAGAATAAAGCAGAAAGAACACCTGGAAGAATAAATTAACTTCATCTAATTTTTTTTTTACCTAATTACTGTATTCATTGAAAATACTCTAGCTTTATTTTCCTTGTTCTGATTGTGATTTGTCATACTTAAATATGAGGAAAATAAAGAAAGTAACATACTGATGGTGTGATCATTCAAAGTTGGAGAAAAACGTCTTAATAGCAAACCACCATTTCCATCTAAAATACCACAAAATCATTACATAAAAGTTACAAAATTACTCTGTATGACCCCTGCTCAAATGAGACGAAGTAATAAAAAATCTGATTTTTTTTTTTCCCCTGTTAATGTAGCTACTCTTTCTAGCAAAGCTGGATTTACCTTCTTCAGAAGACACTGGGCATTAAACAAAGAATTCTATCTTTATGGAGACCATAAAGTGTTCAACAGACAAAGTGTCTTTCCAGACTGACCAACCATGGCCATGCCTGCAGTCATGGATGATGCAACATTTTCTATCCATTATCTGTGTGATCTTAGGCAAGGAATTAAATTGAGCCTTAGGTAAGACTAATCAGGTGACCATAGGTCCTAAAATATTTTGGTTTGTTTTCCACAATTTCATGGTTTCTACTGAAGAGGCATTTGAGTTTTATTTTGAGTAGCTGTTTCTACAGGCAAACAAGGAAGTGCACAATACCTAAGTCACATAAAGTATGAAAACATGCTGTGCTAGAGAGCTTTTACACATACCAGTAAAAGACTTTCTAGTTTGAATTTTGTGCCAGAACTAGAGAGTTAAGGAAGACAGAAGTAGTTAAAAGAACTGGAGGACAATATTGCTGTTAAAATTGCAATTTAATGATTTACAAATTACAAAATCCTGAATTAGGCAAATAACTATGTTATATTTAACAAAAAATCTGTTGCTGAGAAGGTATCAAAGTTAAGCCTGTCATATCATACACTGTTGTAAAATGAAGCCAAAAACTAACTTAAGCTTTCGTGAAGACATTACTTTCTGAAGAAGGTTCTTCTGCAAAAATGACTATATATGCTAATAACAAATGATATTTTACTGTGTTTGAAGGGTGGTTGTAGTTAATGCAGCTGAAAGAAAGGATGTGTATTTTCAGTCACAGAAGTGGTGGACTGTTGCTTAATTTTCAGGCAAATCACTGACACTACCATAGTTTTTCACATCCATACAGGCAGGCCTCTCTCGTGTTTTCAATACCTCAATTACATTCCTTGTCACCACAGCTATAGAAAAATCCATGTTCAGTGTAACAGCCTTACAACTGCTACTCTGAAGGTCAATTGTCAAAGAAAGAATGTTCCAACACAATCTCTTTCAAAACTACTGTATAAAATAACCACACTGTGTAACATAATAAAGCTCCAGTAAATAAACCTAAAAGAGGTTTTCTCTTGAAATGTTGCATTTAGTGAGTACAATTCTGCTTTTCCAGCTACACTGGCAAGACTACTTTAATTGTATGCAAGAAATGCAGAAATCCAAGTATTGAACAAAATGTTGTAATTTGTGTTGTATCTTGAAAGAGAACATCTGAGCACAGGATGAATCCAATTTTATTCACAGCAACACTATGAATACCAGCAGGCTTAAAAGATACCAAGCAGTAACCTTTCTTTTAATTCTTTCCTATATTTAGATTATATTTAGTGCTGAATTTAATCCTAGGGACGATATTATTTCAAGTATTTTCTATTTTTTTTTATGCTAGGTTTTCACTTCATGCTCTTTCTCATTATAGTAGACAAACTTTCCATATTTCAGAATGACATTAAATAACCTTTCTTTTTTTCTCCCAAAAAAGCAGGAGTGGGAGTAGAATATTTCTACTGATCACATTAGGTCACATCACACCCCAAACCATTTTAATTGAAACTTCCAACTCATCTGACACTACAGTTTTCTCTATGAGACAGTCATTCCTCTCTTTCCAGTGAGGAAAGTTACTGCAGTGAGGAGTTACTGGAGATGGTCAATGTCCCAGAACTCTAAATCAAGTTGCAGCCATTCCAGCATTGCAATGCATATAAAGAACAAATAATTCAGTTCACAGAGAAGTGTTGACAAGAAGCAGAGTAGAAAGGAGAATTTTGATAGGTTTCTCATCCTCTGCATGTTAATGAGACTCATTATAGTCCAAATAACTGGACTTTGTGAGCTTTGTATCCAGATACATCACATTGCTAGTCAGGAACAGCAGGACAGTTATTATCAAAAGCTAAATTATTCTTCTTCAAATGGACAAACCCAGACAATAAAGACTGTATTACTTATGTTGCTGTGCAAAACCTCTATCATCATTGAGGATGCTGTGAACACTCTTAAACTGAGTGACAGGAGAAATCAATTTTCTGCCAAAGAGGACTGCAAACAATTTGACAGGCTGCCTTCTTTTCATCTGTGGCACTTCAATCTGCTGTAATATATACATACATGCTGAAAGAAAAGTAGAGCCATAGAAAATTTTCCATGCTAGACTTGGTTTCCAATTCCTGGTGTGTGCATTCAGATCATCCTGCCCATATAATTTTTCCACATGCAGAACAACAGGATAAATTCTCAAAGTTTTATGTCTCTAAACTGGTCTTAGAAGTGCTAAACAGTGTTTAGCCAAACATCTAACAGCAGAACACTCTTTCATACTTGTTGCATGTATCTCTTTGAAACAGAAATACTTCAGAAGAGAGTTTTGTATGAACAGTTAAATGAGAAGTATCTGTTCAACTTATAATGGATGATACAAAATTATCCTCCCCTGCTTCCCTGCACTCCCTTAAAAATGAGGGGGAATAAAATATTTCTAATGAAGCAAACCAACCAGCACAAATAACCCCCAGCTCCCAGAAAAGGCTCAGCAATTTTTTCCAAAGATGGAAATTGTACGATTTCTGGTAGGACACGTTGTGGCAGAAGCTATAACTAGGCCTCTGCTGCCCAAATGCCTGCCTCAATTACCATTTCCAATAAACATGTCCTTTAACTCTGTTTAAGAAGGAAGAATTATGTGCTGTTGTAAAATGTTACAAAAATTCATAAGGGCACATAAACATAATGAAGTAAAGCCAAGGCTTTTAACCAAAAAAGCACCAGTGAACAGGGTAAGCTCTGTCTTACTTTGTTCAAATTGCTCAGGCTTCCCCTACTCATAAAAATATAATTAAATATGAAATTATAGGTAAACAGAAACATTATCAAACAACTCTCCTGTTACTGCAAAATCCTGACATTAAAAGCAAACAAATACTCACTGCAAATAAACAAAACAAACCACCCAACCAAAAACCACAACAAACCAACACACCAACTCAACCATCAAAAAAAAACCCTTCCAAAAAATCCAGAAGAAAGATTTCTGTGCTTAATTAAAGAAGCCTGCTTACCTTAATATACCTACAATTTTTCTAATAGCACATTGGACAATATCTTGAGGAGAAAGGCCCAGATCTCCAACAGCCACTTGTAACAACTGCTGCACCATCTGCAGGGGCTGACCATCCATACACATGGCTACTGCTTGCTCATGGATTTTGTCCTTCTCCGACCTTGACAGATCATATAAATAGCCATACTTCTGTAGTGTATCCTGTGAACAGAGTTTTTGGAACACTAATCAGTGTACTCCTTATTTACAGGGCTGTATCAGTCTTCCTTTCTGCTAGGAATTAACATATACTGAGAAAAAGAAAAGATTGATGGAATTGAATTTTCAAAACCCAGGTCAACAAAAGCAAAGATAGAAAACATTAATAAAATATGGCAGAAGATTGATGTCTATCACTGCTAGTCATGGTAACACTCAAAGCAAGCACTTGATCAGTAATCGTTACCTGTTCACTGCGTTTCAAATAAGTGATAAAACTGTGAGTGAGTGTTTCCAGATGAGCAAGAGATTGTTGCAAATGATTCAGAGTTTCTTCATAAGCAGCAGATGGGTTTTCAGCACCTTTCATGTCATTATCTGAAGTTTTTTTTCTTGATTTCTCAGAAAGATGTGTGACTGCCTTAATAGCCTTCTTAGTCACTTCTATCCTGGCTTCAACTGGCAGCTGAAAAAGATTGCTCAATTATTTATTCATTCATTACCTGCACATTACTGTTTGTATTACAGCAGTGCCAAGAGGTCAGGTGGCTCCACAACACAGCATAAAACTAAATGAAGTATTTAATGGGAAACAACTTTCTTTCTAAATTGTCATTTATTAAAATGATCAGTATTTCATTACTTTCATCTGCTGTCCTTCTTTTTACTCATCCTTTTACTGAGTCATGATCATTTTAAACCATATGAACTTCTTTTCCTAATAATATTTATTATTTTTGCAAACTGACACGTATAATCTTTGATTTTTAATTCTTTATTGAGAGATATTTGAGAATTGCTTTACAAGACTGACTGATAACTCACTTAAGGTTAGTTTTGTCAGGTTTAGATCACTGCTTACAATATATCTCTAAGACCATAACCATAAGCAAAAATCCCAGAAGGATGAAGAATTTTTAAATCAATCTATTCAAAGCCTAAGTTTTACAAAATAGTAACTACCCAATAATTTTAAAGACCTATATTGGTTGTATCTAGGCATTAAACTGGAACAGATTCTGACCTTCCTGTTTCAGGAAAGACACAGCTTCAGCTGGAAATCCAAAACTGTGGAGGCCAGTGCACCTCCTGAACCAGAATATGGGATGCTACCTTGGAGGGACCTTCCCTAGATCAGACAAGTCCCTTCAGGTCAGGATGAGGAAAAGGAGTCTCCTCCCAAGGTTCTTTTGGCTATTATGCAAATGTACCCCAGTTCTAGTTTCCCAGTTGGCCCATTGGTCTCTCTGGCCCTTTTCTCCCTTATACATCCCCTCCCTAGAAAGCTCTCCTTTCCTCAAGGCCCCATTGGTCCTCATTTGGTGCAATCCTCTGCCCCTGTTCTGCCCCTGTTTCCCCACTGGCTCTCCTTGCCTCTTACCCTACCCTGCACCACTTTCTCCCTCCCCCTGTTCTCAACTCTGCCCCTACTACCCCATGTATTAACCCTGGTCCCTCAAGGTGCCCTGTCTTTGTCCCTGGACCCCTTCACATGCAGTTGGGTTGCAGTCTCTCCATGGAATTCCAAACAAAGACCCTTCCTTTTCTTTACTGCTGAGCAGATTACAGCTGATGCTGTGTGTGTGACTGCATGGGAGTGCCTGTGCCCCCAGGCAACTCCCCAGCCAGGGACTGCTTGGAGGCTGCAGCACTGCTCTACCTCCACCTGCTACAACACAAAACAGAGTCTGAAATACGAATTTAGACATTCATGTATGATTTGTTCATTTGTAACTTCAAGTACACTTATAACAATGCTTACAATATACTTTCTAATGGGTTAGAGTGTCCTTTGCCTGAACCCTAAACTCAAAGCACATTAGGTACTTTTACAGTCAGATGTTTTAGTTACTAGAATACTGAACAAAGACATAAACAATTTTAACTTTCAAGTTGAAATACACAAGAAATAGAAAAAAATGCTAGAACCTGTACAACACAGTGAATAGGAAATAAGATAATTATCATAAAAGAGGGCAAATAAACTGCTACAGCATTATTCATACAAAGTCCAAGAGATGTTTACATCATGAATTAAACTAGCTACCTGTAAAGCCATAAAAAGTTTGATAAGGATTATTTAATGGAAAGCTTTACAGTTTACATACTGGCCCCCCTGCCCCTAGATAAAAAGTCACAAGTGAAAGATCTAGAATTTACTCCTGGCTTTTTGTGCTGTTACTGTGAACCCACTAATGGTCTATTTTTAAGGATATTTTTAAGGATGAAAGCAAAACGAGCAGACATTATTGTTAGTGTTAAAAAAGTTTGCCAGTTTTAACACAATACAAAGGGAATTTTACCATACAGTTTCAAATGCAACAGAGTTTCATTCCCACTCAAAGTTGGCTACTGCAAACGAGGCCTCAATATAAGGTTTTACTCTAAGCAAGGAAAAATTCATAGTCTCCAGATCACATTAAAATCAAACAACCACAGGTGGATTTATACATTTATACATTTATCCATTTTGTACACATCATAAAAGAAGAAAAGAGCTACATTTTTTTTTCTCTTTTAGTATACATTTTACTGTTCAAAATGCAATTAAGAGAGATGCAGAAGGCAAACAGTTAAGTATTCTATCTAACTTATATCCTAGGGAACAGTGTCAATATACTGCCAGTTTAGAAGTCATGTTGCCATAAGCACATGCAGAATAACGCATTCAGATTTAAAAAAAAGAACAAAGAAAGAAAATACAGGTTTTTCCCAAGCCTCTTTTAATTTTGTATTCACATTTGCATAGTGCCAAAATGCAGCACTATGAACATATAATTTCTCCGGTTATTTTATTCTAAACCGTGAATAGCTCTCCTCCATACTTCTACTCAGCTTCAGTAATGAGATTTGGTATCAGAGCCAGTGATAAAAATGTAGCTTAGGGGCTAGTTCGAGCTTTGTTTGCCTGTGAAGTTGCATATTTGAAAAGCTTCTACAGTTTAAGAAGATTTTTAAATCTATAGGCTATAATGTGTAATAAAAAATTGTAAGAATCTCTTTTCAAACCAAAGAACATCACATACGATTTCCCCTCAACAGATTTTACTCCTCAGGGTAAAAACTCATCTCATAAGCCTATTCTCCTCAGAGTACGTAAGAGCTTCTTATTAAAGTATAGTATGAGTAGCATTTAATTTTATGTGAAGATGTTGACCCTGGTACTCTTATTGCCAGCGATTAACATAGTGAGTGTGACATTAGAGAAACATCTCCACTCCTTTTAATGGCACAGAAACCTGGGATCCCAGCAACACTGAAACACAGAATGGCTGGAAGGGGGCTCCAAAGGGCATCTGCTTAAACACAGATGAGAGCCAGTGGCCAAAGACCACATTCAGGTGGGTCTGGAGTATCTCCAATGTAGGAGGACTCAACAATCCCTCTGTACAACTTATGCCACGTTTCATTCACCCTCATAATCAAAAATGGGGTTTGATCTTCAGATGGAACAGCTGGGTCCTGTTCCTGTATCTGCTGCCAAATCACAGAATCATAGAATGGTTTGTGTTGGAAGGGACTTTAGAGATCACCTACTTCCAACCCCTTGCCTTGGACAGGGACACCCTCCAACTAGACCAGATTGCTCAAAGCCTCACCCAACCTTGGAATACTTCCAGGGATGGGGCATCCACAGCTTCTCTGGGCAACCATTTTTCCTAATGTCTAATCTAAACCTACTCTCCAGTCTGAACCCATTCCCCCTTGTCCTGTCCAGAGACATGCTCTGGTCTGTCTCCATCTTTCTTGTGGGTTCCCTTCAGGTACTGCAAGGCCACAATTAAGTTACCTCAAAGCCTTCTCTTTTCCAGGCTGAACAATGGCAATTCTTTCAGTATTTCCTCATAGGAGAGGTGTTCCATCCCTCTAATCTTACCCAACTCTTTGTTTGCTACCACTGAGCATGACATCAGATGGCACAGAACACACCTGGCCAACCCAGGTCAGCTGTCCTGGTTGAGGCCTTTAACCACTTTTTGCCTTCTGCAACCTACTCAGGGCTGAGGTGTTGAGATAAAAATTAAGCCTTGACACCATACAAGCAGTGCTCAGCAAGTCAAAATCTGAGTGTGGTATCAACACTGTTTCAGTCACAAATCCAAAGCACAGCTCCACTGAGGCTACTATGATGAAAGTTAACTTCATTCCTATCAGACCCTGTAAAATTCATCTGGAAAAAACTTAAATGTATGTAAGGAACCAGTTAAAGGAAAGATATCAGTGAAGTTTCCTATTACACTCTCTCAAAGCAGATGTAATTAAAGTAACTGTATAATGAAAGGCACAAGAAAGTACCTTGTACTGCTACTAGAAAAAGAAATACTGTCAATATCCATGAACAAAACAAGGTCAGCCAGGGCAAACCAACTGAACTGGAGCACAGTGATAAAAAGTGATAAAATGAAGCCAAGTAATTTGAAAAGTAACATCTGAATGCAGTCACACTATGTAAGAACATTTCTTGTACACCTTCAGCCAAACATAATGCCCTGTCTCTTTCCTTAGTGTTTTATACAGCATTAAGTCAATCAGCCAGACAAAAGATAGTGAACAATATTCTGGGCTTTTTTCTTTTTTTAATGACCTTTTTTATATCGTTATTTCAAACAGTATTTAGTGTCTTTAAATTCAAGAAATTATGCAGGTTAATATCCAGTTGTAACGTATTCCCATTCCACACCTGTTTGCTATGTGGTGAAAATGTGGGCATTGTATTCCTGTTTGAGGAAGCAAAAAGGAAAAGAAAATGGTCAAAAGAGTATTACTGACTCAGAGAAAATAAGTCAACCTTTCAACTAAAATCACTAAGTTGCAAGAAACGTTCTTTTAAATATTTTAAATCAGAATTTGGGAAAGAACTTATAAAAGGTGGAATGTTAAACAAAAAATAGCAGCAGCTGTAGTCTGAAAGAATGTGGCTGAATCTATGGAAGATTGTAAGGGAGTACCCACGTAAGGAAAATTTCAGCTTCTTTTCCTCTACAGAAGACCTGACTGACTATACCACTGCTTTTTATTCTGCTTTTTCTATCTAAAGCTGTAGCCTTTTCTTCCTAATCAACATATTGTGCCAATCTCTATTTGTAGTGTGTGTTCAATAATGAATACACAGTGATTAAATAAGATTGTTTTCAGTTGTATTTTTGTTGTGCTAGGCTTTTTTTCCAGAGTACTGTTAATCAAAAAACCATCAGGGCAATGACCTATGAGCTCTGAAACAGATGGTTCTTTGAAGACATAACCAACTCTCTAGCACAATGAACAAAATGCTGGCAATGAAGTAATTAAAAAAAATCTCCAAACTACCTAAAATGCTTCACAAAGATCACAGAAACAGGAACAAATGGGAAATCATCATGATAAGAAGTTGATATAATCATTGCTATAATTACGAAACTATGGGAAAAAAGATGACAGATTCAAAATGCATGCAAAAATATAAGCAGTCATTCCAATGAGTATTTGGAATATCTCCCATTTAAGGAAGAAATCTGTTCCATACACGTAAATAGCCTATTCTTAACATTACAGAGATCAAATGATTTACTATTTAGTCAGAAAGACTTAAATAGTTATACAGAGTTAAAAGCATATCTGAGTAGAAGTGCCACAAGCAGGAATGTTCTCAGCTTTCTCAAAACTTGCAGCAGTGAGCTTCCATGGTCAACAGATAAATCAATACTTCTACACTCCTTCAATGTGTGAGGAAGGTACTGATAAAATGTTAAGGTCCTTGCTTGTTTCATTTACCACTAACACAAAAAAATATTGCATCAATCTTTACCTTCTTCAACTACATTAACCATGTTACTTTAGGTCTATGGTTTACTGAAGTCCCACTATCTCTACCCACACAGTTCCCACCACAGAATGTCACCACTCCATGAACCCTTAAGGCCCAGGAACTGAATCTCATCTCCCAGGTGGTAACTCATTTCTACTGATTGCAGAAAACATGGGAGAAAAGAACCTCTGGTCTCTTAGAGCTAGAAGTACCTAAAAACCATGTCACATCCTGAACTACAGCCAGTATAACAATGTTAGTTGCCTTTTCATAAATGCAAACTCCTCATCCACTTCTCCAGTTTAAACATTCTCTCAATCCCTTTGCCCAGTCAAGCACTGCTCACTTAGTCACTGCTGGCCCAATTCATGAGAAAGCAAAAACAAAGAGTTTGTGGAAGGGAACAGGTGAATAAAAGGTCCCCTGTCAAAGCTCATCACATTCCTGTCTTTGTCAGCAAGAACAAGGAGTTGCAGAAGCCAGCACTAAACCCCTGTGTTTTCTTTCCCTTCTACATAATTACACATTCTGCTCCCATGATTTCTGCCATATCCAAGTGACACACAGGTAAGAAGCAGCTGTCTATTGCTTTGCTGGTCCACCACTGCCTCTCCTTCCTTCCACTGACACAGTGGGAGACATTCTGATGTCTGTTTCCTAAGCTCCCACATGGTGACAACAGCAATGCCATCTCTGAAGCTGAACTCATCTAGGCTACACTGCTGTGTAACCCATTACCCCTTAGCACTTGAGACTCTTCTGGACTGGTTCTGACCAAAAGGGGTTTTTCAATGGAGATACTGTTCCACAAGAATAACAATGGAGTGCATCTCATCATCTCCCTGGAATATTCTCGCTCTTTCCTTTCCCACCTTCCCTTTCTGACATTTTGAAGGACTGGGAGAGAGGTGAGAGGATATGCAACATTTGTTTTTGTTTTGTTTTTTTTTTGCCAATTCACCTCTCAGCACTCCTAAAAAACCCACTTCACTATCTCACTGTAAGCTTCCACTCAAATTTCCTCTGTGAGAGAAAGCTCAGATGTCTCAGTGACAATACAAATTATTTCATTATAATGCCCATGATTTTTTGCATTTTGTCTAAGTATCAGCACTTTCATGAAATAACTAAATGTGCATCGGTTGTGGGAACAGGAAACTGATATAGTAAAGTATTTGGCCACAGAACTAGACTGGGAAGGAAGTGCTGAATTAGAGATTAAAAGACTGAGCACATCACCAGGGCAGCCTCAAAACACACAAAATTGAAGTTAACAGGTGCAAGGCAAAAGGCTGCTTTTATGTATGAAGTGTTTTTCAGATGAAAGGTAGAGGACAGAGACCTCAGAGGTAAATTTCCAGGGTCTACAATGATAATTTCTCATTGTACAATTCTATTTGAGAACCGAACAAGATCCTGAGGCAAAACTAGTTGCAAGCTGGTTGAACAGCTGTTCAATCCCAAACCCAGTGCATGGCACATTAGATTATTTGACCAACTGTTTCAAGCACTTCTTGAGCATATTTCATGGCCAAAAAGCTAACAGGTCTCTACTACAAAATTCTGCCTGACCACAAACCACAATCATCTTGCTTTAGTGCTCCTTTCATGCTATTCATAGTCTCTACTCTTTTGAGAGTAGAGAAAATGTATTAGAATCCTGAACAGCAACAAAGGAAAATAATCAGTGTGTTTCAAAACAGACACACAGTGGAGGATATCCACTCTTTCCCAGCACCATGCATCTGGAATAACTGAGAAATAAGCTTGAAATGCTCAAGAAACATTAACAGCAAGAGTATCAAGTAGTCATTTGCAGTAACGATATGTAAAGGCAGTATTTCCTTACTAGACAAGCCATGCCCTTGCTACTGCAGTTCAGGGTCAAGTCTGGCAATTAAGATCTCAGGATGAGTCTGAATCCTTGCTCATAAGCATGGAAAAGTACCTTTATGAGATAAAAAGGAACAAAACACCTAAGCCAAGACAGTAGTTCTGCTAAAAAGTCTTCAGAGAGCGCATGGAACTAGTGATAAAACGTGCTGGTCTATCATGATAGCCAGATCCCAGCACAAATTCTATTTATTATTATTAAATAATACAAAGTTTATTATTATCCCAGCTAGCAATTTTTTTTTCACCAAATTCTGATATAGATAAATGTTACATGGGTTCTAATGAACCTATACTAATGTTGTGGGAACATTAAAGCAGTATGCAAAGATGGAACAAACTGAAATTCACCTCATCAAATGTAGTGTATAAATACCTCAGAAAAATTGTCAAACCAAAATAAAGAAGATACACACAAGATACACACAAAAACTCCCTGAACACTTTCACTGCCTTTCCATTTCAGATAAAGTTAGCGAGGACATCTCTAGATCTTTTAATGAGGTAAAAACTAAGAAATCTCGTTTCTCTTTTGTGCATCACAGTAAAGATATGTAAGAAAGAATGGGTAAAACTTTATGCTAGAAATATCCTTGCAAGTAGGTTTCTCTGGGCAAAAAGAAACTCTACATCTGGTAATATATGTTACACACATAAAAGTGCATTCTTTCAAAGCCAGGCTTTCAGACAGATGGAGATTACAACAGTTTATAATTTATATTATTACAAAGCTTAGAAACCACATGCATTGGGCCAGAATACATTTTTCTGTGGAATATCTTATGTTGAATGCAAAAGTGTGGTACTAAGCATAAGCCCGTGGCACAATGAATTTTAGGATGAGCACAAGTTACTAAATACAACCACCCAGTGTCTGTGACAATCCAACAAGGCACAGGCAATCCAGGAGGTTCCTGGAATGCATTGATGACAATTCCTCCAAGTCATACAGGAACCAACTAGGGTAGGTGCTATGCTGGAACTTCTTTTCACCACCAAAGAAGGACTAGGGAAGGAATGTGACATTCAAGAGCAGCCTGAGCTGCCACAGCCCTGAAGATCCTTAGTGCAATGAGGAGGGTAGACAGGAAGTTCACTACTCTTCAGGACTTCAGGGATTTGCCTGGTAGAGTACCATGGGATAAAGCAAAGAGGGACCCAAAAGGGGTGGCTGATAGTGAAGGACAGCTTCCTATGAGTGCAGGATCAGTGTATCCCAATAAAGAAGTCATCAGGCAAAAACACTAGGAGGCCTGCAGGGATGCACAAGGAACTCTTGGAAAACCTTTAAACACCAAAAAGAAAGCCTACAGAGGGAGGAAGCAAGGACAGGTACCCTGTGAGGCATATAGAGGAATTGTCCCAGCATATTGTGCCTGACAAATCTGGTGGCATTCTCTGACAGGGTTACAGAATTGGTGGATGAAGGAAGAGGAACTGCAACTGGCACAATCTGCCTGGACTGGTGCAAAGCATTTGACACTGTTCTGTATGACATATGGACTGGAGAGATGGATATGACAGACAGACCCCTTGGTATATAAAGAATTGGCTGGGTTGGCTGCATACAAGGAGTTGCATTAAGGGCTCAATGTCCAAACTGAGAGCACTGACAAGCAGCACTCCTAAGGGATCAGTACTGGGACTGGCACTGTTTAACACCTACATCAAAGACGGGACAGTGGGACTGACTGAGCCCAGAGGAGGCAACAAAGACACCCAGAGGGATGGAGCACCTCTCCTGTGAAGACAGGCTGAGAGAGCTGGGGCTGTTCAGTAAGAAGAGAAGGCTTTGGAAAGACCTTAGAGCAGCCCTCAAGCACCTGAAGGAGGCTGCACAAGAGCTTTCCAAAGGGCCTGCAGTGATAGGACAAGGGGGCTGGCTTTAATGAAAGAAGGCAGGTTTATATTAAGGCAGGTTTATATTAGATTAGATATATGGAAGAAATGCAGAAATCCTCCGTGGAAGGGAGGCTGGAACTAGATGGTCTTTAAGGTCTCCTCCAACCCAAACCACCCTATGAAATTCACAGTATCTTCCTGACTGTTGAATGAGCACACAGAGACTTTGGGGTTCCATCAAAACTCTCATATCCACACATGTAACTCCCTTAACTGAATAAAAATCCCTTTTTATACTGACAGGCATAAAAAGAAAAGCTAGGCAGAGCAAGGTAGGTTTGAAAATGTATTGATAAATACTGCAAAATGAAAACTGTAACATTTACTTAGACTTTCCTCTTAATACTATACTGAAGTCAATATAGTCAATCAGGAGGAGGATGAATTTTAAAATTCTTAAAAAATAGTTGCTTACCTTTGTGACAGCTTTGGAAGAAAAAGTAATTTCATCAATGAAAGTAACAATATCATCTGGATCAAGTCTATCGAAGTATTTTGAACACATATCATATGCATGTAGCCACTCATCCATGGTTTCTGGTATTTTTTTAATGAGATGGTGATCACCATTCCAAAAAAGTTTTTGTAACCACACAGCATAAACAGAACTTGCTGACAGCATGCTGCCATCTTGTTTAGGAATTTTGGGAGCCAGTTTGGAAATAGATAAGATATTTTGACTTGTAAGGATGGGCTCCAGTGTTTCCAGAGGGTTTTCATTTTCATCTGTTAGTTTTTTGTAATTAAGACCTAGGGACAGAAAGAGAAAGAAGTAAAAGTTATTCATAATTAAATCTGTTCATACTCCAAAATGCCATGGAAAACAATGAATACACTAGCATCTGCAGAACTAAAAAGACTGTAGCTCATCCCCTTTTACAAACATATATACTGACAGATTTAGATTTTATGATGTCCTGGTGCATGTGAAATTTCTCAATCCATGGAACATATTTTAACATTACATATTGCTCCAACAAGGGGAAAGGATTAAAACTGAAAGAGGGTAGATTTAGATTAGATATATGGAAGAAATCCTTCACTGTGAGGGTGGTGAGTCACTGGAAAGGCTTCCCAGAGAAGCTGTGGATGCTCCATCTCTGGAAGTGTTCAAGGCCAGGTTGGGTGGGGCTCTGAGGAACCTGGTCTAGTGGAAAGTGTCCCTGGCCATGGCAGGGGATTTGGAACTGGTTGATTGCTAATGTCCCTTCCAACCCCAACCATTCTGTGATTCTATGACACAACCCAAAAAAAGCAGATTCTCAAAGAAGCAAGAACATGTATATGATATATAGAATCATGCTAGAACTTAAATGTAAACCCTAGAAAACCTCATGCAAGTCAAAGCATAAGTCTTCATTAATTTAAAACATGTATTCTGATCATATAACAACTGGTACTTACCACTCAGCAAAATTGCAAGGCACTAACTACAAGTAAACTAAAAAAGCTCAGCTAGAGATAGGACATGTAGATCCATTTACATCAATATTTATATAAACAATAATCATGTTATTACTCTGCTTCCTAGAAGAAGAACATCCTTACAAATTAATTTATCAACAACAGAAGTATTTCTAGTAATGATACTATTTTATTTGCTTTGCATATAATTCCTAAGATAACTGACTTCTATTGTTATGTTCATGTCATGTTCTTACTCATATACCTTGGGCCTGCAGCCTCTACAGACTCCTATCCCTAAACTATGTTGAACACTTGAGAATTTTGATTAGGGGTATAACACAAAGATTTGATTTTTACCACACAAACTGACTAATTTATGTCTGACATGTGGTCCCAGGACACTGCCTTTTTTTTCCTTAATAGCTTTGAATGTAAACAATTTCTTGGCAGAATTTTCTTTGACAAGCATTAGAGAACTTGAGTGCTGAATAACATCAATAAGAACTGAAGGTTACCCCTCCTCTCCAAAAAAATTATTGACTTTTTTCTTCCTGCAATACATGAATGCATATGCACCATCTCTTCAAACTGCAGCACAGTTAGTGTCCAATAGACATTAGGTTCCAACATTGATCAATTAATTCATCCTCACAGGAGGTAATGCCATACAGTGTGCATTTTTCATTCTGAAACTGGATTTGGAGTTGTGCAACTAAAATTCAAGACAGTACCCAACTAACAAGCAAACTGAAAGTAGTATACAAAATTTCAGAGTCCTTAGTAGTAATGTATTTTACAGTAATTGTCTGAAAACTTAGGGCTACAAACAATGCTGTAATTCTGGAAAAGCAAAAGGTAACATCAAGGATAAAACATAAAATATCCTCTTTCAGACAAACAAACACAAAATGCATGAAGTCCCTAATATATTCTGTAATTCATAATCTTGAAAAGTAAGCTTTCCTAAGTCCTTTGAGAATATTCATGTTAAACTTGTAGCGTTAAAAAATATACTCTAAGAACTTGATATTTTTCACTTAAAATTTCACTCTGAAATACCACCAATAATTTGAACTTGCATCACTAACAGAAACCTCTTCTTAACTATTTTTACTTGCTGTGATCAAATAAATTTCCAGTAAAACAAACAGAAGGAATTTATGGCTGTATTAATTTTATTTATCTCCTTCGCTCACAGAACAAATAATTACCTGGAAAACAAACTAGCTAAGCATAATCCTGCCAATACTGAGATAAAATAACCAATACAGTTAAGAAGAAAACAAACAGGTACTCTCCTACCTGGTGCAACTGCTTTGAATTTTTTCAGGAGTCGGATGTGAGTTTCAGGTTTAAGAGTGTGGTTCACCACTTCTGAGCAGCCACAGTTTTCCAGGAGTGTGAAGTAGTAAAGCAACCGCTGGTGATCTTGGCCTTCAATACTTGGGTAAACATATTTGGCCATGTGTTCATGAAAGGTTTCAGGACTGGTTTTCAAAGTCTCAAACAGACCAAGAGTTTGTGCTCTTTCTTCTATTTCCAGTGTTGATAACCTGTGTTTAAAAATAACTTCTGCTTAAAGGCCTGCCATGAAAGACTCTTACATCTGTACACCCAGGAGACAGGACAATCCTTTCGTATCTTTAGGGTCTCACTCACAAACTTTTAGATAATTGTAAACTCCATGAACAAAAGCTGAGCAACTCCTGTATTTCCCGATCCTGTTACCTGTTAGCTTGGACATGCAGACTCCACCAAAGTGGAATTCAAAGCAGGATTTCACATCTGTGACTACAGCTATATGTGAAAGGAAAAATACATCAAGGCTATATGTAAAGGATGACTTTATGAAACAAACTAAGTAACTACTTGTGGCTGAACGATGCTCGAAGATCCTATTGCCCAGTTAGAAGCTTTCCCAGTCCATTACATTCTATTTTCTGTATTTGATAAGTACCTGTGCACACCTTGAGAGATGTTATCACTGAAAACTGGCTCCTGCCCAGCAAGTAATCTATTTGGCACTATTATTCATGCTTAACACAGTTTATCAAGTTGCTTCTCAAACTGTCATCCACGAAAGCTTACGAAAATATCAGTAAGCCTTGGATTGACCTCAGTCAGTCTCACTGCTTCAGGAAATTCTCTCCTGACTCTTTTGAAAAGAGCATTAGCTCTTTCACAACATGAATTCAGATACCTCCAGCTGACTACATAAAAGATAATCATTTCTTTTTCCCTCAGCTGGGAGAAAAATGGGTGCGCATCATCTTAAGTTCAAATCTTTTTCAACCAAAAGTTTTACCTGAATCTGAGGAAATAAGTAACCAACAGATGATTCCTACCTCAAGTCCCCCCAGAGTCCAATCACGTGACACATTAGATAGTACATTTCATTTGGAAATCTGATGTATTTTAGTATCATTTGATTTTCCTCTACCTTTAAAACTGATTAAATTAGATTTTCATCATTTCCCTCCACAAATATACATGCTGTAAATTAGTGTTTTTCTTTAATATCCAAGTAAAATGTCCCTGTTTCATTCTTAAAGATGATTGTGTTACAGCAAATACCACAAACAGCCGCCTTATTTTAAAATTAACTGATTTCTTAAGGAGAATAAAATATTTTTGAGTTATTTTTACAACTAGAATCTCCCCCAAGGTTGTTAATATTGCAAGCATTCTTTTAATTCTATAGATTTTTCTCAATTTATTTATTTTTCTACAATATTAATGAAAACAAGTATGATATTAATAGAAATAAAGTACCCTTCACTCCTCATATCAGGGAAAGCAGACACTTGTACCTGAAGTATTTCAAGACTGTGATATGACTATTTTTTTGTGTTCATACTCCAAGTTCAAACTAAAAGGTAGTTGAGCCTTAAATTGTATGAACAGGATTGGCAGATATTTGCAGTGTGTTTTTAGGACAGGGCTGATTGTGGATGGGAAGAGTTTATGGTGTTGTTCAGAAAGATTCCGGAACAAGAGGTTCTGTGATAGACAAACAAAATTTTGTGTTGCTGAAATCATAAACTGCATTTTATAGTTTTGATAATAAAATGTGATCAGATTGTTTAAAAGAAATAACTAGATTTCCCCTTAATTTTTATAAAATGTGATTCTGAACAATTTTCATACGCATAGTCCACAAAAAAAGTCATAATTCTTTGTCATCAAGTAGTCAAAGAAATAGTTAATACAAACTATGTTAATACAACCTATGAAGCTCTTCTGAGCTTCTCCCTATGTAAAGTGGCTTATAAAAATACTGCATATTTGGTAAAAGAGATTAAGTCTTAGAATAAACTTCATTTCAGTTCAGAATGAATGCATAATGAAACATGTATTATTAATGCCATAATCCCCAGACACAAATATACTGAAATGGTCATTTGCTGTCAATCAATTTTAAAATGAGATTATGATACAAAAATAACATGCTCAGCAGCATATTATGCTTTTATAAATCAACTTTTAAGACTTTGAATTTCCTCAGGGAAAATACGGTTACTCTGTATTCTGTGATTTCAGAATACTATTAATACTAACTCAAGGAGGACAAGAACAAAGAACACTATAGAATATTGTTGCAAAACACCTTAGGTAATATTCTGGTCCCAAAGAAGGCAGATGGCTCTTTCACATTCACCCCAGTGCTCCCATGTTTATATCCTGTCTGTTTTGTTTAAAGCAGTAAATAATTTAGCAGCATCAAAATTCAGAAGGTATGACTACTCCATTTTTTGGAGGAAGTGAAGAAAATCTCAGAACATTATTTCATCTTCTCCAGACAATTCATCAAGCTTTGTTTTTTATCCTTCATGTTTTTAAAATGTTTTAATGTTTTTAATTAATAATTAAGAGAGGTACAAACACAACTGCAAGCTAAAGGTGCTTTAAGAATTTAACACTTGAAACAAACCAAATTAATTTGATCATGTCTCAGAACAGTAGATAAGAGCTGCTGCATCACACAGTGAGTTCTACATCACTGTCATTCTGCACATGTCATTCAGGCAAGCAGCTTGGTCTCCCATCAAATAGGTTTACTCCTCTTTCAGTAGGCAAAAAATGCCTGACATGATGTAACAGGTTAAAATAAAAAAAATATTAAAAAATAAAGGCTGTGAAGCCACTTTGGAGTGGAGACTACAACCACCCCTCCCTTTATGCCACACCAGTGCCAGGTTTGGTCTGCCATTAATCTTACAGGCTAGAACAGTTTCAGTACATCTTTGTTAAAAGAAAAAGCATGCTTCTATCAAAAAACAAAACTGAGATGAAGAGATGCACGATGTGAATAGTGAGCTCCAATGTATTTATTTCCTCTATTATGTAGAATAGAGGTCAATAAAGAGCAAAATGCCAAAAAATAGAGAAACTATAAGATTTCAGGATATATTACAGGGAGTAAGAGTAACTACAGGATAAGTTGCTACTGGAAGAAAGAATCAAACCTGCAAAGTTGTGGAAACCTGAACACTGAAACAGAAGTCCCAGAATACTCTGAAGAACAGTAAGACACATATAGACTTTTAACCTTGCCTGCAACACCAGTTTTCACAGCTGGTTGCAGAAGCATTATGTGGAAAAGATAAAAATTCCCATATTATCCCAATACAAGACAATTGAACACAAAATCCTAACTCCACCCAAATAAAATTCAATTCTGTCACACATTAGCATTTATCTCTGTAACATAATTGTGTGTGCATTTGCAGAGGGGACAACTTACCCACTGTCAGTGAATAAAAATTCCAGATGGGTCATGTAAACTTCCCAAAGTGGAACACTGTATCGCTGAGCCAATGAAATAGCAATTTTATAGACATTTTCTTCAAGTGTCCTGGTAGAGGAGACATGAGACAAAACAAGAAAATGTTATGGTAAGCCCTATGAGACATAACATGACAATAAATCCTTAAGCTAGAAAACTCATTATTTCTTTTTTTTTTTCATAAAACAAGGAACATAGAAAAGATTTTAAATTAAAATACATTAATTGTGTCTTCCTGCATTTACTTATACTTGGTACTCCATTTGGGTAAAAAAATAGAACATAAAAAACTACAGAGATATTTCAAAGACAGGAAATTACTCCACAAACACTAGTTTTCAATGGCAACTTCTACTTAACCCTGTGCTAAAGCAAAAATCTCAGTTTTCATTTCATTTCAGTTACAAAGTGATGAAGGATGTAACCTGTCACAGTTAGCATTTATTTGATTTAGTTGCAACACCTACAGTTTTTTATCACAACTGGTATATAAATCCTCAAAGCTCCTCCTGGTAATTCACAGACAGAAACACCCCTAGTATTTGTAGACTAAAAGGTGTGAAGATGTCCAGCTCAGTCTGCCCTAAAATATTAAAACATGCATTTCTGTTAGTGCATAATCCCTTAGATAAAACAATAGATGGAGAATAGGGTAGAATATGAAAGCCTAAATTTAACTTCATACTGATCTTTACTATTCCAGTATAGTATGGTCTAAACAGAGACGAATGGTTCTTGGTTTTAAGCTGGCATAGAACCAATATTATTAAGGCTAACGCTGGGATTTTTGGGTTTTGGTTTCAGTTTTGTTGGATGGGTCTTTTCTCCTCAGGATAAATTACTTGTGTGCAATTTCTTCCTAATAGGTCTGTCATGAACAACTTCTTTAAAATGTATTTAATGTGAATACTTGAGGTGGCTCTCCTTGAGCAGGGAGGTTGGGCAAGATGATCTCCAGAGGTCCCCTGCAAGCTCAGCCATTCTGTGATTTAGTGAAAGAGGAAGATGGGTATGAACTCTTTAGTTGCAAAATAATCCAGTCAGTCATACCAATCAGTCATGGCTCCTGGAACTCATGGGATCCATTCCTCTTGGAACTTTATAAGCTATACCCCAGTCCTCCCTTCCTGTCTAAGAGTGGCATGCAGCAGCAGCCTAAGGCATGGCAGTTTAAGGAAATGATACCATATAAAAGAAGAACAGTACAAGCAATTTATTCATTGTCAAGATAACAACAAAAACAAGTAGCTGTTGCATAATGAAAAGCTGAGAAAAATGTCTATTGCCTTGCAAAGAATCTTTTAACTTTCTTTAACACACCCCTGTCCATGCCCAGCCCTGACTGCCTTTGGTGTGAGCCTGAGGACTGCCAAATGAATCCTCACTGAAGTCTCTAACACAGGCACACTTTGGATGTATTTTGGTGTTGTTTCACCAAGACTGGAGCAAGCCAAATAAAGAACAGCCTCCAAAGATATACTCCAAATACAGAAGATAAGAACAGATAACTACTGGCTAGGTAGTTTTAGCAAATTGCTCCTTCTAGTACAAAGCTGTTTTGTAAATAAGATTCAATCTTTTCCAGGTGTTGTTTCTTCAAACAGCACTTCATAAAAGATTTTAAAAAATGAGGTACTTAATTTTAAAAAAGGAACAAATATGCTACATAATTACACTGAATTTGTGCATCTTTTTCACTAGAAAATACAGATTAAGACTCCACTGAGAAGATTAAAGCAAGGAAGCTGCAAACTGAACAAGTAATTAACTCGATCTTTGCACGTGCCCAATACAGAAGTGCCACTCTCATTCACATACTAAGAAGCCTTACTTCTTCCAACCTTCTCATATTGTGCTTTTAATTATACTTACTGAAGGAACTTTCTCTTCATATTTACTTCATTTTACAAGAGAAAGTATCTATGAACTCTTGGGTGACAATGTAAGTAACCCTGTTGTAATCTAAGTAAGTATCTGTAGTAGAAGACTACTTTTATTGAAGTTGCTGTAGGTAGTCATCAAGATACAGCCTAGTGACACACTACATATGTGCTTAATAACTATATACACAAAGCAGGTAATTAAACATTTAAAAACCTTAATTAAACAATAAAAAATTATTACAAGCTATTTTTATGAATGCAGTGACAAAATCTGTACAGGTAGAGATTTCACAGATGTAAAGCATCAGCTTAGTGTTCAACACCTGACTTTATACAACTACTCTTATCCGGTATATCAATTCTGTTTAGTAGTAAATTTCTACTGGAACTGTAGCTATGAGTAGCTACACATGTGGAAAACTGAAAATATTTAAATATGCTCTTCAAAAGCTTTATGCAGACATCAGTTGAAAATCTGAGATTGTATTTAAAGCTTCTTATTGCAGAGAACTCTTCCTCTGACAGTCTGTCAACTATTCAGCTGCGACTGTCCCAAAAGCATAAATCATATTCATGACTTGTTCACAGCTTGAAGTACCTGCATGCAGATATTAATTAAAGGTATTTTTTAAATGAAAAGTACTATCCTGTATCTTTCATTTTTTTTCTGTTCTGGATTTCTGAAAGGTGAGATAAAAGCATGCTAAATATCAGAACATATGCAGTGAAGTACTTCCAAATGACTACAGGGAAAAAATATAGTGATATACAGCAGTTCTAACTAAATTATTAAGAATAAAATACAGTTTAACAACTTTTTTTTTAACTATAGTTCATTCTAAACTTTGATGCATGGGCATACTCTAACAGATTGCTAGGGCAGATTTACAGGAGATGAAAGAAGAGATCAAACCTTCACCTATGCTCTGCCTTTATTAATCCCTAATTAAGTTTATTAGTAGCAGCTGGTAAATGAAAAGTTATAGATTCAATTATAGATCCATTTATTTGAACAACATTTCATTTAAGTAGAGCAGTTGCATAGAAAAAGCTCCAATTGTAGCAGCATTACAGTGTAAATCCCTAAAGCAAGTAAATTATCTCTCTAAAGGTCAGCACTACTTTCAATTTACTCTCCTAATTTAAAGCTTAAAGCTATTCCATTCTAAAATAAAGGAAACAAACATAATGCACATTACTTACTCTGCCAATCCCAGTATTGTTTCTCTCTTGTACTGTGCATCTGCTGTAAATCTCTGCACGTCCACTCCTTTGCCGAGTCCTTGCAGCGTCTGAGCCTGAGTGAAGTCCAGCAGTCGCTCATTGTAGTAATGCAGCTGATTTATCAACGTGGTGATGTCCTCAGGCCAGTCTGCATGGGCATACTGAGTCACATGCTGTGTGACCATGTGAATCAACTCCTTTGGATCAGCCTGCGAAAATAATTGACAACAAACTAAAAAAAATCCCTGTTAATTCTGAACAAAAAATTATCAATGTATAGCTGATCCCTCTCTTCAGGACTAGGAGATCTGTTTCCATTTCTGAGAAATTTTAAGCAAACAGAATTTAAAATTTTCTTTAAGGCCCATTTGTTCTGATATTATAATTTATCCATTTGGAATGTTCAACACTACTCCATATGACACAAATATTAAAAAAAAAATACAAACAAACCTCACCAAATTAATACTGACAAATGCTTCAGTGTGACTGAATTTATTTGTTTTTAAATTCCTTGTTTTTATTTACATTGAACTAGGCAATTGATTGGTCAAACATCAAAGTAAAAGAAAACTTATTGAATTTCTGATGCACTTTTCTAATACAGAACTGAAGACAGGAATAGCTTTAAAGTGTTGAGCACTAATACTATCAAAGAAGTATTGGAGGATCCATAAATTACTCGAGGCATTGCCTACACCCTGAATCTTCAAAGAATTAAATACTGATCATCCATGGACTACAGCAACCTCAGTTCTCAAAATACCTTCATCACAAGTGATACTTTTCTGTAATTTAGAAATTACACATCAAGTGCAAGTGCATCTCTTATAAACCATTAACTTCTGTAGTCAAAAATCCTCATGGCAAAGCAACAATTTAGAACACAAAGCATGACAAATGAATGTTCCAAATTATCTCAAGATTTGGACAGTGGCTGTACCTAGCCACCTCAATTTGAACAGATCTCTGAGTAATATGTAAACACTTGGCTTACTCAATACTTTGAGTAAGTACTTTTTCTCCAAGTACTCAATACTTTGTCTCTCTTCCATGAAAAATAAGGGCGTCAGCAGCTCAATGCCAAAAAGGTGAACTATGACTTTTGTGTGGCATCCACTGAGGAAGGAGTACCTCCAAAAGAGCCATTAAAAATACCTCAGGATGCCAGGGTAGTTAAAATATTTCTGAAGAGAAACAGCTGATGTAACTGCTGTGATCTCAGTAACGTTGAGTGTACCACAGCAATATACTTCAGGTTTTTTACTACAGACTTATTCTGCTACATTAGAAGATAAACTTTTGAACATTGACTAGAGTGCACAGCTGGGTAAAACATGCACCAAAAGTTTAAACCTTGAGGCGTGCTTTATTTTTTCTGTGACTTGCTGGTCATTCTAAATTGATTTTTTTTCAAGTCTCAATGGACAGGCTGCTCACCAAGTCACATTAAATGCTACAGGGCATCCTTTTTCCTCTCCACTATACACTTCTGAAGCCCTCCAAACATTGCAAACTCATTGGTTTTATAAACAACAGCAGTACTTCTTTCAAGGCTGCTTAGGAGATTGGTACGAGAATAATAAAACCTCACAAAAAGAGACAGACAAGCAGAGCAGTGCCTCTACAACACAATTATATCAGCTGGAAACCCATCCACCCCTTATTATGTACTCTGGTATCTCATTCTATGTGATACACTAGAAAACAGCACGAAGACAGGAAACGTCAGAGCAAGACATGGAAACATGTTTAACATAACTGCCTAAAACTTCCAGCCCACTGAGAAAGGCAGGTTCCTCTGACAGCCTATGGGAGTAAATTTGCTCTTTTGTTAGGTTTCCCCTCTCCATTACGGCCCATTTGTTATATTTCTGTCAAAGCACCTGTGTGTAATCTGCCATGCTGCCTGTTTATGGTCCCAAGGATCTTATCTGGAAATAATACCTTGAGGTCTATTGGACTTACTAATGTCAAATTTAGAATAAAAGAACCACACACTGTATGAATAGCCATGTATATATAAAACCACACATATACAGCAAAATAAAGTGCAAACTCTTCCATCTAGAAGATAAAAAATATACATTTAGATTAAGAAAACACAACTGAAGTCTTTTCATTGCAAGCAGTTACCAAAGACTATCTCATTTTCTTCACCACCAGAAATCTTTTGATCAAGTGTTATCCTCTTATCTCTTAAAAAACCCATGGCCCAAACTGCCACAGAAGATGAACCCAAAATTAGTTTAGAGAAATACCAGTCTTCTATTTGGTATGAAGATGCATAGAACTTGTATTTCATAATTTTAAATATTCATTTTTTAACATCTTCACATTTTTAATAATATGTATCTTTGAGAAGAAAAGCAAACCTATTTCTCCATCAATTAGATACCTAATTCAATTATACAAGATGCTTGTTCTTATGAACAGTAAGAGAAAAAAATCACTACAGCTGTATTTCCAGTTTTCAAAAAATGTTTACCAAATTTTAATTGAAAAAACCGTAACAATTAGCTAGTAACAGTACCTGGCCATGGAGAAAATCAGCAAAATCAGTCAAGGTCGATTCTGACTGCAGCACTCACAGAGTTTATAAATTCTTGGACCATTTTCAAATTGTAAAAGACAGCAATTTGTGTAAACACAAAATAATTTGGACAAGACCCATAAGATGCCATATTCAACTTGTTCCCTTTCTAACATGACCTGTCATAAACTACACCAATGACTCCTGAACAGCTACTGCACAACTCTCTCTGCTGGTTTTTCTGAGTCCTTCAGCCAGTGAGAAATTGTGCTTAAGTGTCCAGCTCCCCTATTTGGCAGATAATCTCCTCCAGTAGTTCTAGACAGACATTTGAAAAAAGCTTTCTCTCCTGTGATCATACAGGAAGGGCATTTTACATGCATACATTGTAAACACAGGGTGATTTCCAGAGAAGCCACAAGAGCTGACCCAAATGTATGACACCCTTAACTCAGAATTCTCCCTGGCATCACCGGGGAAAATCCCTCAGGAACTCCTTGCCAATGCATTTTACTCATCACTTGGGCTAACACTATATTTCTGCTGACAGAGGTCTTACTTAGGAAATAAGAAAAAAACAACAAACAAAATGGAGAGAAAACAAAAAGCACACATCACTTTAGCATAAAGTTAATTTAATTTCATTCTCTTAGATGTGATTTACTCAGCAGGTTTCTATCCATATTGCCCCACTGGTCATAACCAATAAGCTTCAGCAGGGACTCAGGGTCCACCTGAGTAAATGTTTCAAAGCAGTTCTTCTTTTTTGACCACTCTCTGTAAGTGATATTAGTCAAGCCCCTCAATAAGTGTGTCACTGTGATAGTATAAGGGCAATACTAGTTTTAAAAGGAAATAGAGATTTTGGTCTTGGAATGTCTTCATTCTTATGCATGAATTAATCTTCAATTCCTAGGATTTTTTTTCCTGGCAAGTTCGTATGTCTTTTTTCCTCTTCCAATCTATTTAAGACTTAATTCAGTGATACACATCAGAAACAAATAAAACAAAAAAATGTATGAGCTGTTATGGTGTTCCTCTCCTGCTCAGGAAGTGGCAATGATTTTACAACGGTGGTAGTACTAATAAAAAAAGGAATAATAAAATAACAAAATAAAAAATAAAACTATCTACTGTGAACATTTTATCACTGATATAATATTAGATCACTCTAAGGCTATTTGGCTTGCTTACTTCTTTTAAGACCAAGAATCTACCCAATTGTTCTTAAATAATACATTATTCTTTTGATTCTATTTTTAATGTAAAGGATCTACAGACTGCAATACAGAAATGATCATAAAAACTCCTTGGATTGGCAGAGGCCGATCACCTTAATCACTTATAATCAGCTCAAAGACAAAACTGACACTGTGGACCTTTCTGCACTGAGGCTGCAAAGCACTTCCATCACCTTTTGAACTGTAATCTTTTGGCAGTGGTCAAAAGCTGCCATGGCAGTCAGCCACAGAAATCCAAAGGGGAAGGCAGAGGACACGTTCCCTTCTGCCCTGTAACATCATTACATTTACACCATTTTAAGCAACCCTAAGAAAGAAATCATGCTCCAGAGTCACATACACCAAGCAAAATCCTCATGGTTAGCAAAACGAGGAGATGACAGCACATGAGCAAGGGTGATCAGGGAGCAGGGTGTAACATTCCTGCTGCAGACACAGCTGTAATTCACCCGTTTCCCTGCCCGTCACCAGTGCAGCTGGGAACCAAACCACACCTCTAGAATGCATTTACATTTAAGAAAGAATATTACATCTCCCTAACGCTTGTAGCAACTGCCACAGTCCCTGCTGCATGAGATTCAATGTGCTACAAATCTGGTGGAGGGAAGGTAAGAAAAAAAGAATGAAATGAAGCATGTAAGACAATAATTTTCCTCACATACTGAAGCAGAAAAAAAGATTTACAGGAACGATATAGTTCACTCAAGAAGTAAAATCCTGAGTGCCTGTTCACTCAAGAAATATACTCCATCTCTCCACAGGACAGCTTTTCATTAATTAAATTCATAACCCTTGTCTTCAACTTAAGATTTTGTCATGCTGTGAGTCAAAGAGTACTTTAACTTAGATACAGCACCACATGAATTTGGGGTGGCCAACTCTCCACATCACAGCTGTCTCACATCTGATCTGCCCAAAGCAAAAGATAAAATGTATGGCTCAAATGGAAGACCAGAATATCTCAGAAATAAACCTTTACTGTCACATCACTCAACTGCGAGGATACCTCAACATTACTGTCCTTCCACTGCTGCAGCTACATTTATTGTATGACAATAGTTTTGTACAGGAGCAGCTTTCACAACCATTTTTTAAAAGGGTACAGGAAGCAGCAGGTCTCATCACTCACCAGTGAGAACACACCAGGTCAGTATAAAAGGATAACTACCACAATACCTTCTGTAAGCTACAAGCTGCATCAGGATCATATTGTGCAAACTTATTTAAAAAACGAAGCAGAGAATCTATTGCTCATCTCATCTCTATTATTAAACCTATAAGTCTTATACATTCAGACATTAAAACAATATTCTGATTCAGATTTATGACTTAAATCAGAAGATTTTGTAATATAATGTCTCAGCTATATTAAGTATGATGGTTTTAAAGCCTGTCCATACTCGTTAAAAAATGCTTTTGACCACAATATGGTACATGGTACTGCAAACAAGGTACATCCTACTGTACTAAAATATTTGTATCTGGGTCACGTAGATCCAGGAATGCAGATGTGGACTTAAAATTCCCTGTCTCCTTTCCTACCTTTACCACAGATTTCATGCAAGTGTCTCTTTTTTTTCCAAGGACTGAATGTATTAAAGTTTCATTCCAGATGTATGATTGTATCAAAAAGCCCTACTCCTGGATCACAGCGCTGCTGCAGGAATAATGATTAAAAAAAATATGCAAGAGGCTGCTGTTCAGTAATAAAACAAAAGTAATTGGAAATGTTGTCCAGGCAGTTGTTTTTATAGTTATGTTATATAGTGACTTGTGCTTGAAGAGTTGAACAAATTTCTCTAGTGCTCCATCTTCATAGAATTGCAGAATGGTTTGGGTTAAAGGGACCTTAGAAATCATCTTGTTCTAAGCCCCCTGCCATGGGCAGGGACAGCTTAAACTGAACCAGGTTGCTCAGAGCCCCATCCAGACTGGCTTTGAACACTTCCAGGGATGGGGCACCCACAGCTTTTCTAGGCAACCTCTTCCAGTACCTCATCATCCTCACACTGAAGAATTTCTTCCTCATACCTAATCTAAACCTACCCTCTTTCAGCTTAAAATTGATCTAAACCTGCCCTCTTTTCAGTTTAAAGCCATTCTCTCCTTTCTGGTCACTACATGCTCTTGTAAAAAGTCCCTCTCAAGACCTCTTGAAGACCCCACCCTTCAGGTACTGGAAGGTGCTATGAGGTCTCTCTAGATCCTTCTCTTCTCCAGGCTGAACAACCTCAATCCTCTCAGACTTTACTAGTAAGAGATGTCTCTGAGCATCTCTGTGGCCTCTTCTGGGCCTTTTTCAATAGGTCCATGGCCATTTTGAGGTTGTGGGTCCCAGGGCTGGACACAGCATTGCAGGTAGGGTCCCACAAGAGTGAAGGGCAGAATCACCTCCTCACCCTGCTGCTCACACTGCTTTTGATGCAGCCCAGGAGACAATTGCCTTTCTCAGCTGCAAGTGCATGTCACTGGCTCATGTTGAACTTCTCCTCAGAGAAACACTTTGCTTTGATTTCCATCAGCTATGCCAACAAGAATGAGGAATAATTTGACCCAAGACTAAATGTTTTCATGGTTGTTCTTTTTTTTTTTTACCTTGTGCTGTCTTACAGATTTTCAGGTTTAGGTAGAAAAATCTCATCATTTCATCTGACAGCTCTTTTAGTGAAAATAACACGATATATAAAAGGTTAAAGTGTCAACGGAAAGAACATCTCTGAAAATAGAAAATTACTACACGGTTTTGAGTGAAGTACCTACTAAATTCACAGCATATAATTCACTTGCCATTTGCAGTCAGCATTACACTCAGTAAATAAGGATAATTATCAAAAATATGGTACTAAGTTTCTGTCTATCTCCCTTTTGTCTAAAAAAAATCATTGTGCTTTCTTTTTGAATAAATGATGTTACTGACTTTTCTTTCAGAATATGTCTTTAATCTTGAACTATAGGGTAGCAACTGTAGTCATATACAGACTTTGGGACAAGCATACACTCTTACTGTAAAACTTACAGCAGTATTATGCAATTTCAGTTTAAGTGCAATACTGTTTCTTTTTACTTTGTGCAGTTACTTGCCACAATACATGCAAATAATTCTATACCTTACTAATTTAAAGGTTGAAAACTAGATATCCCATGAGCTACAAAACCACTTAACTTCCTCTTCCCTGACAGCTATTAAAATGCCAGAAGTCAGATATTTTTCATCCTAATCCCAAGAGCACTGCTAGCACTTCTGAGAAATACAGGTTTCTCAGTGAATACCTTATGCTATTGGGATGTACATTTTCATTAGTAGCTTCCTCAGCTAAATACAGAGGCTGGCATTAAAAATCTTGCATTTAGCCTCAGTTCTCCAAAATATATTAAAAAAAAACCAAACCCACCAACCCAACCTACCAACAAAACCCACCTAACTCAAACAACCAACAAATCCCAGCAGCAAGGAGTCAGACAACTAAAAAAACAAAGCAATGGAGAAGCCTACTCTCTCACTAGATGGAAATTAAGCAGTCGAAAAGTAACCTGTATTGCCAACTCAGATGAATAAAATTTTGCTAAAATGTTCTTTATTCTTAGATGATTAGCAAATTTCAAGCTGGCTGCCGGCAAAATCCATGATGCTGACTGACTGGAGAAAACAGTTAGTTACAGAAGCTTGGAAAAGGAATGTAAAAAAGAAGATAGAGCCACTTGACTAGGGTAAGATTGCTTCAAAAAGCTGTTGGTCACCTTTGAACTGTTCCCAGAGCAGAACAAAACCCTTCACAAGAAGCATTAGCACTTATAGCAGCTATCTCCCACGCATGAAAAATCACAGCTATGTCTCCAGAGAAACATAGGCGAGCTAAACCTCAGCCCTCTGCTTAAATAAAAGGCTAGTTTGAAGATCCTCTTTTCTAAAAGATTTCTGAACAGCTGTCTAAAGAACTACACTTGCTCTGCTTTCAGAAGTAGGATTTGACAGAACAGCTCATACAACACTTGAGAAACAGAAATAAGCAAGACTGTAAGCATCTCCTTGCATAAATAAACTTTATCTTGAAATGCAACAGAGGGGTGGAGGCAACTTACTTAACAATAAATCTTTTCTGAGTCACCTAAATATTATTTGGTCCCAGTTAAGAATGGCAATACTTTGTCACGTTGTGCGCTTAACAAAGAAAGATGAGGATCTGTGAAACACTGGCTTATCTGTATCAAAAACACATTGCAACTAAAATTATCTACTTTGTCACAATCTGGCTGCAATGTCCCTAGTTGCTGGATTAGTTTTTCAGGGATCATACCAGAAGATGTTCAAAATTAACCACAATGGCTGGTAGTTCAGGAGCGCTTACTTGAGCTTTAAGCCATTTAACACACCACAGTTTAGTGAGTTCTCCATTTTTGTTAGCTTATTCACTCATTTAGAAAATGTGTGATTATGTGTTGAGAAATCCCTGAACAGTAAGCAAATCAATGAGGAAAACTCACATAATATGACAAGCTAGAAAGGAAATTAAAAGTGCTAAAAAAGCGCCTGGAATGCGTTTTATAAAGAAAGAATGGTAAAGCTGATTGAAGAAGTTTTGAAAAGTGCTCAAGATCAAGAAGCCAGCTAGAGAAGTGGCAGAATGCCACGGAGAAAAGGGGTGGAAGGAGCCCTCATGGTTAAGTCCATAGCAGTAGAAATCAGCAGTAGAAATCAGTGTGTCAGCCCTCACTGCTGAAGGTGAGGGTAGAGCTCACAGGAGCCACATGAGTTAGAGGAATCTGGAATGTGTCACTTATGTGCTTGCACACCATGACCAGCTGGCATTCGTCCCTCCTCCCTGAAGGAACACAAATGTGAAATTATGTCAAATGGCAGGCCAAGGTGCATCAACAAACATTTTTTAAAATAATGTGCCAGAGTGCAAGTTCCATCTGAAAAGAATAAGATATAAAAGCAATCTTCAGAGGGATTGTAGCCCAGCAAGTCAAATGTCCATTCTCAGTAGGATGGCAGATGATATAACAAATAGTATGACCACTGAGCATTAAGAGATTGGTGGGAAAAGATCAGCATGGCCTCTGTTCACTGGCTGGAGAGCTATGAGGGTATCAAAGAGCACATACACAAAGGGAATCAAATACACACAACTCTTGCAAAATATTTTCACAAGTTTTCACATAAAAGTCCAGCCAGACAACTTAAGTCATTAATGGATTAGAAGAATCCTCCTTTCACAAACTGAAATCTGGTAAAATAAGAGGTTGAAGCTTGGAGATAACTTTTCAAAGAAAGATTACCAGCGAGTCCTGCAGAGGCAGGTTTTGAGTCCACTTTTATTCAGAACCATTACTGATGAACTAGAGAAGGATTCTGATGATACTAGGGTCTTCAAATTCTCCCCAAATCAGTTGTTAGTCTGCCTGGTAGTCTCATTCATGGTGCCTTCTGCCACTGCCCTCCTTTTCCCTGGTTCTCCTCTCCATCACAGGCTCTACACACATGCAAGAAGACCAGTGGGAGAGAGAATACTGCAACGTAAATTCAAGGAATTATACACTCATTTCTCCCAGTTTTGCTCTTCTAACTATCAGGTACACACTGGACTTGAAACAGAAGCATACATCAAATGAAACAGATTCACCTGCCAAGTGTTAATGAATACCAGTACCTGAACATGTATAAGCAAGCACTGTAAGGTATAAAACAATAAGAAGTATTAGACAAAATAGCAGCATGAAAGAGAAGTCGAACAACCCAAAGACTGGCAAAGAAACTTGAATTTGATGCAGAACACACAACAAATTTCCAACAGTGAAACAACAGGGAAAAATTACACTGCCAAATGAAATTTGCTAGTTTTCAGTATCACAAACAAAACAGAAAGAGGGTCTGGAGACGAGGACTGGAATCAGGACTTAAAAAACTCCAAGTTTTAAGTCCATCATAGGCCAAAAATAAAGAACACTACTATTTTAACATCTACAGCAGCCTCAGTGGTAGCCATTGCATTTATGATTGGAAAGCTGAATGGCCAAACAAAACAAAACCAGAATGCCTGACACAGTTTGTCAGTTTTGCATGTGAGTTATGTAAAACATCATGTACATAAATCCACGTTGAGATTAAAAATCTATATATTATCTCTAGTAAGCTGAAGACATTATTTAGGAATGTGGCAGGATACCAATATGCAACCATTTAATGAGCATTCCAATAAGAGATTTAGAGGTTACCTCATGTGTAGAGACTCAACCTTTAGCTGCACTAGAGTGCCAGGTAAAAGTCGTTAAGACCTCATCTAGTATGGGTAATACATCTGTTACCAGATGCATCAGATCTGCCTCCTTCCCTTTTTCCTGTATGCAGCTGTCTTATATAATATCTATTTTCATTTCAAATTAAGTATTTAATTTCAGCATCCTGTGTTTGGAATATTACATAAAGCCATAGCATATGGACCGTGGCTAGGAGTTCTACTTCTCTGGATTCTTATTTATAATTTATGCCAGCCTTAAACAAACAAGCAGCAAAATCATCTTGGGAGCCAGGTTAAGCTGGCAGAATGAAATCCTGAAGACCAACAGAAACTTTTACATATTCTGTCCCAAGTTCAAAGCATTCTTCTTTTGACATAATTCTGCCTCTTAGACATGTTGATAGAGGCTTTCTAAAGCAGCAAGCAAAAGAAAACGAAAGCAGATTAGGAGCACAGAGCACAAGTTCACTGCATAAATGTACCCTGTCATATAGTGGCCAAATATATATAACAGGCTGTTTAACTCTGTGGGACCTGAACTCCCAGCTTCTCCATCAATTCCAGGCCACAACAGGAGAAGCATCAATAAGGAGACTCTCTGAGCTTATCAGTTCAAAATACTGTCAGTTGCAATGCACAAAAAGGACACTAATCAAAGGGAAGAAAACAAAAAACTAAGAATTTTCTGCTAACAGCAACATTCCTCATCTGCTATTAAGTGCAAAATTCCTGATCCCCTCTGCATCTTACTGGTATTTGTTGTAGCTGCTGATTGATGCTCCAAAAAAAAAAAAAAGCTTGCCCCTTCAGCTGATCTTCAAAACAATAGCTACTACTAATACTCAGGAAGAGTATTAGCATCAGGACAGGAACGTAACATATTAATTAACCTCAGGATAATTAAGCCTTTTCACTCCCTTCTAGAGTAAACAATTTATTCCGGTCAATTACCAGATCGCCAGGATTGGACAAATGAGGAGCTAAGCTGCTAACAACAAGAATTACCCAGCAAATTTCTTGGTCGGTTGTACAGCTTTTCTTCTTGTTCATCAAACTGGGAATTAGTGAGAGGTGAATCAGAGTGGCAGTGGGGCAATGGCCTTGATGCTGAGCACAACCCTTCTAGCCACAAATGCAAAACTACAGCAACACAGGAGCTGCAATGAAAAGTCAATCCCATCCTGTTACAGACCTAAACCAAAATAAAAAATAGGTCTTCAAAATAATTAGTCTTGTCATACCAGTACATTTCATTCACAGTCCATTTATGGAAATTTTGTTCTATTCTTCTGACCTTTATCTACAGGTTTTTTAGGTTGGAGAGCTCCTTTAACATATTCCTCAGGACAAGAAAGTAATATAGCTCAGATGCCCTCAACTGTGACTGTTATTGTTATGTTATCATAACAACAGTTATCATAACATTTGAAACTGTTTCGGGCACAAAATTAAAGCAATACTTTACAGTCAAATCCCTTTGTTTGTCCTTAAAGCAAAGGAATAACTTCACCAGAAACTGAAATTATCAAGATGATTTCCTTTTGGGCATCAACAGTACAAAACTGATAGTGAGAATTTCTGACAATTTATGATTCTGGTTTGATGCACAGATATTAGCTGTCAGTATTTCACATCATAATAAACAAAAGAAGACACAAGCCTTCATGCAACAGACCCAATCATTCCTTCAAAATATCTTTCTTGACTAACTAGCAAATCTTGAAAGTCTGTCCTAGGTAATGGAAGAGGAGTTCTTCTCCCATTCCCCATTATCCTTCCAACATTATGCTCTGTCATTTCCTTTCTACCAACGTTTCTCCTGTTCTGCCAAACATCCTCATGAACTCTTTTCAAACAATGTCATTTTAAAATGAAACACAGACTTTTCCATGTTTCCAGTTTCCTTTAAATTCAGATAGTTTTCCAACAGTATACTTGATTTATTGGACTAGAAAAATCACAGTTACTGTGACTCACATGCTAGTAGGCAGAAATAAATGCTCTAAGATATTGAGGATTCACCTTTGAGCATGTAGCTGAAGTGCCAGATTGATATCATTACTGACCATGTAAAGAGTGAGAATGGGGGAAAACAAGGATTGGCCATACAACTTCATCCACAAAAATGCACTCAGATACCTTCTAAGGATAAGGTGAAGCTCAAAGGCAGGTAAAGGACATAGGGATGCACTTCTGCTTTCACAAACAGCCACAAGATAAAGGTGATGCAAGCCACCAGTGCCAAGAGTCGGAATCCAGCCATCAATCTACCACAGAATGACATCTCCAACTGAGTGTAACGTTCATAAAAGTTGGAGAACAATTTTCTTTGCCTCCTACAGCTCTTAAGAAATACAAAAAAACCCCTACCCCAAACCCATGGCTAGATCTATTCCAATGGAGAGAAACTAGAATGGCATTGATGAAACCAACTTGCAGGTGGAGCCATTCTTTACTACCAGCATCTAAGATGTGAATTTAAACAAATGTCTGTTTCACAGTATAAACTGGGCATTTAAGTCTAGCGTTTAGGGTGTTTGGTTTGGGTTTTTGAAAAAAAAACAAGTTTATTTTGGTCAAAAGTACCTGTTTCTATTTCTTCTTTTCTACTTCAGTGACATTCCTTCTCTTAATCTTGGAATCTCCTTCTCCTCCCTTGGAATTACTAACAATGAATTACAAATTAGTATTTGCCAATGTTGTTTTCTTACTGGCATCCAGGCCAGTTTCGGTGGGGATTTTTCCTGGTTTCTCGGTGTGCTCTTCACTCAATCTTCTTATACAACTTTTTTCAAAAGCTATTGTTTTAGAGTAGCTTAAACATACACTCTACTCTTTCTAGCAAATGACTTAGAATACAGTATTTATCACAGTCACATACAGCATTTTACCAAGATGGAATTAAAGATTGGCCAAAGATCAAATCACAGTTGAGAAATAAACTGCATGGTGCCATTGTCAAGACTTTGCTTATTAAATGGCAATGGAAGTACAAATAGCTCAATCTAACAGCCCTGTCCTCATTCTTATAACTTACATTTTCCAAAGACTTCTCAAGTCTTCCTGTAAAATAAGACTGTTTAAACAGCTAAAGTAAGAAAAAAAAAACCCACAAAAACCTTTTTCATCAAAGTTGTCTTGCAGGAGGAAGATTTACTGGCTCAAAGAAAGCTTTTTAACAAACATGAATTAATTCTTCAGAACCAACATATTTTGCAAACCCCACAGTTGTAGGCTACATTTGCCTTTAGCATCTAAGAGAAGACAGTAAAATGAACATCTCAGCAGGAACATGAAAGGTTTCTTAATTGCAGAATTGGATGAATATTAAAACAGGCTTTCTGCTGTAAATCAGGAGTCATTGTCATGCCATGGTGGTGACTACTTTATTTGCAGATAACTTGTGACCAGAAGTGTTCTTTAAGCTACAGCCGAGAGACAAGCTGAAACCAAAACAGTCCAGAGAGCTTCTGCACAGGAGGAAAGGACTGGCATAAATTCAGAAAGGCTCTCTTGGAGCAAAGAAGAGTTTTTATGCAGGTACCTCAGTAAGAATGGCAACTGGTGCCTTATTAAACTTTCGTACGTTACCTCTTCCATTCAGTATGGACTGCTTTAACCACTGGCAATGGAGAATAATGGGCAAAGTAGCGCCACTCCAAAAACAGAAACTCATCAAAGGAAATAAAAAATTCCTTAATGAATGAGGGTGAATTTTCAAAACACCATATGTAAACTAAAATACAATCCAACACACCCTAAGGGAGGCTATGGAAACTTTCTGAAAAGCACTGTTCTTGTTGAAATGGACTCTTCACTTTTCCTGGGAAATACTAGTTTGCCTTGTACACAGGATTGCAAGGTAACAGCACAGGCTATACTCATTACTGCTCAGTGCTCATAAGCTACTTTGAAGACTGATGGTGCTGTTACCTAAAAATGACACCTGATAATGCGCTTCAAAAACTCTTCCACAAATTGTGAAGTACTTGTTTGTTTACAGCACTTCAGAAGAATAATTATGAGTAACCCAACAAGCTGCTCACAGTGTAAGTCAGATCAGCTCCTTAACAAGCTTAACTCATGTACTGGCTTTTTAGAACAGCTTTTGTGCTGAACATTAATGAATGTGGCTTTAAAAAGAAAAGAGTACTAACCCTGTAAAGAGGGTGGCATTTGTCCTTGAAACATGGTGCCAAACGAGCATAGATCTGCAGGCTATAGTAATAACTTGCCAGCTGGAGAGATAACGCAGAATGTAATTGCTTTTCAAAGCATTTGTTGGCATCTACCACCTAGAAGAAAGAGAGCATTAATCTACATGAAAGAATTAGCAAGCATACAACATTAAGCGTACAAACTTTCCAAAAAGCTACTTGCTGTCATTTAGAAATAGCTCTGACTATGTTTCTCTGGCACAGAAGTAAATCAGTAACCTTCACACATAAAGATAATTCTACATTATGGTGGTTTTTTCCCCCGTGCACAAACACCTAACCAAAATGTTTTTCCAAACTCATTACTGCTGCCTCTATACCACAAGGTTATTATCCACATTTCTGAGTTACATTAGAAATGTCAGTCTGGTAGCCCAACTTCTGTTTTAAGTAAGAAAATCTGTCTTTTCACCCGTGTCATGCTCAATGTACTGTCCAATGGCATTTGTTCAGTTTCTTTAATATGCACCAGCCCATCTGTAAGAATGTGTACTAAAATGAATTCAAATAGTAAAGATTTTAAAATCTTAAGGAAATGAACTTTTCTAATGGATTTCTGAAATGCTAGGAGTAGTCTTTCCTGGCAAAAACAGGCAAAGCCCCTATCCACGTACCTGTGGAAGTGCAAGCAGATAGGCAAGAGACAAAGCCGCATCCTTTGGTAAAGCATCACTTGCCAGCTGTAGCAGAACTGCAACATAGAGGGAGCAGACACAAAGAATGGATTACTGACCCACTTGGCCTTGAGAGCTAGCAAATGAAATGTTTCAGGGCAACTATACTTTATTAGACACTAGCTTGAAGCACTTCAGACATACTTAATTAAACACTTATCAGTGCAATCCAGAAAGAGATAATATGTAATTAAATTGCAGCACGGTTTTACCTTAACTTCCAGGCAAAGTGTTTGATATATTAACCAAAGAAGAATGAGACTATGCAGCAACAGATGCTAAACAAAGCCACCTGTACTGATTTCTAAGTAAATATTTTGCTTGTAAAACCAAGGAAATAATGTAATGTTGTAAGGGCTCAAAGATACCAAGAAGAGGAATGGTACAAAATGTCTTCTCTTCAAGCCTGAGCTCGAATTCCCTTACTACTGAACACAACAAACCATATTAAAAACTTCTGCCTTAATTAAAAATTAAAACAAAACGTTGCAAGTGTTGTAAGAAACACCAAAACCCGGTTCTACCACACACTGAAAACAAGAATCAGTACTACAGCAATTGAAATACATTGAAATAAATATCCTGATTATAAACACATACAGTTCTGGTAAAACTGACACAAAAATTACCTGCTTTTCCTACATTATGATGTTAATAATAATAATATTATTTCAAAGAAAGAAGCTATCTTCCAGCAACATAGCTCTTTTGTTTATTTCAAGCAAGTCTCAAACACCTGTATTCCCACATTACATAAACTCCTCTGCAGGGCATGCTGGTAAAAACCCAATTACTTTACACACACTCCCCCAGCGAATTCTTTGTTCCAAAGAATGACTTATAAAAGGCTCGAATGACCAATTACAATTTTCAGATTATCATTAATTTGCCATCAGCTTGAAGTGAATTTACATGCTGGCCCTCAGCCAGATACACACACTAAATTTCTGTGTGACAAGTCATCACAGAGGCTGGTACATAAACCTGTCTAACAGCACCTATCCTTTCTGCTTCAGATGGCTTTTATTGTGCTTCAGACAGCTTCTTGCTGCTGACAGATTGTTTCTGCTACACTCCAAATAGCCTGCACGCTGTCCAAGCAAAGATAGTAAGAACTCCAGAAATATCTAATATTAAAATCGTGATGAAAATTGCTGGTTCTTCCTCTGATCACAAGCAGCTACTTTATGTATTCTTACAGCCACCTCTTGTTAAACAGAAAAAAGAAAGGGAGGAGGAAAGGAAGAGTTTCAGCTCTGTTCTCTTTTCCCTTTCTGTGGAGAATTAACATTAGTAAAACCTCTTGAATACACAGTAAATTATGGGTTGTCTTCCAGATTAACATCCCCAACACAGTTGCAAAAACTTATCTTCAACTATTATATTAGCAATAATTCCAAAGAACACAGCACCAATGCAGGGCCAGAAAACTACCTGATTTTCCTCACACTCTTGCATAAAGCGTGACACAATGGCATCCCGACTGCCAGAATGTATGCAAGAAGGAAGAACTGCCATTACTGTCACACCTTCTGAGAAAAAAAACCTCTTCTGTACTGATTCAATGAATTTTCTGCATGCTAATGTGTTTATGATGGGTTTTCATGTATTCATAGTCAGATGTCCACTTTACATACACACAAATACATATATACACTAATTATTTCATACAGCTTTCTGTCTCCCAGTGAAGCCCTACAAGAATCCTCTGCAGTCTAACAGGGCTGAGTTCAAATCAAAGGCTCCAGGTACTAGCAGGATGCCATTCTGTCCTGTTATGTATCTTCACAAAATTTACAGGAACTTAATATCATTTCAGACCACTGCCAAATCTGGAATTTGCCAAAGCAATTAGACATTACAGGGTTGGCAAACCAGGGAGGGCAGGCAGTGAGAAGCAAAATGCCAATGCCGCTGTCCCCCTGCTGTCCCACAAACACAACTTTCTCAGGAAAACACAAAACTGTTTATAGATTTTACAAATATTTTCAATTACTGTGCAGGCCTTTATGGCACAAGCCTGTTTGAGAGACTAACTATTGAAAAAATGGTTTATTTGTGACAACTAGAATTTCTCAATACCTATAAAGCTTCAACTCACTTTCCATGGATTTTCTTCTGAAAAAAATGCAGAAACTGCTTTAAGTCTTCAAACATTCATTTAGCCCACGATAAAATCTCAATAAACTTTGAAGTATATACTGCAGTTAGAGCCATATCTACAAGTAACTACTAAATCACTGGGAACATTACAGTATTATTTGCTCTAAAATTCCTGAGGTATGATGGGTATGATTGACAGGTATGATATGACAGGTATGATTGACTGTCTTGGGTTTATTCTGAGTTTAGAGACTATTCTGGTTACAAGGATATACAGCCAACATTTAAAATTGTATCTTCAACCTCCTGATCAATCCCTAAGGCATATGGAGAAAGAAAACTCCAGTTAAACAAAGATGCACAACATGGCCTCACTGACACCAAGTCTGGGTGCCCACAGCTGAGGAAGACTGCTTTACGGGACCCAGGGAGACAAGGGTTACCATTTCACTTGGAATTACTCAGTTTACCACCTACATCCAGATAGCAAGGACAAGAAAAGGCAAGGTCCAAGGCTTGTAACAATACCAAATCCACAAAAGCGGCAAAATATACTGAGTTTTATTACAGAGGTTTTCAAGGCCAGATTGGATGGGGCTCTGAATAACCTGGTCTAGTGGAAGGCATCCCTGCCCATGGCAGGGGGTTGAAACAAGATGATTTTTAAGGTTGGTTCCAATCCAAACCACTCTATAATTCAAAATGATGCACACTGTCTGTGGGCCAGGTGTTCAGCCAGTCTCTCACACTGCACATCACTGTCACAGTAAACAGAGTTTGATGCCTACTCCAATCTTTTCCAAGACAAAGTGCCAAGTACAACAAAGATTTCTTTGCTAAACTGCATCTCCCTCCAGGTTCTTCAGTTCTTTTGATGGAGTTCAAACCTGCTGCTGTAGCTGTCCTAGAAGACAGCTAGAAGCAAACAGCTGGGATTCAAACTTGTCAGCAAAATCAACTGAAAAATCTGCTACGCTTGCAGTTACTAGACCAGTGCAGTAGCTGACACCTCATATTAGCATTCAAGTTTTGTATGGCAAAATCCTGCCAAGAATGTACAGGAAGACTGAAAATGACAAAAATGTTGAATAATAAGTGGGATTCATATCTGTGTGATTTCTTCAACTTCAGCAGTGTGATATCCATAGGTACACATTTTCAAGCTGCACATTCCTGAACGTATTGACTCATCATAAGGACTTCCATGAGAATTGACAAAGCAAAGCTTTAAGAAGGGGGAAGAGTGGGATCCATTAGTATTAATTTAGGACTAAATACACCACAAATAGCAAATTTTTAATCCAATTATTTACAGAAAGCTGTGTTACACTTATGTTTAAGAACAGTTTACTGACTATGAAAAGGTGTAATATACAGCAGGACTGGTAAGTCCATAATAAACACAGATCATTTTTCCAGAGAAAAACACAAAACTCTGTTTCACAGCACAGCTGGAGGGACTCTTTAAGTGAAACCGACTATACAATAAAACTGGTGGAAGAGAAGTATTAAATGGCAAAAACATTACACTGCACACTTAAGAGGAAGGAGACAGATGCTCAAAAACTGAAGCTAGAATCTAAAAACCTCTTTTCTTCTTCAAGCAGAAGTCCCCAACACTGAAATTTCCATCTCAAAAGCAGCCACTGAATTGTAAACAAGCAGTTCCAATTACTCAAGTTTGAGCTGG
The DNA here is from genome assembly GCA_013400215.1 of Cisticola juncidis. Lineage (NCBI taxonomy): Eukaryota > Metazoa > Chordata > Aves > Passeriformes > Cisticolidae > Cisticola > Cisticola juncidis. The sequence goes on along the minus strand of VXBR01009880.1, from coordinate 1,140,911 downwards.
AACTATTACCACAGAACTGCCAATTAAATCATTTTCCCTAAGAAAGCAATAAATACTTTTTAATCCTTGCCCCCTCCCCCTCCTTTAAGACACAGGAATCAAAGCTGAAGGCCCACGGGCATCAGCATGCAACAAATGAGATTTTAAGTACTGATTTTAAAGGATTTTTTTGCATTAAGAGAGCACGTAAAGAACAAAACATGCACACACTCAATTTATACAAGCTGTTGCTAACCTTTTCTGCTTCACAGTGTTGTTATATTAGAACTACACAGGTTATCTGTACAAATACCACGCATCTCAAACTACTGAATCATATACTTGTAAGACAAATATGCTGGTTTTCATGAAACAGTTCGAGTAAATGTGCAGCTCATGAAGAAAGCCTGTCTTGAAACTTCCCATATAGCAAGTGATTTTATATACTCATTTTTCATGACAGAATTTACCACAAGTAATACATGTATCTTCCTTCAAAAGATGTAATACATGTATCTTCTTTCAAAAGACACTAAAAGCATGTAAATATTTTAACAGTTAATTTCTCAAACCAGCAGGAGACATCCAAAAGGAAAGATAAACAACCACAGGTGGTTTTTGTTGTTGCTTTTCCTTAGAAAGTGTCACTGTTCCAGTTAGGAAATTATTAAATATACACTACAATGTGTAGACATTTCGGAAGAAGGCAGAAAATGCTGATGATTCCAGAAGCTGTAGTTAAGCAGTAATTGGCAAATAAAACACTACAATGAACATGTAATACTGAAACCTGGATACACAGTAGCACAGAATCTGACCAATTAAATATGCAGGCATACAGAGAAATAACTCACACTGGTTTGCAAATTCCCATTACCCGTACAAAATTCACGAATCCTTCAACAATTCCTCCTTTGTTGCCAACCCCCAAATAACACTTTCTGCTTATTTGAAGAAGACTTTCATTTTTGTAGTCTTTGCTGAGCAACTCCTCTTAAAATCACCAATTTCATGTCAAAACTGCAGCTACTTCTAACAAGACTTCTTACCAACAAGAGCTGTTGAACCTGATCACAATTCATGCAAAACATTCAGACAATACTTCAGATTGTTCTGTACAATTCTACACACTTAAATCCACCCACAGATACTTTTGTATTTACTATGTATGGAGTGAATATATACAATATATGTCCATACCTTCTGTAGTTGGAAGTAGGTCTTTTCCTTCACTCTTTGTTTCTGTGAGTTTCCCTGTTCTCAGCAACACTTCAGCAAAGCTTTCCAAAGAATTGTTCTGGTATATTCCATAGCTGACTTCAGACTGGAAGTAAAAAGACAAATAACATATGCACTCTAGACCTGCATTTTATTTGGATCACTTCAATCACATGCAGTTGCCTTCCTCAATTCCTCCATTTGCTTCCCTTTGTTTAATTCTGGATTTTTTCCTACTATGGCACAGAATTTCAAGTCCCACATATAATCAAAACCTCTGTATTTTCACTTGCTTGTAAGATAGCAAAAAAAGAGTTCTCTCTGCAGAGTTCTGTAACTGTAACTTACTTCTGCAATATATGGATCATCAATTAGAGACTCATAAAACGGATGACAGCCTTGTTTTTCCACAGTTGCATTTTCTCCAGGCCCACTTTTTAATACATCTCCAAATTCTTGGCCCTGGGAAAAATAAGTATAGTTGAGCCTAGTTGTAAAAAAGCTCATAAAAATTCTGTAAACACTGTGCAGAAGGGAAACAACTGTAAATGAAAAGATCATTGAATTCAGTGGGGAGCAAGGAAGGAGTCATCTTACATAGACCAGTTCTGAATGAAGTCCAGTATTCTTAAAAAAAGGAAAGAGAATCATGTTCAAAAGTAGTATCAGAAAAAATAGTATCACAAACATAGAAAATTCACTGAAATACAGGAAGTAGAAGAGAGAAACAGATAAGGAACAGCTTTGAATACAAGATGACAGTATTTAAAGAGTGGGCTTTACTGTGCTTTGTTCCCCAATGGTTTAAATTTCAGCCAAATTTCAATTAGGCCTTCTTATACTATGCTGAAAAACCAGTAGAAAACAGACTAGAAAACAGCTTTAGACCCCTTCCTTCATTGGGATTTCCTTACAAACAGCCCCGTGAGGTCTGCAGTTCATTTACTAATTTGAGGTCTTCGGTTATCAGGTCCTACAAAGGATCTGAGTTTTTATACTCATGTGTCACGGATGTGCAAACATCTGGAGCACATCAGCAGTCCCTTACATGCAATGGCCGCAGGTAAGTTAGTGATCTCTTCCACCACTGCCCATCACTGACAGCGTGCAGCATGGCTCTGGTAGTCAGAGTTGTGTTGGACAACACCTTCAGCGTTTTGGATGTGGTCCAGTACAACAAATCGGCGGAGTGGCCGGAGGAGACGCTGGTTTCATCCTGTGACACAGCCAACACACAGTGCAAGGGTTAGACTACTGCTGCAATTAGGTTAATGACCTAAAGCCAAACAAATGCATTAGAGTTCAGGCACACTATATTAATAACACATTTGAATGATCATTAATTCAGCAGCTGCCAAAATTAAACAAAAGACACTAAAAGTGATTTAGGAGTTTCACTGTGAAGTAAGCGGTGTGATCAGCAGAATATTTGGCCCCTTACTCAGTTATCATCCCTTATTTCCACAAACAGCATTGGCTTTAATTCCAAAGTTTACAATGATAATGTTCTACATGAATGTTGAATCTTTCCACTAAAATAATCACCTCTCTACAAATGTGAGGATCAAGTATACTAAAGTTAATCTTCAATAATTCAAGAAAGTTGATACTAGAGACAATCTTGTATTTTTACACAGGTAGCACTAATTAAGTTGAATTCCCAATAGGGGAAATGGTAGAGATGTAAATATACATCTCTAGACCAAGTGATCAAGTATCATTAAGCTTTAAAATTCTGCAGCTGGCACACAAAATATTGAAAACAGCCAGCCTAAAAGTCTACAAGAACCCCAACCTTTTCTCAGTCAAAAACTGCTTCAGCAATACGTGCACATATACCTTCTCTTGAAGGTATGAGCTCACACAAAACTCCATTCTTAAAAGTAGATACATGTTCCACAAATGGGGCTGTCTATAATAGCTCTTCCTCGTGTAAAGTATTTAAATAATACTCAGAACATCCATGTTGTCTGTGTTGATCTGTGCTATTCCAGTTCTCAAAGTTTGTGTTAATTGCATGCTTTACAATGCGTGCACATTAGTCATAAACATATAATTAGTGTACTGAGGTAAACACACTGTTTTTGCAAAAAACAAGTATTTTCCTACATATAGCAAACTTCAACAGCCATATGTTTATCCCTAATGACTCTACTAATAATTTCCACATACACTGAAGTATATTGAAACAGAAAAATTCTACCTGTGTAACTGCATGGGAAGTATTAGTCAAGAACTTACTAATTCATGACAAAATTTCAAACATGAGAGCCAAAGGATGCCATGTAATGCTGAAGAGAAATACATCTTACTGTAGCCTCAGAGGAAAAACATATCAGCTTCGATAAGGTAGAATTTAATGTAGAAAACCTTATTTTTAATAGTTTTTACTATAATGTGCAGTAAATTACTGACTCAAGCTGACCACTGAAGTAGCAGGTTTATCCTGAGTCCTTCAGCATTTATTTTAATCTTTTCTGAAATCATGTTGTGCCATTTCACAGATGCACCACTAATGAACCAATTGGCTGAACTGGGAATTTTGATTCTTGCTTCACTAAATGTAGAAAGTGCCAAGTACAACCTGTCAGAATTTTTGCTGCTCTGAAAAATTAAAACCAACTGAAAATCCTAGGTCTAGTGGCTTGGGTGGGGAATTTCTTGTTCATGTGTTTTTTAAATAAACCACTTTAAGTTCTTACTAAGATAACTTTTTGTCATTTATTTTAAATGTTACATAGAGAATATTAATTCCTACCTGCCACCATTTTCAAGTACATGCTGCAAGACACCTAATTGATTTTTCATGGAGGAAAAACAAACCAAAACTAAACCAAACCAAACCAGAACAAGAAAAAACAAATCCCACCCCAGTTGTCAACTGCTTCTGAGCAAAACACTTTTCTTTACATCAATCTCCTTCAGCAGTGTGAAAACTAATGAGCTAACCTGTATGCAGGTGTGAATGCTTAGGCACTACTGCTATCAGATAAACTCTACTGACTTCTGTTTAAAAAGAATTTCAACTCTTACAAGTAATTACAGCTTTTTCAGCACAAACAGAAATTCTGTTTTCTGAGAAGCCATTTTACCCTGTACCTGGAGCAGCAACACTTCCAGGTGACAACTTTTTGCTATCTCAAATCAATCTCTCACAAAAGAAGTTATTTCTTAAATAAGGTTGGAGATATCAAGAAAGCAACTTTAATTGTAACATTTAATTGTATCTTTAGGGAGAAGTTATATTTTAGGGGTTCTGAGAGGTGTTTGGGGGAAATTATTTTCTTCTATTAATTCTTCCTCACATCCTTTATAAAGTAAGCACTTCTGATTACAATCAAAATAATAACAGCAACAACAACTTAGTAAATAGCAGCCAAATCAGCAGATTGAAAATCTGCTTGAATCTAAATGGTATAAAAAAAGACATGCAACAAATTCTGAATTATTTAGTTACTCTAAAACAACAGCTAAAATATTTATATATAAATAAAAAATATATATACAGCATATGTTTATATACACATACCTTTGCTTCTACTACTCTTATATAATTCCAAAGAGTCTAATGGGAGGACAAATAACAAGGCCAACTGTTTTTGAGACACGCCGCACAAGAGACAGTCATAAATTAGAAAAATAGCATGGGTTTTAGGATTGGTTTTGGTCTTTAATGACAATTAGTCTAAGTGTAGGGATTAAAACATTCAAAAGCCACACACTGCATACACTTCATGTGTTAAGAATGTCAAGAATATGTCAAGATTGTGAAGGAAATGAAATTATGTAGAACAGAGTCTGTTCAAAAACAGAGCATCACACATTATGCCTTCCTTCTCTCTGGTCCTTCCATTGCCAAACAGGAATTTAAAATAGTCTGTTTTATATAAATGTTCATGTAGAACGTATGTGGGGGTTTTTTTGTGCCTTGGAAGGTTTTATAATGGAGATTTTTAATTTTTTTTTCAATGTCTGTTACTGCTGTGAACCAGTCAAACTGAAAACTTCAGTCCTGCAATGATAAACCAGAGCCTAAATGAGAGACTATGGGAAAGATTCAGCTCAAGATGACAACACTAATATTCAGGAGTCACTGAAGGTCCAGGCTCTTATTAGAAGTAACCCAGCCTTAAGCAGACACAATGCATTTGATTCAGCTGCTGAAACAAGGCTCTGATGACTGCCTGAGATACACAGCAGTAGCAAAGATAGCTGCTCAACACCTTCAAGGTCTGACAGAGGAACAGGCATTTTAGGGCAGCAGCTAAAGGACAAGAGGATAACTGACTATGATTCTACAATAATTTCTAACCAGCCATAATAAAAATGTGTGACCTAACAACTGAATGTAAAGAAATATTCTAAGAGATCCTGTCTTTTCCCAGATACAGTGCCTGGGAAAACTGGAAAAGCAAATATACTGATGCTCTGTTTATCACAAATTTTCTTTTATTTAAGAAGCCTGTAAGAAAATCATTCTTATAATTTGAACATATTCTCCTTTAGAAAATACATCTGCTTTTCCATCAAGAGTTCATTTTCAGAAAAACTTTAAACCTAATTTCTCTTGGGTTGATGCGCCACTTTACAGTAATTATGCTTTCATATTCAGATTTGTAAAAAATAATGATTTATAACAGATGTAAACATATTTTAAGTATTATGCAGATTTAACAAAGTCAGAGCTCACTTACAAGGCAACTGATTAATACTGTTTTTGTGCTTATACACAATACAGCATCTCATGACTAAGCATTTAATTTGAATTTAATAATTTTACCATTAATATTCTGAAAGGTTTTTCATTAATCAAGAGCTTAATCTTCTCACCAAGATATTTTGGTTGAGAAACACAAGATTAGTTGTGTAGACTTTTGTAACACACACAAATAAAAAAGATCAGCTTTGGTGAAATTTTTGGTTACATTTGGTAATATTTCGGTTAAAAACAATCTAGTACATTGGAATCATCACCGCTTCCAAAGGGTAACTTCTCAAATTGATTCCATGAGTTCAAACACCAGTGACAAGCTGACACACAGCCTGTGCAAATGCTTTAGCTTCTACAGGATAATGACAGGCATCTTTATCATAGCATTCATCAATTTCTTTTAGAATAGGACCACCAAAGTTATGCTGAAGTCAACATGACAGCAACATTAAATGAACTATTTCTATCAGTTTGTGTGTGTATATATATATATATATATAGCCAGCTCCTATCAAGATTTCTACAAGTTTTAGGGGAAAAAGTTTGGAGGAAAAATTGAATAAAAATGAAATTATATTAGAATTTTCTAGGGAAGAATTCACCAAGAAAAAGCTGATGAAAAAATATGACCAGCTGGTGATGATGTTTGACACAAAGGAAGAAATGGTAGTGGGGACTAATAATTCAATGCTAGACAAAAGTAAGAGGGATGGGAAAAGGTCACTAAAGATTTAAAAAGCCAAACTGATATACTTATAGATAGGTATTTTGAATGCAATAGAAAAAGGGATGCCCAAACACATGTATGCCAGACTTTAACCAAGTCAAGGTAAGAAAACTTACACTTAGAGCACCAATTTGAAACAGTATCAGTGAGAAAGAACAACTTTTGTCCATTCCCTGAAATAAGGATTCTGTAAGTTAACCAGGATATACATATAAATGAAAGGAGCACAAGAAAAGAGAAAAAACTTCCAGGTTTTGTTTTTTTTTTCTTATTTTTTCTTTCTTTCAAGAAACTAATATTCAGTGCAAGACAATGAAGCTGAAGCACATGGAATCAGATGAAGTGTAACTACAGGGATTGCAGTCATGGGATTCAGTGAAGTCAGAGAAGCTGAGTTATTGAATATATTGCTTTTCTAACACTGCAGATGTCTATAACAAAGGAAGTTATACAGTGAGTAAATTTTTGGCTATGTTTCCCACAGTGTCATTCCAAGAAATGAAAAAAGCTATAAATCCCTATTAAGTCAACTGGGAGAGAACAAAATGAAAGGATTAGTAAATATACAGAACTTCATTTCTTAGTGTAACAGTCTGAAACATGACATGCCAAGGAGCCATATTAAACAAAAAGAAAATACACCTCAGTGCAGCAAGATACAAACTTGCCAGGTCAATTGTCTACCTGCTTCCAATTCTGAAGAGACAATCAACCACAGCTAAGGGGGCAAGGGGGTGGGGTGGAATGAAAGCTTTATTGGAGAAATTTTTGAATGTCAATTCTCCAGCATAATGAAAATTGCTTCCAATATGCAAACTGAAATGATAGGGAAGTTAATTAGTGAGTTTACTCAACTCTGATAAACCTTTGAATAAATTTCTGAATCATTTATATGCATGTCTAATTGTTCTGCCACAATATGCCTACAGCACATGAAAGGTGATGCATGACAAATTTTTATAGACATTAAAATACTGTAAACATGTGCATTCACACCCATATCAATTTTATTAACATCTACTTAATAACCACCCTTTCAGAGAGATGCAACCACCGATTTCCAGAAAATAAAAAGCATTTGTGCCAGTGAAACAGACCTGTTCTTCATACTGATGATTCTGCCAGACAAAATGTTTGGTGCTCTCCTTCTGAATACTGTTTGCAGTGCTGTTTTACCTTCCTGCCATTTATTTTATATATATGCAAATGCATACATATACATGTATATCTACATAGGCACATGTGTACATACATATACATACACATATATATTTATACACATGAACATATATAAAAACTATACACAAAATATGGACAAATTCTCCAAGGAGGCTGGAACTCATAATTTCTCAGAAAGCCACACTATGCAACATGAAACTTCTCTTTCTTTCTTTCCTTTATTCTTTCAGCACTCCCTTTTCATCTCTTCTTTCCTGTATTTCTTTAAAGTTTCTGACCCTCTCTCCACAGCCCTAGATTTATCACTCACCTATTTAATTCAACAAAAAAACCTGGGAAAAGAATAAATTAAAAATAGAATTTTCCACTTCAAAGAGTGTGAAAAACATTCCTGTTTTCATAAATAGGTAAATAATTACATCTTCTTGAAAGAGAGAAAAATACTTCCAATTGTGCATATACAGACATAAAATATTAGACATAAAAGTAGAAAGAATAATAGATGACTTGTTTCCTGTTGTCCTGTCTGTGGAACACTCAATGTTCCTTCTGATCTTACAAATAAAAATAATTTCACGTGCAATACATGAACATTATGCAAAAACAAGTCATAAACTTCATGATGTACAGACTAAGGGGAAAATAAGTTTAATTCAAAACATTTTTTAGTTAAATATGTATTTCAGGTTCAAAATATTTTGTTTTGCAACTGGGATGGAATTAAAAAAGATATATAAATCTTTATTTTAATGTAAGTTTTGTTGCACTTTTCCTGTCTCTGGGTTTATAATTTTTTTCACTGGTGCAAAGACCATGTAAGGAAGAACCAGCTAAAAACCAGGAACAGAGTATAAATACATAAGCAAAATCTCGAAGTTAATCTAACAACAGAAAGTAGTATATGTTAATGTTGCTTGTTTTATCTAGTAGGCAGACAGATGTTGCTAAAAACTCAAATTCAGTTCTTCAAAGTAATGTAGAACAAAGTCATTATTACTTTAAAATTCACATTAAAACTTACCTCTGTATCCTTACTGATCAACAAAGAAGGCCCAGAGATATTTGAATTCTCACCTCCTTCAGACGGAAGGAACTGGTAATTCACAGCCTGATAAAGAATCTATAAACATGAAATAAATATTATCTTGCCAGTCAAATAAGCCAATGAAAGAATTATGACTGATTTCACAGGAAACCCAAGAAACTGTGATGTCAAGGCTTCCATGACAGAAAAGGGTGCAGGAGAAGATGCAAAGAAGAAAACACAGCATCTCTGACATCCTCTCACTGTTGTAGTCACTAGACAAAATTACTTGCCATTCTCTGTAAATTTTGTGCAATATTTTTCCCACAATCTAAGATTTTTTCTTTTTAAATTTTATCTACCATGCTGTACAATGCAGGGTAAAGAAATGTCATGAGAACAACCATGATCTGAACTGAGACTCTGAGGCACTGGGCAACTCCAGCTAGAGAAGTGTTCCACAGGCCAGCACAGAACTTCCACCTTCACACATTGCCTGCATTCCCACAGACACTGCTGCTCAGGGATTTTTAAAGGAAAAGGCTTTTTTAAGGAAAACACACTTGCAGCTGCTTTAACCAGGCTGTACATGTGCTGTAGCTACAATTCCCTTCTCCCCCATTCTTACATTCTGGTCCAAAGACCTCTAAGATGTTTCCATTACACAATTATAAATCTAAAAACATTGTGAACTCTTAGACAAGTAAGACAATTATGAACTCAAACAAGTCATAGTATGTAGGCCAAGCCCCAACTACAGTGAACAGAAATTTAACATTTTGACAACCTAAATTACTGCCCTTCAGTTTCAAATAAAACTTTTGCTATGTCACCTTGACATAAGTTGTATTTAAATGCTATAATTATGTGTTCTCACATATATACTGGGATCAGCTCAGCATGTAAGATGTGATTCTATCAAGTCAGTCATTGCAGAGTTAACAAAAATTGCTCAGACACAAAGTCTACTGTAGTTGTTGAAACCATTACATCACTGAAATCTGTGAGAAAATAACTTCTTTGCATATTGGGTAAAGATCATAAAAAGCATAGAATAAACCCTTAACAGACATTTATGTGGGCATTTAATGAAGTAGCATTAGAAAGTATAAATACCTGGAAAATATTTTAAAATTTCATCAATTGCACTTGCAAACAAAATGTTTAAATCAGGCAGTCAACCAAGAAATTAAAAGATAATTTAAAGAAATTATCTTTAAAGACATTTTGAAGAAATTAAAAGATAGAGAACAGACTGCACTTCTGCTCGAGAAACAAAACTGCTTAGAAAGAGCCCTCATTTGCTGAAATACAACAATGAAAGTAGAAGAATGGAGCAGAACAAATATAAATATACTGGAGGGTATAACTTAAGGAAACCAACTTGAAAAGGAGCCCAATCCCCTTTACTTTGGGAGGACTGAACTTTCATGAAAGAAGCTCCAGAAGCAGGTACCTGGGTTTGCAGGGAGCTGCTCACTGCCAGCAGTGCCTCTATGGCACTGGGGGGACAGTGTGTCAGAGCAAAGGCCATCAGCTCCTGGCGCATGCCCAGGTCCTGGAAGCCTTCGGACTGCCCAAGCTGACTGCAAACTTCCCAGCTTTTAGAGTAACCTGCAAGGGAACACAAACACACACTTCCTATCACAAGGGAAAGGAGGATGCTGCCCAGTTCTCACCAGATGAGACAGATGTGGTATTTGTGTCAAGGCTTAACATCCCCTGAAAAGGAACCATAAAGGCTCCATAACAGAGAGATGTAGCTCAACTTTAGACTGACCAAATACCTAGAAGACTAATTTTTATCATATTGTAGGTAACAATAAAATAGTAATCTGTAAGCTTACATCCTATATTTTTCAATATTACAGTAAGAAAATCATAATTTATTTCAGAGCATGATACTAAACACTTTACTGGAGTCACTGTAAAAAACAAAGTATAAAATGTATAATTTGCTATATTAGAAAAATCTCAATAAATCTTGACATTTTTCCCCTCATTCTCAAAGCAGAAAAAAAGACCCAAAGAAACAAAAAACCCAATTTCCTTAGAATCTTGACACATGTATTTCATTCATCTCCACTCTTACTGTCACATACACAAATTATATAACTAGCAGAAATATGTAAGTTTCTTTAGAATTCTGATAGGAAGGCAGACTTCTAAAAGACCTGCACTTCCTTGCTAGCTGCAGTCACATGGTTTTACCCATCTGAGAAGGCTACAGAGTAGAAATAAGTAAAAATTCTGGTTCCCAGAGGCATACAGAAAAGCTCCCTGAGGTTACACATCCAGTAGTTCAGTACTTATTCCATGCAGTATTTGCTTTATGTGTCTCTATTTATGTGTCTCTATTCAGTGTCAGTGCACTTCCACTAACGAGATGTAATTGCCATTTTAATGAAATGGAACAATCAGAAGGACCACACCTCACAGTGAGGCAGAAGTCAGAACTCAGATTCCCACCACCATCACCTCATGCAGCCCCTGTTTATTCACTTCACCTGTGGCCATGAGCTCCTGGCAATGCATGCTAGCTGCTTTGTAGTCCTGGAAACTGAGAGCCTGTTCCACTAAAAGGATTAAAACTTGACCTTTTCTCTCCATCTGATCATCTCCTGTAAGAAAAAAATCAAACTTTTTATTAGTTAATTGGAATTAATGGTCAACTTAAGCTTGCTACCTTATTTCTAAAAATTAACTATATATCACAACATGAAAAGCCCCTCTTGAAACACAAACAGAAATAATTTGCTTTTTCCTGAAGCAAACAATAAAAGGAGTATTTAAAAAAACCCTGGCACCTTAGCTTGCAAAAATACCCCAACCAATTAGTATGTTATGTCAAGGTTAAAAAAAAAAAGGATTTGAAAGTTGTATATATCTGATAGTTAAGCTAAGGGACATATAAATCAAAATCCTGACACTGAAAAAAATAGTCTATCTACTGTAATAGAAGAAAAAAATTGAAATGTTTGTTTTCTTATAATATACAAACACCCATTTTTAACTGCCACTTCATGGCTCCAAATAACGCACAAGATGCAGAAAATCTGAGCATGTAAAAATCCCTAACCTCATAAACTGAGTGAGTATAACAGAAACTAATTTTTTCACATTATACATCTGTCTCAGTCACCAGATCTTCTGGAAAATGCCTCTTCCACTAATTATGGATCAAAAAGTTACCCTTTAGATACTATGGAAGCCTTCTGACTAAAGTTTCATGAAGAATCTTTGCAGAAAAACGTCCTGACCTCAACTTTAATACATCAGCATTCACAGATGAAAATCTAATGAGACAGCTCATCTCCTTTTCAAAGCCAGTTATAGTTAATACAAATAACATTTACACCTGTCACAAGTCATGTATATTTTTTTAACTTTTTTTCAATTTACAGTGAACAATTTCCTGGCACTAGTTTGTCCAGTCTTGTGCTCAAAATACTCTGTATGTCCATGCACTGTATGAGAAGGTGACAAAACATACACAGGAAAAATAATCTATTAATTTATGAAAGCATTTTTAGAATAAAAACAAGTGGATTTTTAAAAGCAAGCTTCTTGCTCATGCTTCTCCTCTATTATTAAAAGCAATTTTATGCAGTGTTGTTACAGTCATTTGAAAAGGGCACTGGTTTATGAAACTGTATTACTACAACTTGTGAAATGCAAATATTTCAGAAGGTTAAACAGATCCACTTTCCAAAACCATTTAAAGAGTACATGCTCTTAAAATTGCATAGCTGTTATTTTTAGCTCCACTTTGCAGATCCATCACCACAGACAAAGCAAATTTCTTTTTAAAGCTTTCTCAAAAGGAGAAGCTGTAGCAGTTGCACTACAATGACATTCAGGCAAGTGAAGTTACCCTAATTACTGAACTCAATCAAGCCTCCCCTAATCCCTGCACATCATGACTAACTCAGCTGGGAGAACAGGTTAGCTTCCCATCATTTTATCTCCCAGCCTCCTGCTCAATACACTGCCAGCACTCAATGTTGCAAATTAATCACATTCAAGGCTCTCCTGTTGCAAAATTTTGCCCTCTGGAACCTGGGAACCTCTAATTCGGGCAAAAGCAATTACAGATGCCAAAGAGGTGCTTCTATCCTCTCAAGTTAAATGTGAGCTGTCATCCTCTAAGCGAGGGACGCTTGGGGCCACGCACCTCCTGAAGCTGCTTCACCCGGACAGCTTGACTGCTCACAGAGAGATCTGACTGAGTGGCAGACACAAAGAAAAGTCAAGAGAAACAATCAAACCATTATCCCTGAGATTTCACACAAAATAATCACTGCTATTTATGCCCACTTAAAAATCAATGGGAATGAAGGAAAGAAATGAAGAACTCCTTGTTTCTTTAATTGTGCTTGAGCAGCTGTATGGTATCAAGTCCCCCATCTCCAATGTTTCAGCCAAGGACTTTGGTGCAGCAGGATATGTCTGCACATTGTACAAAAGCACAAGTATAAAATATAAGGGGTAACTTTCCTTTCAGTCCATGGGTATAGTTGCTCATCTTATCTCCACTCATTGACACATCCATCACCTTGGCACTCACTGCTATGGCACAGAAGCACCACTGACTCCAGGGTTATCAGTGAATCCCTGAGTGAAGCCCTTTTCCACACACCTTTCATTAACCATGCAATGACTGATAATGCCCACTGCTGCAGTTTAGATGTCTTCTATTCAGACATAGGAAAAACTCACTGCTTCAGCTTTGTAACATTTTGTTGATGGCACTTTAATAACCAAGTCTTATGAAAGGAAATTTTGAATTCTAAATTGCCTCCCTTGCCATTTTGACGACTTAAAACCAAGCCAGGAACGACAAAATTCTTCAAATGATGACCTGATTATATTACACAGTAATTCTGCTTCAAGCCTTAATAATAACACCTGACATACAGACTCAAATCAAATTCAGAAACTGGAAAGTGGAAAGGGATAACCTAAATGATTCTGAGGCTCCAATAAAAATAACATGAGAAAAAACATGAAAGCACAGAAATAATAGAATTCTTTTGCTTGAGAAATAAAGGATATTAAAATACTTTTTAAGACCTTGGATCCAAACTGGATTATATAAAGAAAAAAAGCTTATTGAAATACCTTGGGTAAGATGCATGCTATTTGTGAGTGGATAAAATAACATTATCCTGAATGAAATCATGCCATTAAAATTTAGAAATCAATGATATCAACATTTTACATACACTTCTCCTAAATATAGGAGATCAGAAGCCATCTACAAGGTTAAATCCAAATGCAAGAAAGTCAGTGTTAAGCAAGATGGATTTCAAAAATAAGCTTTAGCTAAGGAATCTGAGCAAAGTTTAAAGCTACTAGATTCACTTATGGATATTGAAAGTAAATAAATTACCATAGAAAGGTGTGAGAAAAGAGAATAATGGAAACATTTCTAGAGAGCCTGCCAAAGGAAATGACCAACACTCAGCAGATCTTTTTGATATTCAATAAGAGAAGATGCTTGTGATTTCTGATACAGAAACTTTCTTTCCTACTTGTTTTTGCACAAATCTACTCCAGTAATTGTATAAAGTGAATTCTTTACACCCATTCTTAACAAAGAGCATGAATTAAGTGAGGATTGCAAGACACAGAGCAGCTCCAGCCCCCTGAGCAGGTGCAGATTTTCTGGCTGTCATGCTGAGCACATTCTCCCTCACTCACTTTACCCATCTGTGAAATTAAGATAACAGTTGTGGGCTTACTTTACAGAAGTACTGACATGAGGCTTAAGTAGAGTTCACTGTAATTAATGAAATACTTGAAAGCAATTAAGAAGCTAGCTGATACATCATTGCCTAAGCGAGATTTTAACTTTGATAAGTATGAATATAAATTCTATTACTCACTTTCAGTGCTGCTCTCCAAGTAAATTGTATTCAGAGTACATAGTTCACAAAGCTCCTTAATAATGACTGTGTGATCTACCCTTGCATCCACAATAAATGCATTCATTTAAAATTTAAATTAAAATACTTGTGTTCTTCTGATTTTATAGGCTTTTATATACAATGAAAGACAGCATATGCTTTATGCTCTATATAGATAGAGATGTAAAAAATTTACATAGACATGGACAGATGCAGCAAGCAGGTCTTTCCCAATCAGTAATTATACAGAGTGGAGTGGCAGGGGAGGCAAAGAGGGGAAAATACTGAAACAAATTCCTCCACTGAGCAGACAAAACACAAGACAACAGTCTACAAAACGGATTCAGAATAGAAGGAACCACAACTTCAAACATGCACAACCAATACCAGTAAGTATGTTCCAACAAAATCAGAACTTCTTCCACAGCGAAGGTGGCTCACATCAGGGTAATTGTGTAAGCAGTCAAAACCAGTTAAGGACAAAACCCAAATCTTTCTCCTGGCAGCATTTTAGCTAACTCTACATTAAATCCATGAAGTTCAATTCCCTTTTTCAATACCCACACCCATCTCAAAATATCTCAGTAAAACCATTTGCTTTCATTGTAAGCTGTTGGAAATCACAATACCCGCCCCCAATAGATTTACACCTGCAAACAAAGACTATCTGTACTAGAACTGCAGGGAAGGTTTTTCTTTTCTAATATTAAGTTTAAAATAAAGTAATTCAAAATTTTAGAATCTGTATGCATGATCTGCTCTTTTGTCTGTAAACTGATTTGTGGAATAATACTAGTTCTTGTTATCACACTTACAATAGGGCAACCAAGTCCTAATATAACTCTTCATTATATTAAAAACAGCATTAATAAAATAAATACTAATAATTAATTGTAGCTTAGTAACTTAAATGACAAGTTGATAGCTACATAAATACCACTTCCACATATCTTGTTTCAGTTTATGTTTTTAATCTCTACCATCAAATTATGCAGCACTCCTCATTACAGACTGTGATTAAGGCTATACCAGCATTACACTTAAAATCTGTTTTCAAAGGTATTAATAACCTAGCTATTCTAAGATGCTTTAAATTCAGTGTAAGGTTACCTATTCTATCACTCAGAGCTACACAGAGGACCCAAGAGTGACGCTCTGTAGCCTTTCTTAAATAATTTGGAAAAATACTGTATTTACAGGCATGGTTTGAAACTATGACAATCATGTTTCCTTGGTATGCTACTGGGTAATCTCCTGGATACTTGTCAATGGGCTAAAGAGTCAGGCACAAAAAACTTGCAGTAATAGTGGTGTGCTGTTTACAGCTTCCAAATCCAGAAAAACAAGCAAACAAGATCATTTTAAAAATACTGGGTTTCTTAAAATTAAATATACCTATTTTCAACAGACCATCTCTTACAACAATTAAGTTCAGATAAAATTCACAACTATGGTATTCTCATACCAATTCCCAATCTTACTCATAAATAAACGTTCTCTACAGATAATAGCTTTCCAATATAAGCAATACAACAAGTTATCATTCAGTAACAGTGAAATGGTTTTTAATCACAAAAGCTTAAAACTACATATGTGAAACAAAATTTAAAAAACACCCCATCACATCTCCCTTCACAGAAAGTCATTACTGGAAATGTTGTCTTGCTGTGTTTTCCTTTCAGATACATAAATGTTATTCTACAACCAAAAGATTACTTTGAAAGTGACCAAGTTACTTGTATATTTAGCATAGTAGGAAAGTGTCTAAGCAGTGTATTTCTCACCAAAACTGGCTTTTGAAATACAATTTTACTACTAGAATTCCCTACTTACCATAGGAGCAACCATCAGCATTACTCCTGAGTTAACTACTAAATTCTGAGAGCCCAACATTCGCAAGATAAATATGTCACCAGTTTTTAAATCATTCACCTGTTTAAAAATTCACCACCTCACACATTTATCTTCTGGTTTTCTCTAGCCTGGTAAGTGCATGGAAGAGAAGAATTGGGGGACCATTTCATCATCTGGCTTTAAGTATCTCTTAAATCTTTCTTTTCAGTGGTGACTCAGTAAGTCTCTCTGTGATTTTAACACTAGCACACAGACACTACTGTATCAATGAACTCTACAAAAATTCCCTAAAGTTCTCCACATACAATGCAGCCACTGTCATCTTGGAATCTCTCGAGATGAGAGCCATGAGTTTGATCCCTTTTCAAAAGTACATTCCAGGGCACTGTAAATCCTACAGCTAAGGCACTAGGAAAACACTACTAGACAAAGCTTTCTAGAATCTCCCTGGATCTTGGTTTTCCTTCCTTCACAACAAAGAGAATCACGGATTCAAAAAGAAGGTAAAACAAAAATCTGCAGCATTAGCCCAAAGAATGCAGAATATTAAGAAAAATTCACAGATTTTAACTTGATGTGAGTGAGACAAAGCAGAGATGAGAAGGAAGGAGCTGTACAGTAAGCTGGCCTTATGAACTAGTAAGGGAGACATTTTTTTCCCAAAAGCCTTACAAACAAAGAGAAAAAAAAGCTACAACTGTCATTTAATTTTTTTGATGAAATTCTTATTAAATATGTAGATTGGATCCAGCTACCCAACATGGTACCATCCTGGCCCCTCTTCCACCTTTCATGTGGCAGCACTGTGCTGACCAGTGTAAGGATGTTTCCTAGGGCTCCCTTCCTTGGGACCAATGTATCTTGGGAGGTTTAACAGCCTGATTTCCATACCTCTTTTCCCAACCCTACACAACTGTCTCAAGTAGCTCCCTCCCTATTTGTAATACTATGCAAAAAACTGCCAGTACTAAGCCTCCTAAAAATATAAGAAAAAAATCTTAAATGGTTTAACAAATAGAGATGGAGAAAAGAATTAGCCAGGCATGTTTTAGTGACAAAGCTGGAATGCACTGATTTTATATGCCATGCTGCATAAAATATACATATTTTACATTTCTATATTCTATTTCTACATCATAAAAATACAGCAGTATTGTGCTTACAGCTGCATTGATTAAGTCTTTTTCAAAAATAAAAAAATCAAAAAGCAGATACTTTAGGCAGGTTATTAAAAAAATTTAAACCCCCTTAATATCCTCAGGATTCAATCTTTGAAGATGTTCAGCTCCTCAAATGCATACTCAATTTTAATGCACTTATTTTTAGTGCATTATTTTATCTCCTTGCCCAAAGGACATACATGCAGCATAGACTGAAGTCTAACAGCTGAAATTCATGCTTAACAGACTGTTTGTCCCCTGTATCTTAAATGCAACTATTATTACATCAGGCTACCTTATTTGACAGAGGTAATAACATTCACAGTAATTTCAGTACTGCTGCAAAACAAGATATTCTCAGCCACAACTCCTCCAATCTGAAATCACCCTATATTCCAACTCTAGATTGGACAATGCATTTTTTTTATTTCAGGTATTAGCAGAGTACAGCAGCTGACCATTTCAGCTGTCTTACACATGAAATATTCCACTCCTGTGAAATGCTTCATTTCTCCCCAATGACTGCTCTTCCAGCTGACTTTTTAATGGTGTCTTTGATGCATATTCTCAATGATGAACTCAAACATCCTAAAGCGCAGCATAAATGCTCATTGCACTGCACTTCAGTGTCTTATTAACACAGCTTACCTGCAACCCTTAGCAGGTTTGCCAGTCCCAGGAGCTTGGCAGACTGCTTGTAGTTTGTTGACATCTGAGCCAGACAGTCCTTGATGAGACTGAGTCGATCGGAACACAAGCGCACTGTTGAAAGCACAACTGGTTTAGAGACTGCACAAATGAACTTGACTGCTGTGCTCCTGCTTAAACAACACAGGACAGGAGGAGGGCTGGGGAATGTGAGAATGCAAACACAATCTGAAAACCAGCTCAAAGCTGCTTGCATGCAGGTCCTCAATTATACCTATAAACAGAATGTTAAAATAACCACAGGATATGCAGCTCCAATCATTAGCAAGTTAGGCTGTGAAGGGAGCAAAAAAGAGGAAAACTGACCTGAATGAAAACTCTTTTTTGTTTCATGTTTTCACATTCACGCTTTTAAAATGTGTACAATTAACTGATATACTTTCATACATTTTTTTTAACTATAATTTTTGCAATAGCTTGTAAGATTGTTAACACGGGCATTAAATTTGTTTAGAATATTGTAACTAAGATGTCATTTATTTAATATGGACAAGATACATCACACAGACTGAAAGAAGTGTCATTAGCTAACGCTTCAGCTCGTTTTAATTTACTTCAAAATTTCCTGAGGAAGTGGAAGGAAAGTCTGCAAATCACCAGGTTCTGTCAACCATATCCTGCACAGCTTATAATTAGTACTGTGTTTCAAAAAAGATTTTACCAGAATTAGACAATCATTTTAATTGCATAATTTAATATCATGAACCGATTCCAGTGCTCTATTTAGCTAATTAGTGAGTGGCTAACTTAAGGCTGCTGCTTTAAAAGAGAATACTTTCTTACTACAAAAGTTCTCAGAACACAGAGGAACAGCATGCAGACATTCCACTTAACACTCAGTAAGAGTGAATGGCTGCACAGGGATAAACTCTACATTGGCATATTGGGCTTAAAATGGATATCAGGCCTCTCAAAAAGAGTAAAGACATATTAGTATAATGAAAACTATTAATTCTGGAAATCAGACTAAAATTAGTAAGAATGGAAGAGCAGGAAGAGGTAATATTTTTAGTTTCATTTTTAATGTTCTATCACAGGCATATATTGGTATACAACAATAAAATGTTTTCAGTCATTGATTATTTAAGCAGGAATTTTTAATACATAAGATAACTAAAAGTAATTTGATATAATACCATGGGTCAAACACTTAAAGATGCACTTGTCTTCACATTTTATTTTAATAAGGAGTCTTCAAACCAGATTTTATTACAATGTAGCATAATAGTAGTTCATAAACCCAAACTGTCAAGTTTGCTAAAAATAGAAGTGGGGGAAGATCTACAGAAAAGTAACCACAGAACTGCAAATAAAAGTCTATTGCTAAAAGACTATTGCTGTGGGAACAGCTGATCCTTAGTGCTACTTTAATGACATTCTATCAAAGTAACAGATCATTTAAAGGCTTTCATTAAAACTTGAAAACATCATTTTAATCTTATTAGATTAATCTAATTTACATGAAAGATACTGAAGCACAGATAAGTCAGGATCATTAATGAAATTACACGCATGATTTCACATATTCTAATTAATCTAGATCAGTTGTATTACACATATTGTTAATGCAGTATTGTATCACTACTTTTTTAAAATGATACCTCCATTTCCAAATCAAAGAAAGTTGAAGAAAATACATGCACTTTTTCACAGGCTGAACAAACAAACTGAAAAATAATTTTACTCTAGAAATCAACAGGCCAGTACTGCAAGATCTAGAAATTAGACAGTCTCAGTCCAGAAATTTTAAGATTTCTGAAAATAACATTTGGAGCATCAATTCACTTGAATAAATACTTGGAAAAAAAGGGAACAAAAAGAGAACACGAAAGAAAAGTAACAACAGCCACTGAGAACATCTACTTCATTTTCCATGAAGTTGAAAGCACCAGAGGTGGGATTTCCATAAATCCCAGTATTTCTCTGCACAATGTCAGAAGTAAAAGATTATCATCAGCACATCTCATGGCTCAGTGCTCATCTCAGCCAGTACCCTGAGGAGTGTTCATGCAATTTCATTGTGCATAATCATAACTTCTTTCCAACTTCTGTCCAACAGCTTTGTTCCACTGCAGTCAGAGCTCCAAAAGATTTCGTTTTAAGCATGTCATCAGAAGAAATACCTTGTAAAAGTTCACTTCCACTGTCATTGGGTTTCATATACCTCACAATGAAACAGCCCAGTAGAGACATGAAAACTGCCTCTGCATCAAGTACCTCTCTCCTACTTGTTATTTTAAAGCACACAAGCAAGAGCAGATTATTTGGCAAATAAAAAATGAGCTCAATTTCTGTTCAAGTCACAAGGAGTTTCAAATACTTGATACTCCATTTTAAAGTCCTGCTAAATGTCAAAAAGCAAAGACATCATATGCAAATACCACTCTTACTTCGTAAGCTAAAAAAATCTATTAAAAATTACTTTTTCTATGTGACTGTAAACTGCTTGGAGGCAGTATATGGACTCTTTAGTTTAATTATATCACACTTATGTAATAATAGCTATTAACTAATAACTAAGTAACTATTTCTCATGCATATTTATGCATGTGAATCAAGCAATCATATAAAGAATAGAATTATTTAGTACCTTGCAGTGGTAGTATTTTCACACCAAACTCTTCCAGGTAACCCAGAGCACGAATGAGGTCCAGCTCCTCCTGAACAGCACTTGGACTGTCTTCAATAAGTTGTAGGCAGCACCTAAATAAGAACAAAACTTTTTCTGAAGTCTGATGAAAACATTCAAAATTGAACTTGTAGGAAAAGTTCACTGGTGAGTAAAACAAAACAACCACCAGCAGTAATTTACTGTCCTCATGAAATACTGACTAGAATGCTCAGAATACTCTCTACTTTTGCAATGGGAGGTGTTTGGCATAGTCTCTCTCTTATAGCTGGCTAAATATTTTAACAAATTTCTATTTTTGCATTGCCTTCAACTGATTGTTACAAGCACATCACCTAAACTCTCCTAAATTTAGATCTGCAATGAATTTAATAGATGACATTGAAGGTATATGTACTCAAATACATAATTATTTTGGGAAATATTTCTCCTACCACTGTTGTGGTTTGGTATTGCCATATAGCAGAACATAAAAGCAAAATACTGTGAAAAGTTGACTGGAAGTGAATTAATAGTCACTGTCACTATTATTAGTCTCCTCAACTAGTTACAGCAAATAAAGCTTATTAAAATACAACAACAAACCCCACTACATTCCTCTGAAGATTAATTAATGCATGCAATTATCAAGAGCACATTATTGTAAATCTATTTTTTAAACTATATGAATAGTATATTTCTGTAATAAGCTTTTAGATAATTTTTAAAATACATGCACAATTCTGGTACAGTGTATTCGTATGTAGTTTTACTAATACACAGTGAACAAAGAAAATCAACATGAAAAACCACAGAATCATGGAATGGCCAGGGGTTGGAAGGGACTTTAAACATCATCTAATTCCAAATCCCCTGGCATAGGCAGGGACATCTTCCACTAGACCAGGTTGCTCAAGAGCCCCATCCAATCTGGCCTTGAATGCTTCCAGCGATGGGGCACCCTCAACTTTTGTAGACAACTTGTTCCAGTGCCTCACCACTCCCCCATTAAAGACTTTTTTTTTTTTTTTTAAACATCTAAACTAAACCTGCTCTTCTTCACCTTGAAACTATGTGCCCTTGTAAAAAGTCCTTCTCTTGCAGGCTCCCTCCAGGTGCTGGAAGAACACATTTAGGTCATCCCAGAGCCTTCTCTTATCCAGGCTGAACAGTCACAAATCCCTCAAACTTTCCTCACAGGAGAGATGTTTCATCCCTCTGAACTCACTCCAACAGCTCCATGTCCCTCCTGTGCTGGGGCCCCAGAGCTGATGCAGCCCTGCAGGTGGGGTCTCAGCAGGGCAGAGCAGAGGGGCAGAATCCCCTCCCTCACCTCTGCCCACGCTGCTTTGATGCAGCCCAGGACACGTTTGGCTCTCTGGGCTGCAAGGGCACATGGCTGAGTCCTGTCCAGCCTCTCACCCACAGCACACCCAAATCCTTCTCAGCCAGGCTGTTCTAGATCTGTTCACCCTGAGCCTGGATTGATACCAGGGGTTGCCCAGATCCAGGTGCAGCACCAGCACTTGGTCTTGTTGAACTACAAGAGCTTTACAAGCTTCATGTCTTAAGCTTGTCCAGATGGCAACTCATTTCAATGATTTTAAATGGCTTGTTCACCATACACATTAAATCAGGAAAGTATTTCATTTATGCCATCTATCATAATTTTTTCTCCACATGTCAATTATGAATACACATTTTAAGTCAAAACCAAAACTGTATGTTAGCTGAACATCTCATCTGAACCCATCAGATTTTTCAGGCACATTGACAGATATTTCAGGGTGAAGATTAAAATAGGAGTGGAATAAAGGAGCTACAGAGAAGCTGGAATTGTCTGCCCGTGGAGGTAGTGGAGTCACACACACTGGATGTGTTTAAAAAAAGACTGGACGTGGCACTCGGTGCCATGGTTTGATTGAGGTGTTAGGGCTGGGTTGGACTTGATGATATTGAAGGTCTCTTCCAACCCAGTGATTCTGTAAATACATTCTACCTAAACCAACTCATACACAAAGGCTACTAGGAGACCTGCACATGATAATCACTCACAGAAACTCAAGTTACCATGAAACAATTGAACGTAAATCAGAGGAGGACCAAAACATGTTACTAAACAGAATAAACACACAGTCACACATTCATAGCAAATATCTGAGCTATAAACCACATATTTTGAAATATCACCATAAAATCATAAGAGAAAAGCTGGTCACAGAACCTGTATGCATTAAAAGGGTCTTTAAATTCCTTTGCATTAAAAGATTCTCAATAGAAGACTGGGGGGGAGGGGAAAATACTAACAAATAAACACTAATGCTATGACATCATTAAATCAGTTGTACTCATGTATATGATAGCTGTAAATGTACCTGGCCAATTCCATACAGCTATCAGTCAAACTTGCTGAAGAATTGAAATATTCTCTCCCAGCAGCCAAAACTAGTTCAATACTTCTGGCATAGCTGACTCGGTACTGCGGCTTCCCTTTGGATGAACTGGGGAGATCCACTGACCAAACACTGCAGTGCATCATTTGCCCAGCCAGGTGGATGTTGTCTACACTGCTTGAGCATAAGAGGCTTTCAGTGAATATCTAAAAGAAAGAACAGTAATTTAGTAACCTGCAGGAGCAACAGCTTCAAATAAGCTTATCTGCATTGTATGGCAGTAACCCCTTTGAACACAAGGACATCTGAAGTCAAAAGAATATATTCAGTCCACGTAGAAAATCTAATTTCTACCAAGGTAAGTATTCTTACAATGCTCTTAAGTAAAGCTAAAATTAACTAGTAGCTAGTTTCTAGTTACTAGAAGTTAGGAAAAAAGCATATTAACTGTCTTTTTACAGTATGACTTAAGACACCAAAATATACCTATATTCTGAGGTGTTAATACACTGTAAGAATCTAAAAAGGCAGTTCAGGATTAAGACCTTAAAACCAACAGTGTAAGAGAAGAAATTTTGCATTCCTAAAGTAACTAAAAATATTTAGAACTGAGTATATAAGATATTCTTTAAATTTCAATCAAGACTATTTTCAAAGAATGCAAACTCATATACAAAACATGCCACAAAACATCTAATTTATTTCAAGGTAAAAGTTTTGCCCATTTCAAGACACTAAAAATAACCTCAATTATTTACTAAAATAATTTACCTTTTTTAAGCACAGTAATTATTGTCCTTTTGAAAAGGAACATAAAAATTTAATCATTTCAGAAATATCACAGCTGCAACAATATGGCCTTTATCAAAGGTTTAAAAGTTCATAAGAAATTCAAGAGGATCCATAAATCATAGAAGGTTGGCAAGGATCTCAAAAGATTATCTGGTCCAACCTTTCATGGGAAAGAGGGCATAAATGAGATTATTTGGCACTCTATCCAATCATACTTTATTTCAATATCTTTATTGTCTAGGAAGAACCTCTCCAAACCACCCCATGATCTGGAAAGGAAAACAATTCAGTGCTTCTTAAAGAACATTACACAATTCGATCATCTTCCATTTCACAAAACATTAACCCTCAAGGAACACCCACAGATGCAAAATATCATAGCTGTCCCTTCCTCCTCAAAGATCACACAGAGAACGTTTAACTCTCTCAAACTTTTCAAGTCAAGAGGACAGAACTCGCTATGCATGAAAGAAGAGAGTAAACATCGTGCTAAAAAATACCCCAACATCACGTGGGATTGCAAATCCTTACTGCCTCATCAATTTATCAGTTGTGAAGTTAGCAAAGTATAATTGCACATGACAGCACTACATTTCAAAGCATTTTCAGCACTCCTACATAATTTTTTCCAAAACCCTCTGTTGGGTTTCTTTCTTAATCATATGGTTCAGAGTTTAAAACAGTAATTTAATGCTAACAGAAAACTTAAATTAAGATCTGAGTAACGCAAATGCCTTATTTACAGAGTACTTTAGTATTACAATTTCTTAACATGCATTTTAAAAAAAATTCAAGTACACTAAGTGCAGCCCACCGCAAAACCATGACTATTAAACATGTTGCAGCTTTCTAGTAGTAGAACTACAGAGAAAGAGTGATTTTTCCTATGTAGAAGTTAAATAGCATTGTCTTTTTCCTTTTTTTTTTCTAATTTGCTTTTAAAACTT
Organism: Cisticola juncidis; assembly: GCA_013400215.1. NCBI lineage: Eukaryota > Metazoa > Chordata > Aves > Passeriformes > Cisticolidae > Cisticola > Cisticola juncidis. The sequence continues at coordinate 1,115,702 of VXBR01009880.1, read as the reverse complement.
CTCCTAAGAGCTAATCAGAGGGGTAGTCATAAGCAATTAATTCTGTAAACTGCAGTAAAACCTGCTTCTGTATAAACACTAATTATAGGGGACATAGTAATGCACCTGTAGCAAACTGCAGCACATTGAAGTGGAAATGTAAATAAACAATATATGCCACAGCAAATTCTACATCTAATAACTGTATTTTGCAGATACTAATGACAAGAGTTTGGAGTTTATGCACATGCAAGGGTTTTTACCTTCAATGAAATTAGATTTCTCATCTCACATAATTTTATTTCAATTGCAAGCAGTAGAAAAGTCCATAATCCTATAATGATCTTGGATAATATTATCAAACCAGCACTCCACGTTTAAGAAATGCTTGAGTGAAGATAACGTTTTATTTTCATTAGGCTGGAGCATTTATTGCTAAACACATTTATACACAGAATTACAGGCCATGTTAAGAAAACCTCACAAAGTTGACTCAATTTTAAAGAAGTTGAATTTTACTAAAAGATATACAGGGTATTTATTAGAGGAGCTTTAGATAAAATGAATAAACACCAGAATTTTTTTCCTTAATAAAATACTGTAAACAAGGGCAGCAGACAACCAAGGTAACAACACAGAAAAATGTATTTACAGCTGTGAGCAACAATATGAAATAAGAATGTGTAGATTACTTGAGACATATATCAGTAAGAAAACATAAAACTCACCTCATAGCAAGTATCTGAATGTAAGCACTTATACACTTTCTGCTGCATGTCCAGTATATCCTGGAGCAATTCCTTCCACTGCGTCTCACCAACGGCCGGTTGCCTAGAAAATATTTTTTAAAATTAAATATTCTCTTCCCCAACAATTTTAAAGAAAAGCAGTAGATTCCATGACTACAAATATGAGTTGTCTCAAATGCTGTATCAGTATTTAATTAGACTTTTAACCAGAAATGATTCAAAGACAGAAGGCTTTTAAGATTAATTAATATTAAAACAGTGTGTGTGGTATAAAATGGTTTGACAACAATGCAGTACCCAAACTACTTTTCCTGTTTTCTGTGGGATAAGACAGGGATTTAAGCAATCTTTCCCAAGATCTCCCAAGTAGGTTTTGATAATTTTCCATAATACATCAGGAAGTTGGAAGTGCTATCTTCCTGCTCATCTGGGAACTGCAGGGCAAAAACCAAGTCTGTAACAGCAACAGAGGATCATTAAAGTGCTGTTCATTGTAGGCAATCTCAAAGGACTAATCAATGGCATGCAATCACAGGAGAATAAAGCTACAACTTTATTTTTGTTGTTAAAATTGAGTGGTATTCAGATTCCTGACCCTTTGGATCTATGGATCTTTGTTTATCCACAAAGCTTCGACTTCTTGTGCTCTACCAAAACTTTTACTGGTAAAAACACTATGAATGTTTTTGACATTACCTTTAGCCTTTCAGAATAAAAAAAGACCTTTTTAAATTATGTGAGCTAGTTCAAACTAATAGTGATTTTCTCTTGTGGCATTAGCTTTTACTTTGGCAAAACAAAGGGTCTCCAACACAACTGGAAAAATCAACATTCTTCCTACAGAGGCATTGTCTCAATCTTTCTAAAGAGAATTTTCTGAAAGTCTTAAAAGCTTTCAGACTACTAAAAATATAAATACCACTCTACCATCATGGATAAACTGTTGTGCATATTTGCTTTAAACAAGAAAGAAAAATCACCCAAAATTATGGCTGGTTTTCCCAGGATTCAAAAATTTTTATCTGCTTATGCCAAGAGCTATTTAATAATTCATATACGGTTGAAAGATTAGTTAAATGAAAGAGGAGTTAAACTAGAAAAATTACACTGGGAATCTAAGTGGTAGAATCAATACCTAAAATCAATAAATTACCCTATTACAAGGGTTCCAAGAAAACATGCCAAAAAAACCAAAACATTATTTTAGAAATCCTACATTCTCAATAAAATTAAATAGTTCTTAAAGGACCTCTTTTACAATCTGTTAAACTTTCACAGTTCATCATCCTGCAGTATTTTGGATGTAACAAACAAGCATTTTAAGCTTGACTTGACTTGAACACGAACATACTAAAGCAGGTTTGAGGGCAGGCAGAGGTTTTTGACTGTGGAGAAAGCAGCCAGAACTCCAATCACGTTAATCATCAATTTGACAAAAGTGTTTTTGTGCACTGTCTGCTGGGTGAACAGCACAGCTCCACAGCAGGCAGGCAGGCTCTTTTACTTCTCTCCCCTTCCCCTGTTCTCCCCCAGTCCCTTGGAATACCAACTTCCGAGCCGTGTGCCTGGTCAGCCTGACCAGCAGCCTCCGCGCCTCCTCGGCGCTGTCCTTGGTGTCCCTGACGAAGGAAACCGGCTTCTGCAGGCCGTGCTTCTCCAGGAGCTCCGACACGCTGCAACAGAGGCGGCGCTTTGGAGCCCTGCGCACCCTGCAACTGCTGCTGCTGCTGCAGGACTCCAAAAGCTCTCAAAACATGCACTGCAAATGCAAACAGCCTCCACAAAATCTCTTACAGTACAGATTAACAGAGTAACATTATCTACCTTTGTTAAAATATATGTGTATTAGTAACACCATAAGGTAAATACATACTACCAATACCTGATGACATATCTTCAGTTTTAGTCTTTGATCACTCAAAGCATTACAGAGTATCAAAATCAAAACAAATTCCTCAGGTTAATCCCCTTCCCCCTCCCCCAAAAACTCCACCAAAAATAAAACAAACAAAACAAAAAAATCCTCAAACAAATTTTTAAAAATACCCAACAAAGCATCCCCCCAAAAAACCCAAAGGAAACAGAAAAAAAACAAAACACAACCCCCCCAAACTTTTATTCCAAGAAAAAGATCTCTAGAGGTTTATATTATTAAAATAGATAAAACCATTCCAAATTTCTATGTTCTGAACATAAAAAAATCAGATAATCTTGTTGACAGCATTAAAATAAAGATAAATATTTTTCTGCAAGTTCTTGGCTCTGCCTAGTAATTTATGTTAGAATACACTATTTATTTAAGGAAAATTAAATACCTAAGAATTTGCTCCAGTTCATCTACTTCATCATGAAGAGTGTTAGTTTTATCTGTTTCAGGCCTGCAATGATATCACACAATTAAATATACACATACACACATACTCCTTATAATTTCCTCTTTTAATTTGTACTACATAGATATGAAGATAAGCACTCTGATACACTCCTTGATTAAAATCAAACATATGTTTAGCTGGAAACATTAGAACTATTTGGCTTCTTACTGTAAATACAGTAAAAATTTGGAGGATCCCTCAGTTTCCCAAGAGCACAGGTCTTCCTTCTTCCCTAGACTTTTCTCAGGCTCTCTCGTTCTTTCATGTAAAAGATACTGGAAGAACAGTTTGCACCTCACAGATCAGAGGATATCTCCTCTTCAAGCTTTCACTTTCTTTGAGCATTACTTGTCCCTCAATAGGTTTTCTGTCTTCTCTCTCTCACAGCGACATATTGCTGCTTTTAAGTTAAGTGCAAAATGCCACTATTGTAACAAAACCAATAAGATAGCACTAACACTTGGTCCCAAATCATCAGACTATAAAAGTCTAAGAAACAATGCAGAAACCTTGGTCTAAGCTGCTACTTTAACTCTTGTTTTGCTGCATTAACTGGTAGAGTATGTACACAGCAGAATATTTAGATACACAGATTACACTCAAGGCAGCTCAGAGATGAACAGAATATTCCAGTACCTGTCTGCCCTTTAGTAACTTAACAACCGTTTTTAAAGCATTAATTCACAACTATATTTAATATTTCTAAAATCTTTGCAAATAACCAGCTGAAAATGTTTACCCATATCCTCTTTGTGGAAGGCATTCCAAAATATCATAACAGAGAGAGAGCTGGTCATCTCGCTCACAGCTATAAATACACTCCAACGCCGTAATCATAAGCTGGTCCTGATCAGGAATAATTTTTTGCTGACACTAACAAGAAAAGAAAGTACACGGTTTTTATTTCTTGTTCTGATTCAACAGGTAATTTTCTTTTGACTACAAAAATATGAGTACTCCAAGTAAATATATTGTCTTCAGGTGCAATTAGAATCTCTCTTGCTAACAATCTAGTAAAGTCAACAACCCGAAACTTATCTTGGCTAGTTTTCTACAGCACAGACACTATAAAGAACAGTGGTATGCCATTATACCCTTTCTGAGTTTTAGAAGTGGAGGGAGTGCAGGAGAGAGAAAGACAACTGCTGCAAACATTTGTCAGACTTATTTAATATGTACAACAGTACCAACATACATAAAAGAGCTGTAGTTGTGGTTGACTTCTTGGTTGACTTCTGTCCATACACTCAGAACATTCAATAGCATGCAATTATGTGCCTTTGTGCTCTGGAATAATTATTTAAGCCATAGAAGCAGCATGAAACACTCACACAGAAGGCAACTTCAACCCTTACTCATTGAACTCTCACCTCAATCTTAATGGCCCCCACTTTAGTCTTTACATTTGCTGTGGAAGGCAGGAGAGGGGGAAGTAATTTGAAATTTACTGCTAGCAAAATTCCTCAAGAAAAAATAGTGAGATTATTAAACTCTTTCATACCCACTTTTTGTAAAGGAAATATGCCAGGAATTTACTTTTAACAGATCACCAGGAAATTGCTTCAAAGAATCCAATCAATAATTTTTATTCTGCTAGGCTAGAATCATTATTACATTATTTTGCCAGTCTCATCAAGGACAATTTAGCTGCATTATAATTTATGGTAAAAACCTCTTTAAAGTTTTCTAAAACAACAAATCCCAGGTCCAAGAAAACGGGACAGATCAGAAGGATGATCTGACTTGGATGAACTAACTCTATTTCTTAATTTATCTCTTCAGGACAAGGATTTTTAAAGAAACCAGTAGAATTAACACAGCTCTTTACTTACAGCAGGCTTTGAATTCTGAAATATCTTCAAAGGTAGAGTCAAGTCTTCCTTTGCTAATGTCACTAAATATTCTTTAAAAAGGGCATTTGCAAGACCAGGGGACTGGTTTTCACAGCGGTGGAGAAAAGGGATCATCCATTGATAAACATTCTTCACATATTTTTCATCTGAGGACTGGAAAGCACAAAGAGATACAGAAAGGAAATACAAGAACAGGTTCAGCTTCATTGCCCAAGACAAGCAGAAAAAGCAAAAAACAAATAGAGTCTTTTTTGATCAATATAACTGAAACAGTTATCTTCACCTATCACAAACAGATCACTACATCATGAAGCACTGAAACAACCTCTCTGCTACCCAATGGCTTGGGGAAACTGAGCAGAACAGGAGTAAATCACATTATGTGAGGAAAGCCTGCCCTCCTCCTGCAGTTGCAGAATGAGTGAAAGACAATGCAAGCATGTCAGAGTAGCATTACTTTCAGTAATTCAGCAGGAATGCAAGATGGAAAAACAAGTGATGAGTGGCTACATAAATGCAAAACCAATCAACCAACCACCAACACAAAACAAAAAACAAACAATTAAATTTAATTTCTAAGTATTCTCCTATTTTCCTCTGGTGCTTATGTGTTCTTCAACAGATCCATACTTAGTTCCATTTCTAGCTATTTTTCAACCCTTCCAAGAGGTCTTTTAGTTCCATCTTCAGCTATTTTTCAACCCTTCCAAGAGGTCTTTTTCTATTCTGAAATGCCATGCTCAAGCTCAATACAGAGCTTGGTTCAGAGGCATCTGGTTCAGAGGCAAATATTACAATTGCTTGACAATATTTAAAGACACAAAAAAATCTATGGGGCACATTCAGTACTGTATCTGCAGCATCATCAAAAGCTACACTGAAGATCCTTAAAAAAGGCCAAAGAAAAAGCAATTCACAGCTTTTTAAGTAGGATTTATTAACCTTGAGTCTGCAGGCAGGGATAAAGCGAGTCTTTGAGAAAACTGAGCAAACTGAAACTTTGAGAAAACTGAGCTCTTGTTAGAAAGAAAAAGAAATAAACCCTACCACAACAACAACAACAGCAACGGAACAGTGAAAATGTAGAATTGTTATTGAATTAAAGATGAAAGTTCATCAGAAAAATGTCAGTGTCTTCATATACACAGGATCCAGGGTAACTTGAGTTACTGGATTTTAAGTTATACTTACTGATTTATTCCAAGTACTTACATTCTTCATCAACAGTCTCAGCTTCTCAATGTCCTTCATCTCTAAAAGTTCCTTCAAAGTCAAAGTTCGATCACCATCAGTCTCATAAACCACTGTCTCAAGAGTGATCAGATTGTCACAAAGCACCTGCAGACCAGGGATGTTCCTCTCCATGCCGAGACGAACAAGGGACAGAGCACAGTCAACCTGAAACATCATTAAAAAACCACTGCTGTACAACTGTTTGCCAAACACCAACTTCAGTCTGTGTCCTGTCTGTGCATCTATTTTATTCCCCTGTTGCTTAACAGGCAATTTGAAGCTCCTAATTTTTTTGGTTTTTTGTGTACTGCATATTTCAAAATGGATTGCCCTTCTCAGCTTTATGAAGAACACATAAAATGCTTAATCTTGGGGGATGGTATTGTTATATGCTTTTAACCAAGATGCACAATACAGATGCATGTAAATTACAATATTAGTCCTTCTGGAGATCACACACACCTCATCTCAGTATATGGGATATGAAAGATTGCTTTAAACTAAGACAATCGGGTAAAGATGACTTTTCTAGCTGGCCATGATTTAAAAATTTTAATTGTTACATTTTATGTCACAAAAACCAATGACAGGGTTTTTTTCCCTAGTGACACAAACTATCTTTATATGAAATGTTCTGTTTTGATTTCAAAGAACACAATACTGGCTATAAATATTCAGCAAGGCAGACATAACTCTTGAAGAGCAGAGTGGAACTTAATTTATATGTTATGTAATTTAACTGATCCTTGGAAATTGCTTTTATTTTCATACCTGCTGACTGGTTGTTAAGATCACAGGCAACTATGATTAAAAAGAGCCCCAGTGGAGTGCAAGCTTGTAGAAGAGAACTCACTCATCAGAACTAACCCGTAGTGATACTTTCAGTTACGCTGCTTTTCATGCAGGTAAATTGGTTTGAGAAGCAGTAAAATACCAGAGCACATGAGTGATGAGCTCTGCTCTTACGTGCAATGCTTATCTTTATCTCACAGAGCTTCAAACCCTTTTTATATATACAGAAAATCAAGCAGAAACAAGCTGCATGGTAGCCCCACAGACACACAGTAGAACTGCCAGGAGAAATCACAGTGATACCCTTTATTGACATGACAGTGACATGTGTGACTGACACATATCAATACACATAACACAGCAGCATGGGACAGGAAATAAAAACATTTCCCAGCATGCAGCACACAACTTTCCCTCCCTTAGTTACAAACACAAAATACAATGAGAAACAGTTTTCACAGATTACAAAAGAGCTACTGTCTGCTACAGTAAACAAAATGAAACAATCTACTGGCTTCCTTATTTCTATGGATTAATTATTTGGCTGAGTAAACTTTAGAGCAAGCCTAAGTACACTGCAAAAGAAAAAACAAGCATTCCAAAAGCCATAATGAAGTTGAGACAGTGTACATTACTGAGAGAAAAGTGTCCTATTAATATGCATTAAGACTGTTAAGGATTCTGTTGAAGAAGGCTGCTCAGCCATCACCATTTCCTCACTGCTGTTCTCACCTGCATTGCATATTCTTCAATTTCCTGTGCTCTGCTCAAATACCAATCAGTGACGAGCTCTACAGAAAGGTCAGTAGTCCTGTACTTCAGTAACTCAGGTTGCATTTCATACAGAAACTGGCCTTCATCTTGCAAAGTTGGTTCAATAACCATCCTTTAAAAAAATGTAAGGATATCTTAAGTATGTATTTGTTTATCTATGTTTTTTTTAACATCAGTCTTTTTCCTAAAACTTCTGAAAGAAAATGATACGATCAACCTACCACAGAGAATGTTAGTTTTTGTTAGCAAAGGAACTACTAAGAGCTTTTGAACAGGACATAGATCATGAAAGAAAGAATCCTCTCTACTAAACAAGTAAGGTATTTCAAACATGTGATAGATCATGAAAGAAAGACTGCTCTCTACTGAAGATCTGGGTTTGCACAACCTCTGCTTTCCATTTGCTCAGTCAGTCTCCCCAAGAAAGCTTAAAAGACAAGTTAGTACAAAAATACAAAAATAAGTACAAAAATAAGAAGTGAGTCTTACTGGGTCAGTTCCCACATTTTAAAAAATAGTGAATAAATTCTTGATTTTTTTTTTTTTATATATACTTACCTGCATTCTGGTTTTTCACACCAGTCTTCTTCACGATGTTTCTGCTCATTCCAAGGAAGAATTTTCAATGTCCCCTTCTTGTAGCTGGTATGACATAAAAAGAGAAGCTTTACATGGTTTTATGTCTTTTTAATTTGTTATGGCACTCAATTAATGGAATACAAATCATACAAAAATATTTCAGTGAATTCATAGTAAGCAATATCAGTCAATTATCATTACTTCTTAATGCAGCTTTAAAAGTGTGGTTTTGCCTGTATGTTATCCATACAAACCCATTTTCTACCTATACCACTAAAGAGCAAATAAAAAAGATTAGTGAATTTTCTTACTGACTTTAAGGAGCTTTAAGGAGCTAAAGGAGAAAACTCGTTATATATTTTGAGAGTTTTTACTATTTCACACTAAGTATTCTGACTTCATATGCTATCACAAAGGCCTGAAATGAGCAAAAACCTATGATACTCACAACTTGAAAAAAAATACACAATTGTTCAAATATTAGCTACAAATGCCCTGCACTGCTGCTCTTCTCAAGTTTAATGTTTCTGACTAAGAACTTCTAGTGAAGCATCCTCTAAATATTGAAGTTGAAGAAAAAAAAACTGTTTAACATGTAGGTTAAGAATATCATGGATTATTACTAGAATGACTGGTTATGGCTTGGTGTATAAGGCTAGCAGTTGATGCACCATAAAACACTGAAAAACCATGTCCAGCTATGCAGAACATAATCAATGGGAAAGAGAAGAACTTTATAGGTTCTGGCACTTGTAAGAAATAAGAAACAAACCATGTACGAAGTAGAGACATTAGAGTTGCAGCATCCTGGAGCAATAGGCTATTTTGAATTTAATTCGTTTTCTCCTCACCCTGAAAATAAACACCAACAGCAATACTACATAGAAATCCCTATTTATAAACTGACACAATCTTATCCCTTGAAGAGTAGTACTGTAACTCAGTAGCTTAAAAGTAAACACAACAAATCAATTTCACAATATAGTAAAAGTTGAAACAATAAGCTAAAAATCAGTAACTCCACCTCATTTAGCAACAGCCAATAAACTCACTGAAACAAAGCAAGGCATGCTCATGAACTGCCCTGCCCCATACACATCTCACCCAGAAGGCTGGTCACTCTTTTCTTTCCCTCCTCTGTGCATTAGCAAGCAATACTTTGTGTTTTCAGATAGTCATTCTGACCCTCCAAATTATACATGCTGTAGCAATCCAACAGTAAAATGGTAGAGACAGGTTAGCTGATTATAGAAGTCAAACACATGAAAGGGTGAGGATGGAAAGCTGCTAATTCCTGTGCCAGAGCTATAGCAACACCTGCTTTCAATTCTAGTTCACCTGAACAGTTCCATGGCTGTCTTTACAATTATGCACCATGTAGCAACATAATTAAAAAATAATTCATAAAGAAAACTCCAAACTAACATTTGTGGTATAAAAAGGAATAAAGCCACTTTCCTATTTTTGAAAGACTCATCATCAGCCCATACATTTTGGGGATAAAGGGTGCTGGAGTTGTTTGAATCTTAAATAACATAATTTACCAATAATTTAATGTTTAAAACTGACTTCATAAACGAAATTAATACAGTCACTTTTCAAATGTCATACATGAAAATGTTATTATGGAAGGCCCAGTTTGCAGTGAAAAAATTCTCTCTATCAGCTGAAATGTCAAATACCAGAAAAGCCAAAGTGCGATTAATACTGTCTTCCAAAATATAAAATCAAGACAGTACAAGCAAGGCTTGATATTTCAATTGATAATGCTCTCCTTTTCTGTGTTCTATCTAATAGAAAATTTATCTAAGACAATTTCATCTCTTAGCAAACTTTTCCCAATAATTTCCCAGTATATTTAAGAGAACATTTCAAGGGGATGTTGGTTGGTTGGTTGGTTAGTTATTTTGTTTGGGGAAGCAGGACAGCATGAAGAAGGGGAAAAGACTGGGAGTAAAATTAAAGACAAGTGGAAAGTTATACACAAAGCTGTAACAGCATGTAAATTATAGAGGAAAACGCAGCTGCTCCTCCCTGCATGAAATGAGGTCAGTGTGCTTAATTTCCCCCACACCATACGTGCCAAGGGGGACTAAATGAAGGCTGGAGCAGACCAGAGACCCCATGGCTAGGCTCTGCTGAAATCCCTGCAGAGGAGGGAATTCAGCATTACTTTTTAGCTAAATCACAGGGCAGCTAAAACCCAAAGGATATAAAGGAAGATGTCTTGCTATTGAATCATCAGCCATGGCAAAAAGACCCTCCTTGGACTGGTGCATATTCCCATCCCAACGTTTTATCAGATACTATACCAACATTCCCTGCCTCCAAGCTACCTCCAAACCCTCACTGAACAGGTATAAAAGTATATACATTTATACCAAATGCTTCACTTAAATGTGAAGAAATAGTATACAAGTTAAGAATGAGGAGAAGTCAGGAAAGATTCCATTGTAACTTCTGGAATGCTCTGATGGGCTGAACCTGTCTTCTCCCCCACAGGGATGTCCATTGGGTAAGAATCATGTTCCATGCACACTGAATGAGTATCTCCAGCTCACTTTTGTTAGGAATTACAGCTTGTTACATTATGTAATACATATGGCTTTGAATACCTTTTTGCAGTCAGATACTATCATCAGCAATACTTGAACCTTAACCTGTCACAATTTTATTAACAAAGAGTGTCATTCCAGAAACTGTAAGCCTGAGTCCTTCAAGGGGGCTGGCAGTGGGGAACACACTTGAATAAAGGTGTGGAGACCCAGGAGGGGTCACTGGCAAGGTACTGCCCTCCAACCCAGCAGCACTCCATGAAGAGTCCCCAATCCCCATAATGGGACACTGACAGACCAGCCTGGCACGAGGGTCTCAGACTAATCAAGGGTTTGAGGAGACCTCCTGTTTTCATGTCACGGGGGGCTTGTTTGGCTTTTCAGTTGGTTGGTTGGATTTAAGGTTTTTGTATTGATGTTCTTTAGGGAGAATTAGGGAGGGTTTTTTTTTTTAATATGAACCCACCTTCTTAATGGGGAAAAGAAGGGAGCTCTTATACAGCAATGGACAGACAAGGGTTTAATTTCAAGAACTGTTTCAAATGTCTGCAAAACTACTATGCCAGGATAACATTACAAGGAGATTTTCAGGTAACAACTCCAATTTCACATTGCAGATAGCTTTTTCCTCCAACATTAGCTCACATACTAATGTCTTATCTGTTATTCTGTCTCCAAAAGCTGTAATGCACTTTGTTAAAATTATTTGATGCAGTCAAATCCTACAGGACCATTTGAGATCATTTCTTTATTAGTGAAACAATAAAATAATCGCTTTTTTATAAACTACAGGGGCAAGAAGATATTTAGTTGTTGGCAAGGACCAGCTGGCAACAGAAGCTCTATAAGTACCCTGAGGGCCTGAGCAGTTTCAGAGGCTGAAGAATCAGAAAGCAAAGAATGTGCACTAGATCCTGCCCTTCCCTCAGTCTCATTCCTTCCCACAGCTCCACTCAGAACAGCCCAAAGAGTACCAAAGAACCTGTAAAACAAGGTCTGACCCTCTCTGCCAGCTCTCTCACTCACCTCTTGACTGAGTCTCCATCCCTGGAAGGTATTTAAAAGACATAATGAGGTGGGGCACTTAAGGACATGGTTCAGAGGTGAACTTGGTGGTGTTAGGTTTGAAGCTGGACTTGATCTTAAGGTCTTTTCCAACATAAACTATTACACTATTCTACTGAAGAGAACACAAACTGTCCCCCTACCCTCTCTTTCAAAATCTGGCTTTTGCAAGAGTCTCTGATGGATTTACCTGAGCAATAGGGGAGACACACAGTAAGTAAATAATTACAGCAAGAACCCTTCAGAAAATTGCAGCATATGTCACTTACTGTATTTATTCTGAACACAAAGTCTTGTTCCCAGTAATTACCTGCACTTTTATGACTCTCTTAAGTAAGAATGTCCCACCTGAATAAATCTTCCTATCTCATCTCAGAAGCCCAGAAGAAAATGTGGAGAAATTGTCTTTGGTTTGGCTGTTCATCCAGTGGTCGCTTTGGTTGTTATTGAGAGAAAGAAGTCATGCAAAATAGCAGGGAAAGAAGTGCACACATTTAACGGATATTTAAACTTCAATATTCTCCTCTTTAGACTAACAAGTCATTAAAAGAGAAAATTACTACAAAGAAATAAATACAGATGTTTAGATTGCAAATTTAAAACCACCCTGAATGAATGAGATCTGAATGACAAGGAACACACAATCAAAACACACAATCCTAACCTACAATCCCTCTATATAAGATTGGAAGGGAAAAAAATAGAAGATAAAAAAGTTTTAAAAAAATCTACTAAGCCAAGCCTGTATTGCCAGATAACATATTGAACACATTCTGCATAATTTTGCTGTCCCATCCAGCATACTTGCCACAGATGTGGTGCAGTTGCACCCAGGACATATACTTCCCATTAAGAAGTCATTTCTTTACAGATTCAGTAGCACAAAAGCTCTACAATGAAAGCTAGCAAAACTTGCACATTTTTAACTGGCTTATGTAATAAGACAAATTACATGTTTCTAACCTCCAATTATTCTTAACATAGTTGAGTTACTTTAAAGTTTAATATTTATGCAAGCATTTCTCACCCTGGCCTACAGTCAACAGTCACTAGCAAATGCTTCTTTTTGCAGACATGCAATCACCCCATATCCCTAACTGTTTTCAGGCAATAATTTGCATTTCCCCCTTTCCATCTAAAAACTGATACTTTCTTCCCTATCCCTATAACACAAAAGCCACTTGGGTTTGCCCTCAAATTCCAACTGCTTCAATTATTTTTTTAATAGACTTCAAAATAAAATCCTTCCCAGATAGCAGAAATCATGAATTAATACAGACTATATTGAAAATCATTTCCCTAACATCCCAGGTTCATAATGTCAACTGAAGCTGAAAGTTTTCTGCTTTAAAGAAGTATTGGTTAAGAAAGATCTCACTCAATTAAAGTTCCCAGGCTTTGCCCTCTATGAAAGTTTCTTTCCTTCCCCCTGTCCCTGCAACTCCAAAATCCATCAAGTGATGAAGCAATGTGTAGCTCTGCCTCCCTCTGCCAGTTTTCTCAAAAGGGTAGAATAAAAATAAAGGTGAAAAGTACAATGACAAGCAATATGAATGACTAGAGGCAAGAAGTGTATGATCTCCCTTTTCTAAATGCCAGAGCAGATTGAAGAACGCCAGAAGAAAGAAACAATATGTCAAGACTGATACCATGTTGTTCATGTAATCATTTCACTTAAATAGGAAATGGTATTTCACTGTTCTTACTTCCTACAAGAGTGTAAAAACTGGTAAGACTAGGCCTCATTTACAATAAACAGCAGATACTGTTTTACACAATACTTGACTAAGCTGTTAACTACCTGCTGCATGGCACAGAAGATAAACCACCATGTGACTTGGGTTCAAAAACACAATGAATTCCTGGAATAAAGTCTCATGAAAGTTTACTACATCTAGAAAATACCTAGGTGAGGATATTTGAGCCATATACTCTAGATACATGTTGCTTCTCACTTGAGAAACTTCAAGTAAGCTTTGAAGTGTGCTTGCCTGTACCTATTTTCCTCTCCTGAAAACTATTGTTGGCCATTTGCTTTCTGGCCAAACCTACCAAGATCGATCTCACGTTTCAGCACGAGGTTCTGAAGCAGTGAAACCTACACCTGTCCAGACACCTCAGTTCCAGAAGTGCTAAAAGCATACTTCAGAAGTCTTTCATAAAAAGCTTATTAACAGACATGACTGTGAAACACTAGAGAGGAAAATATTTTTCATGTCATGGGAAAGAATTGTCATGCAGTGCTATCTTCTCTGCAAAATGTCTACCTCTATCTTTTTTTTCTCCTTCTCATAGCAGAAAAAGTTAAATATTATAAGTCAGGTGTATAGATAAGCCATGGAAAATACTTTTTAAAGAATTTTCTGCTCTGACTCCATTTGCCTTTTTAAAAGTATTCAGGTTCACCACTGAAATAAGTTAAGAAAGGAATTTTAGTTTTTTAAATTCTCACCAAGAGTCAAGCAGGATTCAAGAAACCATCTTCTCTAAAAACACACCACCAAAAAAGATACAGCTGCAAGATTTTTCTTCCTAGTTAGTAGAAATCAGCATTTATGTAAAGTCACTCTTAACAGGCAAGTTTCTTGGTGAGCTCAGAACACACACAAAAAAACCCCAGCAGAACCCACAGCACTCAGAGCTGACTCCTAACTCCATTCACGTCCTCAACAACACACACAAAATGTAATTCCCTCTTGCCCCCACATTACTGTATCCAACTGTCTTAACTATCTCTCCTCATTCTCAAGAGTTAATAAAAACTCTTTAATTTGAAATTAAATAAAAGGACTGGAATAAACCAGTCTTGACACAAGCAAAGGATGAGACATCCCTGTACCTAAGCCCTTTATAAAGGCAAAGATTAGAACACTGTATTTATCTCAACATTTATCACAAGGTTTGTTCTTAGCTGATACCTACGCTTTAGCACAGACGTTTTTCCCCCTCAGATTTCTATTGTCAGTAATTTCAGTGACTCATGCAGAAACAGAGAGCAAGGAAACTCTGGAAAAGTAGTTCTTAAAATGGAAGCAAGCCACCTGAGAAAGACTTCAGGTGTCAAAACACCACTGCAGTCAGAAATTCAAAAACAGGCATACAGATGGGACAGAGATACACATGTGAACACAAATCTGAAAAGAGGGAGAACTCCCATTTTTCTACCATGCTTTTGTTTACAACACCTGTAGTGCAGATCCAGCTGAATGGGGGCACATCAGAATGTCCACACATGCCCTGCACACCAGAGGTCATGCAGGGCTGAAGTGGTGCAATCAGCATGCACAAGCAGCCTATTGTATATGTGTACACTGTGCTCCTGCATCCAGAGTTCACTCTCCATGTGCCACACAACTCTGCAGGTTTGTTCCTGTACCTGAAATCCCACTGAGATCAGAGACATGTGCATAAGTCTGCATTCCCAAGCACTCAGAATTCCAGACACAGCCAGCGGCGACAGAGCGCTGCAGTCACTAAGGCAGGAGGCTTTCTTTCCCAACTTAAGAAAACATCACCTGTGCCATAGTGAAACTGTGTGCAAATATTAGCATGGCTTTGAGGTATTTTTTATTTTTTCCTGAGCCACTGCTTCTCCCCACCCTTTACCCTTCTCCCTTTTCAACAGCAGAATAAACATTACTGGAATGCAGTAAAGTGACTGATTATAGATGTATTCAACTCTGTTCCTTCAAAAAGAGCTGACTTTTCCTGTATTGCTCTTTTCATTCTATTGTTTACGTTGGCTTAGTAATTCTTCCCATTCTTTTCTTTGACAAAAGAAGTCTATTCTATTGTAGTTTCTGTATCTTACCAACAGCATTCATTGAAACCTGCAGATTTATTTTTCTCTTCAAGGACAGGTTTTCAAAAGAAGAAGGTCTAACTTGGTTTTAAGGTCACATTCCAATTTTCTCCATTACCAATACCAACTGTGTGGGTTTGGTTTTTTTTACCCTTTTAAACATTTCATACAACAAGCCTGGCTCCACAACTCTTCAAGGTGAAAATTCAGAATATTTTTTTGTTAAATCTTTTTCCTTGTAAACTCATCCACATGGAATGTGAAGTGCAATTTGCCCCAACACATTTATGAAACAGCATTTTGGTGAAAGATATTGATGTTTTTAGAAGTATGTTTGGGGCATTTTGCTTTCTCTTTTTTAATCATGTCTCCCTGTCTGAAAAATATTGTTAGAAACACTCACTTCCTCCTCATTTGGAAGACTGTGTGTTACACACATAAAATAACTAAAATATTATCTTTTAATTTAATTTAGAACTCATTTGTTCAAAATCTGTATCTTCTCAGAGAGCAATAGGGAAATCAATGCCACTTTGTGTTGCTTTGCAAGTCTTACGTCTCTGAAACAGTTTTGTTATGTCACAATTATTCCATAGTTGAGGATGAAATATAAGAAATGCATCCCAGATATACAGTCTCAAACATCTGTGACATGTGTTGCATTGTTAATATTGCACAAAAATATTCTTTTCTTTCATGATAGTATCTGAACAGTGAATTAGTAAATGCAACTGCAGAACTGCTTACACTTATTTTTAAGTTTCCAATCGTTCACTATACTACAGGATACAGATTCAGTAGGCAGAGAGAAAAGTGCTTCGTTTTCCAGAAACATCCACAGGATGTGACAAATTTATCAAGACTGAAGTACAGCTGCTGCCTAAAATATCATGCATTTTGGGAAAATTGATCTCCATAAACCACTGGAAAAGGTATCCCGCTGCTTTTGGCCGCCACATTTAACTAACCTTTGGAATCCCTGCTGTGCACACTGCAATGACAGGTCCTTTGAAGCAGCTCTGCCACCAGAGGAGAAAGTTATAACTGATTGCATATAAACAAATCAAGCTATGTTTTAATGATATGGTTAACCTCTAATAAAATCTAGTGAGAGGGAAACTTTCTTCCCTCCTAAACAACCGAGAACGAATAATCTGAACATCGGAAATGTCAGCTAACTCTACAAAAGCACAATTTAGAAGCTCACTGTGGGTTTTCTTCTTCGTGTATACAATTAAAATTGTGAGGCAATAGCCCATTTTGATTTTGTGAAAACTATTTTAAAGACAAAGCTGAACTTCAAGTAAGATCAAAGCCATCTGCCACCAAATCATGAAAATACTGCTTCAGCAGTGTACATTTATAAAGCATAATGAATGTTCCTGGGAGAAATTTCACTCTGAACCTTGTAAAAGAACAACAAACATACGAGACAATGGCAGCAGTACACTTCATTAGAAGATTGGGCAGGGCAAGCCAAACTCCAGTTCAGGACTATGCAGCCAAAAGACACACATGGGTAGATGAAGTCAGGACAAGTCCAGCATGAACCAGCCAGAAATACAAAGGAGATCCTGGTGATGTTCTGTGGATAAACAGCACAGCCACAGTTCAGCTCACAGGCTACAGGAAGTTAGGTGACAGCTGCTACTGGCCTGCCTAAAACCTCCTCCAAGCTGAACACACTCAGCTCTCTCAGCTGAGGGATAGCTCAGCTCCAGCACAGCAGGTTCTGTGAAACTCCCTGCTTCCTCCCTGACAGTTCATGTTCTCCACAGCTCAGAAGAGAAGTTCTCATTCTCTTCTTCAAAAACTCCTCACAATCAACATCTATGGTACTTTTGCCAGCTCACTGTCTTCAACAGCCTCCTGGCTAATAATGAGCTATTCCTGTTGTTATCACAGATTTGCTCACAAGCAATTTGCAGAGGAGCCTCTCTCCACCTCCAAACCACTGCTTTATTTTTTACATGCACAAGAACTATCCCTGCTCCTACCAGAAGTCAATCCAGAGAAGAACATGAATGTCATCATGACAAGTTAATCCTTCTCTCAAAAATTATTTTTTCTGCTTCATAATAGAAGATGAGATCTGCTAGTTTTTTTCTACCAAGCACATCCTTGAAATAATATTAACTACATTTCTCCCTCTCAACTGTTTTTTTCCTTCCTGTTAGTGCAAAGAAAAAAGACATGCATATAAAACACAGGCTGGCCCTTATTATTTTTACTGTAGCACTATACAATTCAAGCCAATTCAAAAAAGAACTGACCATGGGATTAATTCTTTTAACGTGAACATCGCTGAATTATACTAAAAACAAAGTCAGTTCAGCTTCACAAGAAAAAAAAATGAAAGAGGGGACTATATATTAGACAACTCTGCAGACATTCTGTTATCAAACCTATTTACATGCACATACAAGGAAAGGAAGAGATGAGCTTTATTGAAACTGCAGTGCCACAGGCAATAACTAAAAACCTAGTTCAGGAGATGGCATCATTATGGAAAGGCAAAGTTAACTGCTTATGAACTCTTAGTAGTACTTACTCACTCACAGATGAAAGTCAACCACATGGAAATTTTCAGGTTTTAAAACCTTCACTAAGTTTTTAGGAGATACTTGCACATTCCCATCCCAGTTCATCAGGCAAATGGAGTTCATCCACAACTCTCCAGTAAAAATTCACTTCATGTCACAACTGAACACCAGTATTTGTGAAAGTTAAGAAGCAAAAACACAGCAACATATTAAAAGTTGCTGTCTTAGGGGGAAGATTTTTACTACAGCATAATGTGCAATATAGCAGACTTATGGTTGCTGATGGAACCATACATTTGAAGTTTCAGACTTCTGTGAGTTGAAAATGTGAGCAGTAATGTTACAATGCAGCAGTTAAACCTAGACAAAGAATAAGAAAACTTAAAAACTGGAAAAATTCTCTGGGTATGTATTTATAATGGTGGTAAAACACTATCTTCCTTGATCACATGTTAAAACCTCAGGGCAACACTCTTAACTATAGATTAAGAACACTAGCTATAGCAATTAAAATGGAGATTATAAAGAGCTATCATCTCCTTTGAATACCTAAACTCCTACCACCTTCATTCTAGTTGTCCTAACAGATGCAGACAGTGCATCTGATGGATCTCTGAGAAGGAGTATAAATCCCAATAAGAGACAGCAGAGACACAGGTGTGTCATTATACACAGAGATCATTATAGAAGAAGCTGAGAAATAACTTAAAAAGAAGTAGGAAAACATTACAATCCCAATTCTGCAAAAACACGTTACTTAGTACTGTCCATCTATCACAATACCAATTTGAAGCCAATACCATTTACAGCCACCAATGTGTCTTATTATTTCAGATTCTTTCTCAAATAGGGAGCTGGTTAGCTTACTTAAATCACAGACTTTTCCAAGAGTCTCATGAATGCATAAATTTTGATTAGACAGAGAACTCCTGAACTGAGTAACCCCAAAAGATCCTAAGCTATAAAATATGTGCCAAAATGAGAAACAAAAGGATATCTACCATTTGAGAGTTTTCATAAGCAGATACAGGAAAAAAAAATGTATTTCCTAATAAGATATCCCAAAAGAGGAAAAAAAAAATCTACTTTTTCTCCATTTGTTATGCCAGTTCTTCCTTGACTGACAAGACCTCAAATTTTTGTGACAGTGCCTTTTAAATGCCATCCTAATGTACATGACATGTGCAAATACAAGAAAAACACCTGCTTTATGCCTAGAGAATGCACTAACCAAAGGAGCTTTTTTTTCAGTAGGTATTTAGAATTCACTAGTGCCAGCAGAACTGGAGGATACAGTTGAACAGTTAA
Source organism: Cisticola juncidis (assembly GCA_013400215.1). NCBI lineage: Eukaryota > Metazoa > Chordata > Aves > Passeriformes > Cisticolidae > Cisticola > Cisticola juncidis. The sequence continues at coordinate 1,096,095 of VXBR01009880.1, read as the reverse complement.
CATAACCTTTACAACCCATTTTGTATAGGTTAGGAAATTCTTCATACACAGCACTTGTACGTGTGTTCATGTTGGAGAGGGTGCACAGCAAGCAACTCTTTCAGTGCTCTTACCCTGGCTGTAGGTGGAGGTGCCTATTTACCCACCTCACCTGTTCCATGCACAAACAAGGCAGCACCTGCTATACAATCTCATGCTTTTCCCCTTCCAAATTCCCCTAGAGGTGGAATAATTAAGTGAGCATAGAGCAATGTAGTGAATTCCCATAGGGATGAGTGTCACCTCACAGAGCTCCAGCTGGGAATCAAGCCCATTATTGTTCAAAGTGTGCAATGTACAGAAACACAACACGGTAAATTCAAACAGTGCTTCATCCTACACACACACAGACATATATGGAGACACAGAAGACACCTCCAACAAAATCGTTTCTGAACGGCAGGGGGCCTGAGCTGCAGGAAACTGAGCAACAAAGGCATGGACAAGGCATGAACAAGGTGTTCTTTAAGCAAGGCCACTGGATCAGGCTGCACTCTTAAATAAGAGGCAAAGCCACCAGCTGGTCTCTGTCAGTGGTCTCATCACATGCACCACAGCAACCAAATCCCCCTTGAAATCTGCTGGGACAGACATGGCAACCAAGAATTTTCAGGAAAAACAAGGATCTGAAAGGAGTCACAAGAAAGTAGTCTTTTTAGCAGCTGAAAAAAATTAAAACAAAACAAAACAAAACAAAACAAAGCAAAACAAAAAAAACAAAAAAAAACCCAAAAAAAAACCAAAACCACACACACAAAAAAACAAACACAACAACAACAACAAACCAACCACCAAACTAACTTTCTGAATGATGCACTCTATTCCCCAACTGCAACAGTGAGACATTTCAAATGGAAAATCAGATAGTCCTTTCCTGACTCACAATCTATTTGCCTAAAGTCAAAGGTCATCAGCATAGACTGACTCACTCTCACTGCTTGTCCTGAGAACCCAGTAATTACAACCTACATAAGCTATAGAGACTGTGTGGTAATGCTGCAAGATTTTTTCTACCATTTAAAACACTGGGATTTATACTTTAGTAATGTTTTTCTTTTGTTCAGAAGTATATTAATTACAGTCACTACTTACAACTTTTTAATGTTCTCTAGGAATGAATAAATGTTACCATAATCTTGCTCAATCAGGTAATTTATGGCAAATTATATATACTTACTGTCTTCTAATATAAAGAAAACTAGACAGCACACTTATTTAAATGACATTTCATAACAATGACAACGTTTCTACAGTATGTCAGTAATTTTATCCATACTAATAAACTCCTTAAAAAACAAATGCCAGAGCTAAAAAGACAATAAACTCACCAAAAATTACTAGTAACTTCAATTCTCTTTGATTCACACAAAACAAGAATTGCCAGAAGCCTTCTTAAAATAGTAAGAAAATTTTACTTTATATAACTTAAATCTATTTCATTAGCATATTATTCTCAATAACAGGTATTGCCATCAGTACATATTTAATTACATTGATAAAATATGGGCTTAGGGAGCATATTTAACAATATTATATGAACAATTGGTTTTGAAATAGAGAAACAGTTTTAGAAAACGGTTATATCAAATATACAGTACATTTCCATGGGATTTGTGTATATAGGGGTTGATCTCATCCTCATTTTGTAGTTGTCCAAAGACAAAAACTTCAAAAGACACACAGTATTGTCTCTTCTGCAATCTGGGGGATAAAATGCATGAACCCGCACATACCTGATCCTAGCACTGGAAAGTTCTGTCTGCTATGAGAATAAAGATTCAAAATATGTACTTTCATTTTTCAACAGCAGATAAAACTAAGTTCTTACCCCATAACTTCACATGTTTACTACTAGATCACTAGTGAAATGCTTTACTTTAGCTGTCAACTTGCCTCTAGGCACATAAGTCAGTTTTGTAAACAAACCAAACAACAAAATAAAAACCAAAACCAGGAACAAATAACTTCAGAAACACAAGGAGCCTATTTATGACCAACAATATATCATAACCACGTTTAAGATGACCATTCTTCCCTATGTCTCACATTCTAAACCTTAACAAAAGAGAAATACTGGAATATGTTTTACCAATTTTACAAACATTGCAATAATGTCTCTTCATGGTCCTTTTACCTTATAGAAAAGGACGAAACAAGTGTTTTCACACCTTAATTACATCACTAAATGTGTTCCAAATATTACAAACAAATAAAAAGGAAAGAATTGACTATCATGAAATAAAGAATCTTGTTTCTCTTGAGAGATGACAAAACTGGTAAGTATTTTAGGTTAGGAAAAGTTTCAGGAGAATAACCTGATGAATTGAAAAATCCTGTTCTAAAAGGAGAATTGCCCAAATGAGACTAGTAAAACCTTGAAGTGAAAAGCTTAACTACAATAATGGAAGGCTACAAAAAAATCTATTAGCTCCTCCAAAAACTTTCCCTCTGAAGTAAGGCTTCAAAGTCCTATTGTAAAATACCAAATAATGAAATCTGTCTATCTTGTTATGAGCATTCAACAATATGCTTTAAAACTAATTTCATAATTGAAGTGTCTAAAAGAAACTCTAAGAGCAAAAAATTGTTCTAATTAATATACAGAAAATAAATATGATGTTCAAGGAAGACTCTTACAAAATTTAGACAAAATTTACAGTAAAATAACCTTTTATGCTGAAATGAAACAGTAGGAAATTCTGTATTTACATCTTTTATAATTCTACCTTACACAATTGATCAAGAATCAGTAGCAAGAAGAATAATGATTCTCAAGTACCTGACTGCTTAAGTGTTAAATCACTTCACAAAACAAAGCCAGAAAAATCTATTTGCTACCAGGGACCTAAACACTTGTATCATTCATTTCCTAACACTGGCTGTCCTCACAAACCAATCAAAGACCTGGACTACACATGTGAAAATCTGAGCAGTGTCAGGTCAGAAAAGTCCATGTTCCCTCTTATACAAGTAAGGGAGCCAAGAACCTCTGAAACCCCTTCTTTTCTATTACAGACCGAAAAGATTCCACAAATGGCACAAAGTAAAGCAGAAAATGATGAGTGTTCATCACCAGTCCATAGTCAAGACCATACAGACAAACTTGCTCTTGATCCTCATAATAACCAATAGCAGACTGCCATACATGGAATCTAATTTATGTATTAAACTAAATATCACCTCTCTTTGAGTTAGTATCTGTTGGTGCATCCTTACCAAGCTTCAGGTAACAGCAAAGCATACTCATGTGGTGAAGTGGTCTCTGGAAAATTGGAGAGGATTGCCTGTCTGTGTGGAAGTAAAGCTGATCCATGGAAAGTGAACAAAATTTCCAGGGCTCTGACATTGCTTTCCTAAAGAACAGAACAGTAAATTGCAGAGCTTAAGACTGATTCAGACTAAAAATGAGCAAGAAAGCTTAGGACACACAATACAACAAAAAGTTAATTTTTAAATTTTCTTTTGCAACAAAGCATTTATTTATTTAAAATCAAACAAAGATGCCAGCTCTTAAATTTCCATTGAGATTCAACCAAGTTCAAAGGGAAGAGGAAAGAGCATTTAAGTGCAAAGAGTAATACCAAAACAACATTGCATACTATCAACATAAATATTAATACCCGAGCATAAGTTCTTGCTGAAAGTACAATATTCTGATTCCTGAACTTCTTAAAGAATTCTCCATCATAATGTTGCTCAGCTGCATGAGGCCCTCCAAGGATTTCCTTTAAAAAAAAAAAAAAAAAACAAGACTGCTTTTTATGCAGGATTTACAAAAGCATCAAAAAGTCTACACATCTTTTTATCCTAGGATGAGTAAGTATGAGATATATGCTGAAATGTATGCTGGGGTTTTTGTTTCAGTATGAAAAAAACAAATGCATTTTTGGCTGATAAGCTAAGACAATTTTCTGCCTAATTTTAATTAAGGTTTAGACACCATTAGCTACAGAGCTGTGGTAAAAGCCATAATGGGAGTGTGTGCATTGCCAACTGCAAATTTAAAATTTAAAAACTTAGTAAAATACATTCTAAAAACTTTCATATTGGTAAGCTCATGGAAGAAAAGGATCTGTTAGAGAACCTACACAGAACTTGCCAATTTGTCTGACAGGGAAATCACAGTATTCCTGCCTGACCTCTACATCCCATGTCGTTGCATAATTCAATTCCCTGCAGGCACAGGACATTCAAAGCTGGCTTTTGCCCAACTGCACCTCTCAGGACTGGAAGCCATCCTTTTGAAACAGTGAGCAGGAGAAGCACAGGTATTTGAACAGAAAGCATTTTACTTTTCTCCAGTGATGGACTACATGTAGCCCTTCCACAAGGCTACAAACACCAATGACACAGTAAGTAACAAAACAGGGTAAGATGATGTGATGCAGAAGTTGCAGGAACAGCTGTGGTGTGAGAACTCAGAACTCACCTCATAGGTCTCAAGGCGATCTAGGTAAGTCAACAGCTTCATCCTGCTACGGCAGAGCTCCTTCTGTTCCAGGGACAGCCTGTGTTCAGAACAGGAATTTACACATTTGCCCCTAATATTTTATATCACGTGCATATGAAGACCAAGGTCACACATTTCAATTACTTTTTGCACTGGGATATATCAAGGAATTAAGTAAAACGAGAACTTTGACATAACATAATGCCAAAATTTAAATCACTTTTCTAGTAGGAATAGTATATAGAAGAGTAACTAATTATGTTTTTGCAACTGTGTGGTCATTACAAACCTATAATTCTGAATAAAACATGGCCTAACATTTCATTTACTTTGAGAAGTTTACTGATAGTAGCAGTTCTTGACGCTTCTTGGCCTCTTTTTCCTTTCTAGTATCCATTTCTTCATCTGGTGACAAAAGGTCTTCATAGGGCATTTCAATATCCACTTCCCCTGGCAGGATAAATCTGGAAGACAAAAATCAACAACCTAAGCAATGAAAAGAAAAAAAACTAATTTTTGAGGAGACATATTGAAACAGGTTTTTGTCTACGTTTTGACTAAAAATCTGCACATTTCTAGAAAAATAATGAATTTTTGTGTTGTAAACAAGCAGGGATTCTTCCCAAGTCAACAAGAGACATCAACTCTTGTTTCCACTCCCTCCCTAAAACAAACCAAAACCAAACTTGATAAAAGTTTCTAAATTCCATAACCAGCAGTGGGATTGGCAGCAGCTCTACAGCACACAGTGGCAATAGAAGACTGCACAATGAAAGAACAGTCTCTTTCTATTTCTACCACCAGAAATATAACACTGAGGAGAATTGTCTCTACTTTGTCTTGTTTCTGCTTGATCAATTAAGACATAGAATACATTTATAGGGTTAGTTGTATCTTTCAGAAGCAACAAGAGAAACAGATTCTCATAGCGAAATACTGACATCATAAATTCCCTCTGATGAAGAAATTACAGGGCATATATTTACAATGAACACTATTTTAAACACATACAGAGGTAAAAGGTATAGGTACCTTGTGGACATCTATAGAATGGTCTGAATCAAAGCATGACCTTTCTTTAAGTTCTGCAAAACCTTCTCAATATTTTTACCAGTGGTTGATAATAAAAGAATTTTACCAAATTAGTATAGAATATTTTTTATAAAGAAAACAAACAAAAAAATGCTCTTCCCAAACCTGCCACCATCTTCTCCTTTTCCTATGGCCACAAGTGCCTCCAAGTCTGTGCCTTTCAGGCCATACTGAAGCAGCTTCTTAGCAGCATCTGCACTTTCTGGAACTCTTTCCAAGCACTCATGAAGAACCCATGCACGTTTCTTGATTTTGCTCTGTCCAAGAATAAGAGCACAGACACGTTACAGAGTCCAATCCAAAACAGTGGAACCAGAGATAACTTTAACCAGGGTAAAGTTTCCTCACGTATTTTTTCCATGTAAGAAGATGTCAAGCTTCTCTGCTGACTGACAATGAAAATCCAACAAAATATAAGAGAACACAACAAACACAATTCTGTATGTGGCAGAAAAGAGCACAGAAATACCAAATGATTTAGCAGAACTTCCACAACAACTGGAACAGAAGTTACCATTTGTACTTTGTAATTAATGTCCCTCCTTTTTACACTAAATAAAATGTGATGGTTTGGGGGTAAAATACAAGTTTTATAAACCAAGTGCATGTATTCCACAATAGCACTAGTCGTTTTCAATACAATCCTCTTCACATGCCAATAAGATTCTGTGACAGAAAAGGCACCAGAACTACAAAATGTATTTGCCTTATCTGCTGATCTTTGGTTGAAATTACAGATCATATACAGAATGGCTGAATTTTGACATTCAGTCAATACCTGACTAGAATGAAAAAATAGATTACATTTCTCTTGATCTCTTGTAATAGTTTATCCTAGACTAACACACCTATCTATACTACGATATATACACCAATATACCTATATTACTAATACTTCACTATAATAATATGAAATCGCTGTTTAAATCGTAATACTAACCATGTTACTGTATTTCTATTACTAATACTTTACCACAGCCATGAGATGGTACAACCCTTTTTCTACTGTGTTAGAAGTCCTTTTTCCAAGCCTAAAGACTCCCATGTTAAATTCCACTGAAAAGCTCAGGTACAGTTTGCAGTTACAGTCACTGTAAATTTTGTTATTCAAACCTGGCGACATAGCTACTGATACCAACTTCACCTTCCCAATTCATTTTCTATAACAGTTTGAAGTTTAAACAGTTGATAGTTCCACTTACTAGTCTTCATTTGCCAGGCAATAATCTACTGCTGCATGTGGGGGAAAAGATTACCCACAGAAAGTGTGTTGCTATTAACAGAACTTAGAAGGAATTCCAAAAGAAAGACCTGCATTAACTGCCAAGGTTTCTAGATCGGGCCTTCAAGTTAAATTGCTCTCTTACACATGACATGAAATGGAATTTGCAGAACAATTCTTCAAACTGCCACCAATTCGTGTTGCATAAATTAGAACACAATTGAGAATTCCATTTCTGTAAAGATAACACATTCCGTCTGATAAGAAAGCCTAAAAAAAAAAAAAACCACAGAACACAAACGCACCAAGTAGTCTTGAATTGAAGCGACGTTAACAGCCGACTTCCTCCACTGCCTTTGGTACACAAGATCAGAATCAAGGCCATATGTCTGAGCTAAAGACAAAGCTTCCCCATACTCTTCATTATCAATCTAAAAAGCAAACACATGGAAATGAAAGTAATTTGATTTCCATACTTAACAATGAATTGTTAATTCTGTGTGTTGGAAGAGGTAGAGGGATAATTACTCTGGGTACGCATAAGCAGGTAGGAAAGAGAGTGGTTCAAGATACAGAATAAGAGTCAGATGTGATAAATCTCTGGAAAATCAGAGATTTTCCCCTCAAATAAAAGGAAGATGTTACTTAGGTAACATCATATTAGTTATACATCATATTTAGTCTGACATCAGCATTCCCTGGGAACTGTAACAGAGTGTGCTGGTTTACGATCAGAACTGGAATGGCCTAGACAAAGCAGTCTGCCCAAGAGCCCTAAAAACAAAACAGTATCTGGTTGGTAAGAATGAGTCAGAGGCTTAATCTGTACATACATCTGAAAAACATGCAAAACATTCACAGAGGACTGTAAATTAACCCACTCCTGGGCCAACACCAAGTTAAACTGATTTAATTCAATATATTTGCCAAGTCTTTCACTACATGCAAACACGTGACTACATGTCCAAGTCTAGCCAAGCCAATGATGTACAGTGTCTCCCAGTGAAAACATTACCTCATTTAAGTTATTATAATGTTAGTTTTAAAAAAGGATCCTTTTGATCAGGTGACACAGCACACTTAACTGTCAGTTAAGAGACTCTCAGAAGTATGTGCCTAAATCCTTTTATCAACACAGCAAGAAGTAAAAGAAAAATAAAAATCTTTCTAAATAAAGCTGATTAAGTGAGACATGACTTTTCCTTCTAGACTTACTTTTCTCTGGTACAGTTCCTCTGGAGTCGTGGACCTTAAGCTGACCAGGCGGAAATTCTTTGTAATGGTACGTGGTCGCTTCCGAGGAGGAGCAAATCGTTCCATTTCTGTCACAAAGTACAGGCCTTGCTTTAGGTAGCTGAAATATCTGTCCTTAGCAGAACTTTCATCATCTGAGTCCGAGTCGTCTTCTCCCTCATCCTCATCACCAGGCCTGCTCTCCAAGCGCAGCCTTTTTGGAACAAGTTTCACCTCACACTGCACAGAAAACATGAACAAGAAGCATCCACTTAGTACAGGTAAATTAGTTTAGTAAGAACTGGGTTCATCTCCACTTCCAGGACTTCAGATATCAAAATCAACATCCATCCTCCCTCTCACCTTTAAAGCCTTTCTTTCTCAGTTTTCTTAACCTGTTCCACAAACCCTGACTGCATCTGTCTCCTGGATCTGAGGCTTCATCCCTCACCTACCTAAGTGAAGGTTTCTTAGGCACCTGCCTTTACACTGCATCTCCTGCACCAGCTAAGACAGGGCACAACAGTGGAGACATCTTTCTATAGCTTACTGAAGCATACAGGAGTGTTTTCAACTCTCAGCTACTCAAAACAAGGTTTTCTGTTCAATGCAATTTCAGACTAGATCCTCAGGCTGTACTATGCCAGTCACCAGCTGGATATATTATTTCCAGAATAATACAACTTTTCAGAAACATACACACAAACTTTGGTGTGTACTGAGATTTTCTGATTCTAATGTTAACCTTTGATTAAAATGTTTAAGACCTATTTCAGTATAAGCTTTAGAAAGAGTAATTTTCTCAGTTTTAAAGAAACTTTAAAATTGATTAACTTTATTATATTCTACTCCCTTCTGGAGTCCCACTAAAAATAAAGAAAAGATTACATAACTCTGCCTTCATTGTGCTCCTCATGTCTAATGGAAATGTGTTCACTCTGTCTCTATGAGCCACGTATTTCAAAAGAGGGATGGTTGCAATGTTCTTCAGATGCACTAACATACAAGGCAAGGTTACTGTCAACACAAATTCTTTTCTGTTACAAGTTTCCTCTCATTGAGACAACCTTCCAGGAGTTTTGCCTCTACTTTCCACAAGTTATTTATTCTTTTATCAAGTTTTTCTTGAAAGAGTTAGGCTGCAGCAAGTTCAGAAACTCCCTGCAATGCCTATCTACAGATAAGGAAACAGAATCACTTTTCTTATTAGTAGTTACATCTTCTATTTTAACCCCCCTACCTTAGGATCACATATTAAAAAGGAAACTATTACACTGCATTCCAAAAGGAGACCTGCTTGTGCACATTCCTCACCTCCAGACTCAGAAATCCTCCATCATGAGCAGAAGTGACTTGAGGAGAGCTCTCAAACCACTCACATGCCTTTCCCAGCAGGTTTCTCAATGTCTTGACTGATGACACAGTCAATGCACCAGAGCAGCGAGCAAGGATGACAGAATTATCTGCCCACCAATTTACATCTATCAATGGGTAATAGGATTCTTTATCTAAAATAAGAATGCACCATATAAAGAAAGATAATGTTAACCTCAGGTAAAAACAGAGGAGACTTCCATTATGAAAAAATACAGTCTAATCTAACAGATATTTATTGTTACATCTGCAACCTTGGTTCACTAAGTTTGTATTTTGTATCAATTACTTTTTTGTATCAATTACAATTTACTAAACCATTTTTGTTTAAAGCAAAGCTGTTGAGAACAAAAAAAGGCACCTAATTACAAACATAATAGATATAAATTATTTGGAAAAAATTCAGAGTAAACTGATTTACTTGCACAAAAAGTGGCAGATTTTTGATCTTTGATAATTATATACTTCATTATCTATCAGGCCATCCTCAAAATGACATAATAATACTAATAAAAGTCAGAAAAAGGCTACACTGCTTTTGAGGACAAGTAAACATCCCAACATAGTTCAAGAGGAGGTTGTTAGGAATATCGAACTAAAAAACCAAATAAACAAAAGACTCTCTAAGACTGAGGGTGGAAGCATCTCCAGTCACTGTCTTATGGTAACTGGGTGCTGGGATAAAATGTTCATCAGAGAGCTCATTTTGCTTCCCACACATCACTTTCCAATCCTCTAATGAGAACAACCTTTCCCCAAACATTCCTTTTTTAATAGTACCTAATCTGCAGTCTACCTATGAAGGTCAGATGAATTAACCCAAAGACAGAATCACCAAGGAAAACAGAAACAGGAACCTTTCAATAATATAGATGTGTACAAGTGGCAGCAAATAGATCATGGAATAGCTATTGATCTCTGCACTCTTGGAACAGCCATGCAACAACCAGGTGCTAAATGGCTGCACACACTGGCCTGAACTTTTGGAATACAACTGAGAGCGATGAGACAAATCCAGTCAGAGGAAAATTGTTTTAGAATTGTTTTTATAATTTTAAATTGGCATCTTTAAATTACAGTAGCTTTCAACATTTATTATACATGCACAGGAAGAAAAAAATAAAATCATGTATTAACTGAAATACCAACTTCTTATGGCTATAAAAGCATTTCTAAGAGAGAAAACACTCATTTAGCTCTGTCATGCTACAAATTCAAATCATGCAATTTTGCCAACCTGACTGAGATTTAATTAAACCATTTCAGCCTTCATATATTAGCATTACTATTTTTAACTACACAGTGATATAAAATAATGATCTAACTGTACTGCATACCTTTTATTTTCTTTCTTTTTTCACTAGAGAGTCTCCAGTCTGGGTTAAGCTCATCATAGCCTGGCTAAAAGAAAAAAAAATATATTCAAGTAAATCTTTGTAACACAGAACCCATTTATTTACTTGGTTGCTGACTCACTCATTTTTCAATTAAAATGCTCCCTATAAATTCAAACTCTTCTCAAGCATAAACATACAATTGGTGCAGTACCATTGTACTATTCTAGAGACAATAAAAAAGAAAAAAAAAAGCAAAGAAAAAAAACCCAAACCAAAACAAAACAAAAAACACCACCACAACAACAAAACCACAAGTCATGGCCTGGCCAGCTTTAAAGAGTAATCATACCCTTATGATTTCTGTAATTAAAGTTCTCCAGCAATCAAAAGTCAAGTGTTTGCTTTTCATGTCTATACATATAAACTGCAGGCACATAATCTCGAAAAGAGTCTGTGTAGTGGTCCTGTGTGACAGTCTAGCACAGTTGTGTAAGTATTTTCCCCAACTATTCTTAGAATTATAAAGCTCCTTTCAAGACTAGTGCAAGAAAAGAAGCAGCATTATTAATTGATGCACTGCAAGGTTTAGAATTATGTTGCAGTGCTGCTATTTTAAACGTGATTTAGCAGTGACAGAAATCCTGCCCCCAAGTGCAATGCAGAGGAAGTACAGGAAGCTGAAATACCTAAAGCACATTTGGGTCAAGCAGAAGGTGTTTTTCAGACTTGAATTTTCATTAGAAAGAGGAGAGTCTACTAATTAAAAGTAAATATGAGGCAACTATAAATTAATTTCACACATATTATGAAAATGCACATTATACTTGGACACCAGTTTCACCTGTAAAAAAATTTTTGAGAACAGTCAAGCATTAAATATTTGTTTATATCACCCTCACTGAATTATGAAGTCCCAAATGCTCCTTCAGAATACATATTTATTACTGCTAAAAAGAAAGAAAAAATACAACTCACTATAAGCATCCTTGAGCAAAATTTGTCTGATGTGTATATTAAAAATAGAGATAAATAGATATGCATATTTAGACACACAACACTTATCCCCACACTAGAGCAGAACTTCTTTGACTTTTTTTTTTCTTGTTGTGGTTGCTGTTTAAAAATGATTTCTAAATAAGCTTGAAATTACATTTCGATCCCATTTGTTTACCCTTTTGGAACTGATACTGGTTTATGTCTCGTAGGTTTCAAACAACACACAGTACTGTGAAGTGAAAAGCCTTTCTTTATTAGTCAAGAAACTAAAGGGAAGAAAATCGGAACACTTCATGTACTAGTGTGCATTGTTTCAGATTTTTCACTTTTCACAATGCATTTCCCCATTAAAATAAGTTTTATTATTTTTTTTCTTTGAAAACTAATTAGCTTTAAATTCCCAGTGTTTAAATTCCCATAAGTCACATAAAAGTTTGCCAGTGTCTGAGCAATTCCTAATGTAAGTTCCCCTACTTAGTTCTGCAAACAATTCCTGTGGAAAGCATTGGATTTAATAGAAACTTGATTAAGAAAATATTCTACAGTGTCATCTGGAAGCAGGTATGGTAAATTTTGAGGGAGGAATAGAATACATTGAGACATTCAGGCAAATTTGGTTTCAACCACTGAAACAGATTTACCCATTTTAGCCTCTACTTCTCTTCTACAAAGGCATCTCAGTCTAATGGTATTACAATCTAATTCTTAGCACATGAAAATGCCTCATGAAAAATTCATTGCAGCATAATTGGTTCTTTTTCTTAATTTTGCAAGTTTACAGTTTATGGGTGTAACACAGAAAGATTATTATAAAAGTAAGTATAGGGCTCTTGAAAAACATGGAGCTGACTGGAAGCTAGTACTTAGCTAACACACCTTATTCCTCTCATCTCCTATAAAAACACAACTCCAGAGGAGCAGGACATACAATCCAAGTGTCTAAACATGTACATTGCTCTTACCTGAGCAGTTTGGTCCCATTCTCCTTGTTGTCTGAGAGATGGAATAGACCAGATTGTCAGTTTTCCTGAGAAATGAATAGCTGCCAAAAGAGCTCCATCAGGAGAGAGATTCATCTTGAAAACTCCATCCTGCCAACACGATATCCAAGCAAATACAAACATTATAAAAATATACACCAAGGAATACCCCAAAAATACCTCTAAATATATATTTTTTTTCTATTTTAGGGGAACAAAAAATTGTACAATCTTCTACTCTGAAAAGTTAACATGTCTTAAATTGAAAACAAACAAAAAAACCCTTACTCTAAAAGAAAAAGACAAGAGATCAGTTGTGGTACGGAGGAGTAAAACCAACCTGCATAAAGGAAGAACACTATCTTAGCATGAACAAATCTTTAGGAATGTTAACTTTTGTATCAAGTTGTTACACGGCAAATAAAACCTGGAAGTGCAGCATTCCTAAGAGAACTCCCTGACAGCAATACAAAGCTACCTGCAGGGAAAACTGGAGGTCATTCTCTGTACAGAAAAAACCTTCAGCAGCCTCAGTTTCTACTATCCTGACTCTCTGGTCCACCCCAGGAAGACTATTACTAAACCACAGCTTAGTACAGCTCTTCCTCCCTGGGAGCAAACTTCTGGGTGGCATTATTACAAATCAATTTCTTAAATTAAAGGGAAAAAAAAAAAAGGGAAACAAGAAATACAGATGTTAAGAGACTTTGCAGGAACATTTCAGGATACTGAATCAGAATCCAAGAATCTTTTGAGTGACAACAGACCAAGTAGTAACATAGCAAATAGCAGATTAAGTCCATACAGATAAAATAATTCAATATTTGTAAGTTAACTTCATCAGGGCTACAAAAATTCTCCTAGATTAAGTTCTCCTTCAGCTCTGGATACCTTAAGAGACAAAGCATAATTCTAACAAAATACCTTCTAAAGGATCCACAAAGTCCTGCACAGTTACAACTGGATCTGTACGCTATTTCCACAAGACACTTTAAATAGACACTTAAATTTTAAAGTCAAATTTAGTGCCACTGGCAATGAATGGTGATTTCTGAAAACACGTTTTAGATTTATTTACTCCTCTCCCAACAAAATTCTACGTTTTCAGAGAGACCATTCAGTTCTTAAAGTATCTCATCTTCCCTGGAAGACAACAACATGCAGATTCCCAAAAATTACATTGCTCATAAAATTCCATTTTGTTAGTTCACTTTCAAAAACATTTTAATAAGGATTCATAGTTAAAATTGCCCAAGTTTGCAGCTAATCAGTTTTTTAGGCTAGCACCTCCCCTCTCAGAAAACACCCCAAACATAAATGAAGCACAGAAAGGTTAGCTGATATCCATCAATAAAGAAGTTTTAATGGCTTTTCTACAGAACGTTACTGGTAGGTATTGTTTGAAGATAAAAATATTCCTTTCAGGTCAGTGTGTTTATTTGGACTTCATTTTGTTTTTTTAATTATTGTTTTTATTTTATTTATAAGGCTTTTTAAAGTTCTAGGTATGCCATTGAAGCAATAACAATCCAGAAATCTGTTTACTGTTGTACGATGGTTTGCAGCTGTTGAGAGCACTCCTTAACTCCCTTCCTAAAATGTGGTTTTAATTGAAAAGGAGAGCATTAAGGGGCTTTTAAAACCCATTAAGAATTATTTATATTGGAAAATATTCATGTTCTCTGACTATATTCTTAGGTAGCTGGAATACTGCACTTTCAACTGTAATTCGCCCAGGAATTGTACATGTCTTCTAATGGCAATTCTCTCTTTCAAGTCAATTTGCATGCACAAAAGACAAAAAACAGAAGACTGGTAAAGAACCTAGAAACACAGAGCTAAAATATATAACCCATTCAGCTGGCTGATCAGTTGTATACATCACAGATCTTGAAAGGAGGTAAATGTTTACTCAGCTGTCAGTAATAATTCTCTGGCTGTGAGATTTAGTTATTGAGTGGCCATTAGCACATGCAAATTTATCACCAAGCCCCTCTTATCTATAAAAATTAATCATTCCTTTGCCAAAGCAGACAATGCTGCCTCCAAAAACAGCTCATCAGCTTAAGGCAACAGCAAAACAAGATGTTGAGAAACTCAGCAGGCTGGCACTTCACATTTTTTACGTGTCATTTAACAACACTAAGAATCAAATCCCAATGTAGCCAGTTCTAACACACAAATCCTCTAGCTGCTGTGTCTGTCATATATTAACCCTGGTGTTAATTTCACACTAGGAATAAAAACTATAGCTTACATATTTAAGCCATAATCTCTGAAATTGGATCAAAACATTCAAGGATGAATAAGCTTCCACATTTCTTCATTAATTTAGTACTAGCAATAGAGTTGAAGTTTAGTACAGCTACATGCAGTACAAGCTTTTCAGCAAAAAAAGCTTAAGTCAGCTTTAGCATTTTCAGTGAAGGAAATAAAATCTCTCCCTGTTCCACCCTTGAGAAAGATTCAGAAAGATTTGTATTCCCTTTCCAATCAAGTAGGCAACTTCTTTTAACCAGTCACCTAAAACATCCCAAAAATCTATTAAGGTCATTTCCAACTCAGATCAGCCATTTTTTCTCCCAGGAGGACACAGAGTGAAGGTGGTAGGCAGATTCTTTATTGTTCTTTCCTTGTGAAGCAAAAGAAAGGATAACAAATTTTCCTACAAGAAGGGAAAGGGGTATAGAAAAAGGGATCAAACCAAGGCTACACATGATGAGTAGACAAGAGATAAGAAAAGGAAGTGTAGTACTGCATAGGAAGTTCCTAAGGACGAAGAAATCCATGAGCACTGCATACAACACCTTAGAAATACAGAAAACACACACCTACACCTCAGCACGACATTGAAGACCTAACACTCATTCAGGGCAGAGGAGAACACAAGGTCCATACCCAGAGTTTGTTAAGAGTAAGCTGATTCTGATCAGCAGTTTCACTAGGTTTACATGCATCCTGAGAGTAGAAGTCTGACCCATAATAAACTTCTGAAGCTACTCAGCAAAATGTTTCCATAGTATCTCAGACTGTAAAATAAAGTCCTTGTGCCTGCCCTATTTAAGCCATGAATGATTAGTCTGAATCCACCCATTTTTCTTCCCCACATGGTGTGCAAATTGTAGGCTGAGGATTTGTCGTTGTTTTCTAGTAGGATAGGTGCAGTGGAAAAGGCTGAGCTTTGTTCTTATACTTTATCTCTTGGGCATATATTTGAGAAACATCATCACAATCTACATTCTTGAGGAATAGATAACACATATAACACCGTCTGATTATCACATTCATTAACAAATAATTAGGTGGCTTCTTATACCTTCTTTTTGAATAAGGGTTTACATTTAATATTGAACTCTACATCTCTACACCTGTTCCTGAAACCCAGCAACTCAAGCTTCAGCAAATGAACTAACTGGATTTTGAAGAAAGCCAATTAAGTGGCAAGCTACTCCATTTAATGCTAAAGCGTTTTGATTAATTTAATAGAATGTTAATTCCTAAGTTGCATAAATTAAAACCTGATTTCAGTCAGTCTCTTAGGCAGTCATTAATGGACAATTACGTTAGTAAAATACACTTCTGAGATAGACCTAGATCTTAATACCTGTTCTGTTCCTCGCCTGTTGTAAAATCTTAAATTCATAATCCTTAATAATCCTCTTCTCTGTGCCTGTAAGAACAGAAACAAATTACTTTCAAACAAGGAAAAACAATCTCATACACTGTTTTATGCACCAAAAATTAAGTCATATTTATAATAGTAAAACAATTCTGCAAGATTCTTTAGAGGCTCTGCAGAAAGACCTTGACAAATTTTATAGAGCTGGGCAATCAACAACCATATGAAATTCAATAAGGCCAAGTGCTGGATTGTGTATCTGGGGCAACTCTGGCTGTGTGCACACACTGGGGAATCAGACGCTGGAGAGCAGTGCTGGGGAAAGGGACCTGTGGGTCCAGGTCAACAGTGAGTGGAATCA
Organism: Cisticola juncidis; assembly: GCA_013400215.1. Classification (NCBI taxonomy): domain Eukaryota; kingdom Metazoa; phylum Chordata; class Aves; order Passeriformes; family Cisticolidae; genus Cisticola; species Cisticola juncidis. The sequence goes on along the minus strand of VXBR01009880.1, from coordinate 1,079,392 downwards.
GTCAGCAGTGCTACAATATAGGAAAGAGATTAAGATTAGATTAGAGCGTCCAAAGAAGGCCACCAGGAAGGAGAAGGGCCTTGAGGGGAAGCCATGTGAGGAGTGACTGAGGTCACTTGGTCTGTTCAGCCTGGAGGAGACTGAGGGGAGACCTCACTGCAGTCACAGCTTCTTGTGAGGGGAACAGGAGGGGCAGGCACTGATCTCTGCTCTGTGGTGACAGTGACACGACCCGCGGGAATGGCCTAAAGTTGTGTCAGAGGAGGGTTAGGTTGGATACTAGGAAAAGGTTCTTCATCCAGAGGGTGCCTGGGCATTGAATAGGCTCCCCAGGGAAGTGGCCACAGCACCAGCCTGACAAAGTTCAGAAAGTGTTTGGACAATGCTCTTGGGCACATGGTGTGACTTGGGGTGTCCTGTGCGGAGCCAGCAGTTGCACTCGATGATCTTTGTGGGTCTCTTCCAACTTAGCATATTCTATGATGTTACTACTTTTAAATTTCTGTAAGACTGCGTATTTTAAAATAATGCAAGCATAATAAAATCTGTTTGTATAATTCTGTCCACTTCAATAGGTATATAACAGGTCACAGAAAAGCACTACTCATTTGCAATTAAATTAACAACTCACTTGTAATACTAAGCAATACCTATGTAAAAGTAAACACTGGAATTTATATTGTAAATGGATGTCAGCATAACCAAGTTGTTACCAAATCAAACATTTACTTCTAGAAACATTTACTACTAGAAGCAAAAGAAATCAAGAGCCAGAATTAAATTGGAGAACTTATTTCAGATGTGCTGCCTTTTGTTCTGAAGTAATAGAAGAACAAACTGTAATTTTTTCCAACTAAGACAGGTAACATACCCCTTATGTACAACTAAGGGCAAAAATATTGTAGCTTGAAAATCTACAGACTCCTTTCTTGTTTTTTGTTTTAAAACCACAAGTGATAATTAACCTGAAGTTCAAATCAAACTACAGAAAAAGCAAAAACAGACAGATGCTATAGGGAAAAAGATAACTGTTTAGACACAGACATCATAGCTTAGAAAATAGCAAAATATCATATTAAATTCATCTTTAAAAAGAGATACTAACTGAACTTGCAGTGACAATATTCATCCAGTAAAATGAGGACACATACTTACTGTTCTAACATCATCTTCGTAACTGGTGACCTGTTTGTAATGGGGAGAGCCTGACAGAATTCTCCAGGCAGATATCCCACAACCAGCTGCTTTAGATACTCCATCTTCATCTGTTTCACAGCCTCCTACAAGGAGAAGTCTGTACAATATATAAAGATGTATTATGATTTCATATACTGCCATATTTGTTTTTAGTTTGCTTATATCTATAGCAGTTTTCTTAGAGTAACAAAAGGCTAAATATACCAAGACACTTAACAGCCACAATAAACTTTGTCTGTAAATAAATAGCCTGACATGTAAAATTACTTCAATATTGTTCAAGTAACATTTGTTATTTGTAGCATGTATACCTATTTATTCTCATCTCTAGCTTTCCAGCTAAGTCATAATTCCCAACATCTAAAATAAAATAAATCTGAGTTTGAGGTTCCCCCTTACCCTCAAAAAGGATAAAAATTTACTGCTTAAGCATATGACAAGTTCTGATCATCCTGTTTAAGCATCAGATTTCCGTTTATTCAGATGTGGTACAAAAGCCACGTATCCTTCACTGAAGAACTGAACACACTCAGGTTTGTCAGTTCTGTTTCCTAAACCCATTGTACCAATTACACACGTAGTAATTTCATTACACACCGTTTGTGGCATTCTGAAAACTTCCACGTAAGTCTTATAATTATTGCTGATCACCACTAAACTGTATCAAAGTATTTGCCCTTGAAACCCTTTCACCTTATTAAAAGGAGCTTCTATATTTAACTGATGACTACTGTGATGAAAACTTCAAGAATAGGTGTCTAAGTTTGTTTACAAGCATCACTGTAATGACTCATCCACCAAAAGGTGAAGCATCTACAAAAAAAGACACAACTGTAGGAGCCCTCCAGCCTGGGAATTCTCCATTATCCCTTTCCCAAGACCACACCATTCCCACAGTGCTCTGCCCCCAGCAGCAGCTGCCGCTCACACAGTGCAGCCCTGGCTGCCAGGGATGCCAAAACTACACCTGCAAAAGTCAAATCAAAGAATAAAGAAAAAAAAATCCTTCCACATTTAATCCTTTTTAAGACATTAGTAAAACTTATTTACTATTCCTAGGTCTCCTGCTAGTCACAAATGTACAACAGGATGATTTTGTACCATGGATCAATGACAGAATCACATTGTCAGTTAGGCTGGAAAAGAACCGCTGAGATCACCAAGCCTAACCCATGACCAAACACTACTACGTCAACTAGACCAGCTCAAGGAATGGTGATTCCACCACTTCCCTGGGCAGTCCATCCCAGTGCCTAATCATCCTTAATATGAAAAAATTCCTCCTGATGCCCAACCTAAAACTCCCCTGGCACAGCTTAAGCTTCATCTTCTATGTCTTTCTGGCTCCTTGGGAAAGGAGGTTGACCCCCACCTGGCTTGCATTTGTGACTAGCAGAAAGTGGTAAGATCCTTCTTGAGAGTGATGCTTAAAGTTCTTGAGAATTTTGGCTATTCTGCAGTGTAAAGAACAGCCTAAGGTAGTAAAACAGAAGTCACTTTCACCAAAGTCTGCAATAGGAGACATGAACATGAGGAAGCCTAATGTTTTTTCTTGCAGAGGTGTTCTACACAGAGCAAAGCCAGCATGCATCAGCTTGTGCAGCTGTTTCCAGGTTTAATTTCTAGATCCTTAAAGATCTGTATACTTCTGGGACCATCTGAGGACTCCAGAGACCACTAGAGGACTCCTGGGAAGCTTTTGAGGAACTCAATGCCTGTCATTGCCAGGAAGAGCTAGCTAGTGAGCTTTAGAAGCTTTGAGCAGGATCTGCCAGATGTTCCTAATCAAAGGGTACTTCAAGCTTTTGTTCCAGAGGGACACCTGACTAACAGGGGCCAGGAACCTTTTCAACAAGTCCTAAAAAAAGACCTATGTAAATGCCAGGCCTAGAGTGCAGCATTTTGCAGAAAGTGACAGCCAGAACCTGTCTCTGTTCTAAACAACCACAGTGATGTGCTGCCAGGCAGGCTCTCCAGCACCTTAGAGGCCTTTGACAGCCCATGCTCCTAGGGGAGGACACAGATGTGCAGGTCTCGGACTGCAGTGACGTGGCTCCAAGTAACCTGCTCCAGCTGACCCTGAGGTGAAGTAGAATGGACTGGATGATCTCCAAGGGTTCCTCCAGTCTCAAACCCTGGCTGCTCTTGCAGTACCTCAGTAGTACTCCACTCCCCAGGTTTGTACAAAGCTGCGTTGAAGACAACCAGTGTTAACATCAGTCTCGAGAACAAGCTCAGCTGAGGCATCCAAGAAAAACTGGATACACCCTTCTTTACTTAGCATTTTTGGTACAAAAAAATTTAAATAAATCTGAACCCCTTGAAAGCTCCTTCATCACAAGCCCTTCATTGCAAACTCTAGGCTTTAATATCAAACATTTCTGCAGCAAATGCAGATAACCCAGAAATAAGACATTCAGCTCCAGATTAAGCTACCAAAACAAAAGCAGCTGTTGAACCTTGGATTTGAGTTTACAAAGAGCTCTGAAGCAGACATTCAAGTTTTTCCAGCTAATATTCACCATAAATTCCATCCTAGATGAATGGGGAATCACACAAGAACACCAATATTAGGTATCTAAATTAAGGTATATAATGCTTTCCTAAAGCAGTAAAAATCATTATTGGATTTTTTTTCCCAAAGCTATTGCTTCAAGTTTCCCTACAGATTCAGAAACATTCCCTGTTGACATATTCTCTTTGCAATTATCATACACCCAGTTGAAAAGATTAAGTAAATTTAGTTCTTAACTGCTATTTTATTGCACTACAATGGGTCATGAGCAAATACACAGTAATATAGTAATGCATTAAGTCAAGCCTTATAAGCACTGAAGAGAGATCAGTATAATTTCATCATCTGAGATTAAATGAAATGCAAGAAAGCACAAACTTGACAAAGTTGAACTTGTGTTATCAAAATTCGCATTACTGAAAATTAAAAGTTCAAGGTGTGTCAACAATTTTCTTTAATGTACAACTTTGAAGTAGTTGTGTTCAAACCCTTCTAGGGTTTTTTAGGATAACAAGAAAATTTCAGCAAGAGATTCTACTCATGAATTTAGAAATCTGCAATGTCAAATTTACAAGCTTTCTACTACAGACTAAATTCAAAACAGAAAAGACTTGTCTCCATCAGGGGCAAAACACTGGTTCTTTTGTTTTCCATACATTCCATCCAATTTTGCATTCTTTCACCTGTCAATTTTTCTAACTTGCTTTCAACTTTACTAAGCCACTTAACTGGCTGCACATAGCAGGTGGTCTGATCAAAGGAAACAATGGATTGGTTCTGTTGTCTGGTCATGTAGTGCTAACCAAAGCTCCATAACCCACAACTATTACCTCAAAACCGTAGACTTAGTGTACTGAGTATTAACTATGTGAAATTACTAAATATTAACTAGGTGGAAAGAAAAAGCCATAAACAAAATTAATCTCTCAAAAAAAAAAAGCTAGAAGAACATTACATCTCATTAATAATATTTTTTTCTAAGATAGATATGACAGCTCACTTAACACTGAAGAATGAGAACAAGTTCTTTCAATGAGTTTCTTCTAGTACTCTATAGCCAAGCCTAATTTCCATTTAAACAATACAGTGCTATAACATAGCACTGAAAGATTCAATCCTAGCAGATCTAATAGAAGAAAAATATCTAGAACAAAGTTTAGATCCTTTAGTTCCTTCTCCCTGAAGAGAAACAGAAACAGAGTTGCTGGGTTTATCTTGCTACATAAATTGATATTAACAAAGTCCACACATTTTTAGTGTAAGTAATAGTTTAGTGTAATAGGCTAACCAGGATCTATTCCAACCACATTGCATTCAAGAGCAAGCAGGCAGGCAGTCCTCATTTCAAGTCCAGATTCTGTACCCAGCAAGTTACTCATAGAGAAAACACATCACAAGACAACTCCGAATACCAAAGCTTGGCAGTTCCAGTCACTGGAACACTGGAGAAAATGGGCTGGCCAACAAGTCCAGCAACCAACTCCAGCTAGGGAAAAACCCAAAAAAACTCCCAACAACTAAACTTATACTTCAGCCTTTACTCATCTTTCATCACATTCAGAAACGTCTTTTAAAGCTATTCCTGACATTTTAAAAAATGAATGGTGCTTACACAAGGTACACAAACAGAAAAGGATGTAACTTTACCAATGGAATAATGAAAGTCAAGTGAGATGAACTTCACAGTTCCTCTTCCACAGTAGAAAGAGACATGACTTGTTATTACTGTTGCACTAAATAGCAATTTTAGAACAGATTTTTCTCCCCCTCCCTACCCAACATACTTCAGTGCTTATTTTGCCATTTTTTGTTCATCATTTCTATACCAATGTCAAGTAGCAAACAGAAGGCTTACCTGTGACCAGGATGATAAATGACAGTTGTTATCCCATGGGCGTAGTGACTGCTAAAGCTGAAGCTATGACTTTCCTGAAAGCTTTGATTTGTTCCAACACTGAGTATGCCAAGAAAAAAAATACATGCATTAGTTCAGATTTATTTCCTTTAAAGAGTAGAAAGAATTCCTGCGAAGTTCACCTTGCCTTCTCAAAGCAAGTCAAAATTTCTGCTTACCTTACAAGGTAACTTCTCAGTTCTCCACGATAATTAACAACAAGGAGTTCAGCTGACCACTGGGCACTTGCTTTGTATTCTAGAAAGATCAATCCAGCAATAGCGTAACTCAGATCGCCTGGAAAACTTGCTGTCTTTACCCGAAAATGAAGGCAGACATTGGGGGAGAAAGGGAATTTTAAAAAGTGTCTTTGTTACTCAAACAAATAAAAAGTTAAATTAAAAAAATAAAGCTTCATAGTTGGTATTAGAAATGCAATACATGTTCTTTTATCTTGATTCCATAGAAATCTTATTACTATAAAGTTTGCAAAGACAATATACCGAGGAAATACACTTAAGCCACCTGCACAAACCAGTTCAATACACCCTTTAAACATACAAAATGGGAAATGTATTGTGTGGGGCCTGTCAACAGCAATTATCTGATATTGTACCAAGCAAAGTACTCTGGCAGCAACATTTCTCGATTTACAATTTGACTCTGCATACAAAGTGTAGATTTATAATCTATTATTACAAATTGTGATGATTCCATACTTTCACTGCCTGATGCACCTACAGATCTACCACAATTCCAAGACAGATTTAAAACACACCCTTTGTGCTGTTGTAAGGGCTACACATGGCTTTTGTTGATCCTATGATGGATCTATTATAGTGGGACTTTATATGGTCCATTACTGCATGGTATTCATAGTGTAAACATTTATAGCAAACAAAGCCATCATTTGAAAAAGGTCAAAAAGTGGAAATCACACATGATGCTGAAAAAAAAGTTCTACTACATTTGTATTTAACCCAAGAGAGCACATACCGGTGAAATGACCAAAAGCTCACTGCCCATCAGGTCAAACACTCTGACTGTTCCACTGCTTTCAGCATAAGCAAGTAATGTACAATCATGACTCCATGCCACCCTCCTCCACTGAGGGCTAGGATCCTTTGGCACTATAAAAAATGAATACAATTATTAATGAAAGCAAAAAATACATATAACCCCTTAAACAGAACAATAAATCAATTGCATCAAAAAAATGCAGGAGGCCTACCAGCATTACAAGCTTATCTCAGAGGAGGGTAAAAAAAACCAAAAAGAATGTCTCCCAGAGCCATTGATTCTAATTACCATTTCATTTCAGGTTTCATATATTAATCATCATAGAAAGAAGTGGCAGAGGGAGGGTAACAGAGCTCATCACAAAGCAAAACTATTAAGAGATTCTTTCTAATGATTTTAGGAAGTTATATCACTATTGTTAAATTAAACCAACACTACCATTTAGCAATGTATGAATAACAAACAATGATGACACTAATGATGAAGAAGTTGTCATACCTTGACATTTTCCAACTATGGATACAAAGTCATCTTTTGCAGACCTGCAGAAAAAAACGACTCCTATGAATTTAGATACGAAAAAACCCCACTGCTCAATTTTATGTAACAGAACTAGAAAAATATTCCAAGTGCACAATACAAAGGCTCTATTTATTCAAAAAAGCAGATAGTAACTTTTACCCCTAGGCAGCTACAGTAACTAACAACAGCATTTTAGAGACCCTCCTCCAACTGCATAAATACCAACATCCCTCATTTATTTGTAATGCTGTACAAAATGGGACAGCATCATTTCAGTGCTTCATAAAACTTTAGAAAAAGAACCCTAGTCAGTATTCTCTAGGTTACAATTTTAGAAACAATGCAAGAATATAGTTACATTAATACAGTTGAAACACAAGATTTATTTTATAGTCTTTAAACTGACGTTTATGGTGCTCACACCACTTTTGATTGAACAATTTTCATACACTTGCTTCTTTTACATATAAATGGAAGGTCTGACCTTCTAGCAAATGGATTTTTGTGAAGCAAGTAAACACACTCAATCAAGATCTGTTCTTCAGCTAAATGTGCTCTTGAACTGGCAAAGGAGAGCTTGTTGTTAAAAGAGCACAAGAAAAGGGAAAGCATCAGTCTTCACAGCAATCCACACCACTTGTAAAATAAGGTGAAGTATTATATATGCTAGCTACTCCACAGAGAAGAACACTAGATACTTGCTCCTTGTCCCATTTATTAGGGGAGAATTTCTGGAGGGGGCAGAAAGGCAGAGGTTAGAAAGACCATGATTTGTGCAGAATATTTTTGAGGATCTTGATTGTTTTTCTTTCACATCTTGAAAACAGAGAGATACAGATATATACTTATATAAACACATCTATCATAATTGGGGGCATAAAGGACAGTTTATGTTGGGTTTGGATTTTTTTTTTAAATGAGGGATAACTGAGAACTACAAAGAAATAGAGGGTTTCTGCTTTTATGATCATTCCATGGGTAAATTTCACAATATATAACACTGCAAAACAAACAAACAAACAAAAATCTTTAAAAGTATTGCTAGCAAATGACCAGAAACACTTTCTCAGAACTCCCCAGCTGAAGTAACAGATAATGCCAAGTTACCTGATTTCTACACATTGGTCTTGAACAACTGCCAACAATTTACCATTGCTGAAAGAAAAAACAGATGTGAAAGTTTAAAGTCCACTCCTAACAGAATGTGCATCAGTCCTAGGCGCTTTTTTCCATGGTTAGATATAAATTGCCTCAATTATAAATTGAAAAAAAAAAAAAAAGGGAAATATCAATTTTTATTAAAAATAAAATACCCATGCTATGATATTCCTTTTATTTCACATAAATCTATCCACCACTCTTTTCCAGCAGCACTAAGAAAACACATGTCTAAAATCTCACTGCATGGGAGGTCAGAGTCAGATGTTGCTTACAGATAATTTTACAACAGCAACATACAAAACTATGTATTGCTTTATCTGGTATATACAACAATCAGAATTCAGTAAGTCATGTGTCTTTGCATACTACATGAGCTAAAACTAAAACCTTCCCTTCTACCTTCACGTAATCATGTCACTGAACCATTTTTCTGTGCACACTTGTGCCTACTTTAAAAGCCAGTGATCTTACTGATGCTGCCAAAATTCCTGCAGAACAGCTGGTTCTAGCCTTGGAACTCTCACTTCTCTGTGCATCCAACAGCAGACAAGTCTTGAGGGTATGCATCCACTTTCCACAAATATAAATTGCCAGTTTTAAAATTCTATATCCTGCCAAGTTCTAAGTCTTTAATCGACCAATTTCAGGACTTGAATTTGAAATTGACTGCACTGCAAGCCACTTTGCCTCAAAAGCTGGACAGACATTCAGCCCTGAGTGAGAGATGCACTAAGTGAAGGGAAGCAGGTAGGAGCCCTTAGCACACTGAGGCCACCTGTGAGAGCCTCCAGTATTTCTCTTGACCAGAAGGAGTAACAGACCTTTAGCAGATCAGCTCAGCGTGGCTATCACTGGGGATAGTGGGGGGAGCAGAGGAAGCATTAACACATTCACTCCTGTCAGAAATGGCAAAGCATGGGAGCTGTTACCTCGAGAGTACCAAATGCCAGTTGATCTGCTTATTGACCAGACGAACCAGTCCAGTGGGCAGAGAAAACTTTGCAGGGCTGAAACACCAAAACCATTAGGTTGAATCAGAACACACAGTGAACAAATGCAGTACCTGAGATACACACACCAGACATCTCAGCTTCGAGGCAAATGATCAGTTACCTGAGTTTGCAACTGAACATGAATCAACACTGCACCCTGCCAACGACAAATGCTAACAACAGCCTTGTTTTTACTAACAGAACAAAACTGTGTATTAAGGGAACTGATTTATTTATCACTCTTTATACTCTGATCACCAGTCAGTTTTGGTACTCCCATTAAAAGAACACCAGTAAACAGGAGGGGCACCAAGACAATCATAGGACTGAAGTACTTGCCCTGCAATGAATCAGATGCTGTGGAATTGCACTTGTTTAACCTGAAGAAGAGAAGGCTTCAGGATGAGAAAACAACAGCATTCTGATTGATACCTAGGAGATTACCAAGAAGATGGGAGCAACAGAGGTGCATGGCAGGAACACAAGAAACTATGATCAAACCTTGGGAAGACTTGGAAGTGCTGAGGTAACAGCTGGACTCAATGACTGCAAAGGTCCTTTCCAACCTAAATGTCTCTAATTCCAAAACCAGTGGGGTTCTAAGCTGACATTAAAAAGAGATTTTTTCACCATGAACACAGTCAGGCATTTGAACAGGCTGACCAGAGAGTCTGGGTTCTCCATCCTTGAGCCTTTACAAGACCTAGCTGCACAGAGCCCCAGGGAAACAGTCAGAATTCAGTGCTCTCCTGCTTTCAGTGGGACTTTAAACTAGAGGCCTCCCAAGCTCCCTCCTAAACTCTTTTATCAAATACATGAAAGCAGGAACTAGAAGATTATAAAAGCTTGAGATCAGTTTTTAAATATGACTGCCTGAGGGAGGGAGGAAAAGTAAGTGAATTCTGTCTACAGCTGAATCTTTACAACAAGACTTAAGTGACAGTGTGGTGCCCATAAACATCAGCCCCTCATGAGAAAAGGGTGGGGAGGGAGTAGATGCACAAAAATCAAGTAGAGCACCAGCAATAGGGAAAACAGCATTCCCTGCCAAATTCAAGTACAGTACTGTTTCACAGGAAGTCACATTAATGTCCCATTCCACATAACTAAAAAACCAACAGATTATCCTTTAAAAGGGGAAACTGATATCTTCAAACCTCATAGGTGGTATAACCACAGAGCTGAAATTTTCCAGAAACATTGCACTTACCCCAATATATTTCTGGGACCATTTAATCAAACTTTTTGAATCAAAACTTAAATTTATAGATGGCATGAGTGCTGCTCAAAAAGTTATCAAGGTTTTTGTATGAGTCTGAATTGTCAAAGAAAAAAATTCAAAATTATTACTCCAAAGGAAGGAAACCTTGTCGTGCCATCATATCTGTCACTGACACTTAAGAAAAAATCTCACAACAGCTTCCCTTGCAATACCTCAGCTGGGAGTAGAGGGGACAAATAGATGTCTGGAGAAACCTGTTCCAAATGCAAGGTTACTTCAGCTTCTGATAAATGCACAAAGTCAAACTAGTACATACCAGTCTTTTTCTATTTAGGCTTCAGATGCAACTCAAGCAGCTATAACTCAATTTATGGAAAGAGGCTGCTCTAAGCTTTGCTTGGTTAATATTCTAAACAAGTGTTCAGTTTTACTCCCATTAAGAATTGCCTTCCATCAAATCAAAAACCTATAAAAATATTATCAAATAGGAAAACTAAGCAGTATTTTCGTAATACCTACCTGTACCAGATGTACCGAAGCAAAAGCAATGCAGGACCTACAATGGAAAGAGGTAAAAATTACATCTCTAACCCTCCAGCTTACTGCACAGGGAATCTCAAATTCTCATTAAAGAAAAAGAAAAAGAGGGAAAGCTCCTTTATACTTGGTCAAGAAATTCTTATGTTAGAATAAATGCAAACAGCAAATCAAAAACAAACTAGAAAGCAAACAAACAAAAACCCAAAACCTCTATGCATTTTTTTAAATTCTAAGAGAAATTAGTACTGGATGAAAACACAGTTCAGTCACTGCCATTTCATGCTTGGTTTATGCAATGTAATATCACAATGTAAAACTTCCTTATAGAACTAACTAACAAACAGTCTATTGCAAGAGATGTTAAGAGAGGAAAAAAAAAGGCTCAACTAGAGTTTGCAAAACACAAAGCTTATTAACTTCTAAGATGTATGGTTTATTAGTTTGTCCCTACAAACTAAAGGAGACGAAAATGCTCACAAAATTGACGTCAAAATGTCATTAAAAACACAACCATGTTCACAATCAGAAAACACATCCTGCACTTATTTCCATTACATTAGGCACTCTAAAGGGCAGAAATAGTAAAATTTACAAGTAATCCACATAGTCTTAGAAGTCATGAATGTAAGAACAAGTCATATTTACCTGCAATTGCTCTAGTGATGATAAATGATGCACCATGTCTTCTGTTGCCTCTTGGCTGCAATTACAATAATAATCATCAGACAGCCTGTCACACATTTTAACTTTAATACAATATTCATACATACATTCACTGATTAAATCTAAGTTGGCTCCCAGCCTTCAAGTTCTTTATGTATTTTCTATTACTCACTACTTCATATAATGTCTGCTTTAACTGCATAAGCTACAACAGGCTATAGCGCCAAATAATTTAAATGCCAAGATGCAATAAACAAAATGTGCTACAGATTGTCTATTGATTCAGCTTTGCCTCAATCTTTGGGTAGTAACAAAAGGCATTGACTTCTGATTATGTGCTCCTGTAAGCTATTATAAATCATTCTTTTTATGCCAAATAAATGCCACAGTGATCTGTAAAGCCCAGTAGTCAAAGTACTTGCTGTGCAACATATTATGCTAATATCTAAGCGCTAAACTACCCAAAGATTGCTCTGAATGTTTCAGAAACATCAAGAAAAACAACCAATTTCTGAACACCCCCCGCTCTTCTTTTTACATCAATTTGTACTATGTAACATGGCCACTCAGATACCCACATCTACTCCATACCATCTCACACAGCCTTTCCACCTGCCCTGCTCTACTACAGTCATTACACAAACGAAAACACTCTTCAAACACAGAAAAAAGGAATACAAAACAACAGGATGCATATTCTTATCTAAAAGTGGAGACAAAATTATTTGTCAGTAAGAAGCAGAAAAAAGATACTAAAGTGAGAAGCGAACCAATAAGGAAGGATTCACCAACAAATCCTCAAAAAAAGCCATCTTGCTTATACCTTTCTAATGAAAATATTAGAGCATCACAAACTGAGTATTAGACCAGGCAATGACTGAATTTTCTATTCAATATAAAATACATAGTGCAAATTTCTCTTTAACTGAAATATTCAGATCTCACCAAGTTACAAAGAAGTAAACACTGAAAGACATACGAATTTATCAAATTTTGGAATATGTCTGTGCTTAAAAAATAATATTTGGCCTTCCAAATTTACATTATTGAAGTAAAGATTAGACTTCTAGACAAAGTTTGCAATCTATAAACACTCTTGCAAGTAACCAGGCTGTCATCTCACAGTGTGTAAGAAGCAAACACAGCTGTACTAATGGATAACATTCCACATTCAGGTTGATTGGCCAGGAAATAACAAGGCATTACACTAAAATAAGTGAGAGCATAAATTATTTCTTACAGCTACCCTAGTACCTCAGGGAGAAATGCATTTTCCTAGGGACCTTAAAACCTAGCTTGTTAAAAGTTTTTGGATTATGAGGAAGTTCCCAGTAAAAAACATTTCCTAAAGTTGCTTACATCTCTTTAGAATTTTTTTAATAAGGGTCTGCCCCTAAGCCTAAACTACAGGCTGCTATTCCACACATCTTAAACTTTCTATAAAACTGATTTACTATTATATCCTGAAGACCTGAATTTACCTTTTATAAAATCTTCTCCTGAGCCTAAACTATGGGCTGCTATTCCACACATCTTAAACTCCTTACAAAACTGATCTATTATTATATCCTGATGACCTGAATTTTACTTTTTCTACTATATTCTTTTCATTTCAGCAATAGCAATGGTTACCAAATGTGCTGTATTTCTTTTTTCATTCATTCCTTCTTGTAAAACAACTTCTCCTTCCCTACAGCATTCCATACAGAAATAAAATCTAAGTAACTTTCTTGCTGACAAGGCTCACACTTAGTTTTGGATTTTTTTGCACACCATGCAAGCTTACTGGGGAGACAGGAGCTAGTGGGTATTGGGGAAATCTCAAAACATCAGACTGTAATAATCAAAAGAAACCCCACAAGACCAGGTGATACATTTTGGAAAATATTTTGAAGACGAGAGTTCCACCTGCATATATTTCTATTAATCACTTCACAAGTCCCTCTTGCACCTTGTCCACAGACATTGCCTCATTCACTATTTTCCTGGATCTACAACTCATTAATTTCTTTTATTCTCATTATATATTTCAGAGTTCTCAAACTGTGCATTATATACAATGGCATCACTATCCTGAAAACACACTGCTTCATTTCCCCACCACTCTCTTCTCTGGTACAGTCAATTCATTGTGTGTTTCCCTCACAACTGCCCTGCCCCTCCTCTTCTTCTCCCTGCAAAAAAAATCTTACTGGAAAGTTCAGTACAGGTCAATGACAATACTGACAAGAACTAAAATTAAAGGAAATTTGGGCGTTCAACCTAAGAGATCTATGCTGATTTTAGCAATATCTTGTATTTAACATGATTTTACATCTTCAACACAAGACTCGTCTTCCAATAATTAGATCTTGAAGTGCTATAGTACTCTACAATTAAAAATTAAACATCAAATTAAAAATGAAATAACAGAAAAATAAAGTCAATAAAGACTTGTGAAAGTTTAAGGTCTGGCTTTGTAGCCTGGATTACTGCATAGGAAGACATTTAATTTCATTTCCTAGTGCAGCATTCAACTTCTTTCTACCATTCCTTACCTCACTTATTGCAAAATATTCAGTTCTACAAGAAAGTAGGGTGTGATTTTTTTTTTCTGAGAAGTGTGAAGAAGGCCAGGATTATAAGAGACAGGTGTTTCAAAGGGAAAGTCATAATCACCTAAGTAATAACACTGCTAAGGCACCTTAAGGCAAAAACTGACTATACTGACAAAATAATGTTTGCCTATGATTGTCAATGTAAAATCAATTTCCCACTGAAATGTTAAAAAGGCTATCAGAAATGCCCTTGAGTACTGACAATCTCCAAGAATGTACAGCTAAGCAAACTATACATCATAGTATTTTCAAACCTTCCAACTTTTGCTATTGAAAACAGGTATTATCTTAAAAATAAAGTAAACAGGCAAGAAATACCAAGTTTAAAATAACCAGCACCATCTACTTAAGCTCACAAGCAGAATTCAGCAATGCTTAGAAATTCTGACAACCAGGGCAGATGAGCACCCTCAGACTGTGGTTACAGCCACTTTAAATTGGCATCCCCCACATGCTGCCACTAAAGGGAGGTGTCACCTCACTGACATCCCATTCACAGCCCCCTTGGTACCTACAGGGGCACAAGAGGGACCATTTAACAAAAGGAGATGAAATAACAGGATTGTTTCTCAAGCTAATCAGTTCTTTTATCAATTCACCATACAACTTCAAGAACACCAATGGCAGCAGAAAAGACACTTGTCAGAAATGTGCCCCCCTAACACAGCTGCAGAACCAGTCCTGTGTCATCATACCAAGTCCTCCTCATGATTTGCAACAGGAAAGTTGTTTCCATATGTTACTAAACACAAACACTATAAACCATTTCTCAAACCACAGTTAAATTAAAACAGCTGCAACTATCAATTCATCTATACAAATAACCTATTAAGTTAGTAATTTGTAATACTGCAATCTTATTTTCCAAACACCCATACCCATTACTGCAACTAAGGATTTACAGATCAAGAGCAACAACAAAAAAATCTTTCTGATAAATAAAAGCCTATTCTTTTGAGCATGGCTATAGCAATTTTTAACGGTAAATTCTTCCACTTGTAATGTTTTTAAATCTTTTCTGTTCAGTTGTTCTCATTAAGCGTAAAACTTTGTCAAAATGCTTCCATTAACAAGTTCCAGTGGGAAATGCATTAAAACTTCAGTGGACTTAAATGCAACTACATGAAAGAAATAAAACCATCGCCTATATCCAAGTCAGACAAGAGCAGACACAGAGGCAGCAAGCTCAGCACATTGCAGAGGAACACATGAAAAAGGAAAGATGAAAGAGCTTCTCAGCTTTTCCAGTGACCCGGGAAGAAGAACAGCTAGAAATAACTAAAAACCTGCAGTACAAGAACAGCGTTTTCTGATTTCCTAAGTGTTGGCATCCATTTGTGTGCATTGTGGATATAAAGTGAAATATTTTTCCCTTTTACCCCACTCCCTTTATCCCACGATTTCTTATATACAGACACAACTATATTGATATAGGAGTCCACAAAAAGGATCTCATTTTCTTCACACAAGGTAAACTCAATGAAGGTCCTATTTTTATCAGGACAGATTGCACAGCTCTCTGTAGAGCAGTTTCTGGAGATGAGACCAAGACTGCATTCACCATAGCTTCACTTGTGCCAGCTCAACAGTAAAACCGATATACTTTGTTCAGTAAGCAAGAAGCACTTCAGGGCACCCCAGGCGACACAAGGCAAGGCGAGAATTAAGTGACACGAAGGCACAAAGGAACAGTGCCCACACGGACACCCATCCCTCCGAGCCTCCCCGGAGGCACCAGCTTATCCCGCAGCACCTCCGCGTCCCCGCCCGCGCCAGCGTGGCCGGTCCCCTCCCCCGCCGGCGGCCGTGCAGCGGCCACACGCACCTGCACCTCGGTCTCCGGAGGCCACTCGGTGTTGACCAGCAGGTCGTACAGGATGTTCTCCTCCCCGTCCTCCGCCTGCTCTNGGCGCCGGCCCGGAGCAGGCGAGACCTCGGCGCGTGGATTGAGCCCTCCGCGAACAGGCAGAAAAAGCAAAAGATGGATTTGGCGCAAGTTGTTCTTCCAACTTTAATGGTGCTACGTCGGGCTTCTAAACATTTCAGTTCTCCAAGTTCGAGCTCCAGTGTTCAGCTGTCTCAAGCAGATAAAATGAGCTTATGTGTAATTTCTGGGCCCCTCACATCAGGAAGGACACTGAGGGGCTGGAGCCTGTCCAGGGAAGGGCAGGGAGCTGGGGAAGGGTCTGGGCACAGCTCTGATGAGGAGCAGCTGAGGGAGCCGGGGGTGTTTGGCCTGGAGAAAAGGAGGCTCAGGTGAGACCTTATCACTCTACAACCCCTGAAAGGAGGCTGCAGCCAGGTGGGGTCAGTCAGTCTTCTCCCCGGCAAGAAGCAATGGGACGAGAAGACAATCTTAAACTGCACCAGGGGAGATTCAGGTTGGACAGCAGGAAGGATTTCTCCACAAAAAGAGTTGTTAAACATTGAAATGGGCTGCCCAAGAGAGTTGGTGGAGGCGCCGTCCATGGAACTATTTAAGGGAAGACCAGACACAGCACACACAAGACCCTGGTCTGGCTGACAAGGTGGTGTTCTGTCACAGCTTGGGCTCGATGATCTCAGAGGTCTATCCCAACCTAATTGGTTCGGTGAAAAA
Organism: Cisticola juncidis; assembly: GCA_013400215.1. Lineage (NCBI taxonomy): Eukaryota > Metazoa > Chordata > Aves > Passeriformes > Cisticolidae > Cisticola > Cisticola juncidis. The sequence goes on along the minus strand of VXBR01009880.1, from coordinate 1,062,470 downwards.
ATTATGAAAGAACTGATGTTTCAGCCTGTTTTCGCAATTTTATAAAGCATTTGTAAAATAGAAATAAAATTACTTCACACCCTGACACTCCTGCTCCTGCAGTCTGATTTTCACTTGTGTTCAGTAAGCCCTTGCAGGCAACTGAACAGCCTAGAATTAGGTTAAACAAAAATTCTAATTCTGAAAATATGGATTTAGGGCAATACGAAAGCTCTGATTTCCATTAGGAAAGACTTCAAGGAGAAACAACTACCGAGAAAAAAATGCCATTTCACTGTTTGTATATTTTTAAACTATATTTGACAATGTAGCTTGTAAAGCAATAGTAAATAGTATAGCATCACATTTGTAAGTTTCAAAGACTTGTGGGAGATTTATAGTAAATTGCTCTCTACGCTCCACACCAACAAGCCGCACTATGTATTGATATCAAGGTCTGCCTCCTAACAGGTTTTCTTAGAGATGGTTGAATCTGTACATTATTCATATCTGTGCCTTTAAAAAATTACTAGTTTTGTCATTAATTGGAAAGCAAGCAAACGAATGATTGACAGATATAGCAAATAATAGTGAAAGAAAAGAGGCACATCAAAGGATGATACTCCCAAAGGAATTATTAATACATGAGAAACCATTGCAATGCAAACAGCCTGGTATAAAGGGTATAAAATACTCAGCTGTATTTTTCTCTGTGTGACACCAGTTTCTACAGCAGAAGTTAACAGCCAGTTGGGCTGAGCAAGTTTTAAAAAAGATCTTGAAACAAACCACCGGGACAAACCAGTATTCACATTGCAACACAGTAATCAACAGAACTACATTGGAAGAGATGTTTGTTTTGGGGTTCTTTTGGCCTTTGAACCAGATGGGTCTCTTATTTTATGCTGCTTTTTGAAAGACTGAAGCTGTGTTTCACAATGGAAAGGAGTAGGCAATAATTTAGTCTCTGCCTTCCACTTAGCAGACAATTGTACCATTGGTTTGTGATGTAACTGCAGGAGCTGCATTTCTGCACTTGCCATCTCATTCTGTTTTTTACGAAACCCCGAAGATTCTCACATTTAATGTCACTAGAAGTTACACTAGAACAAGATGGTGCAGAACTTGGGGAACCTTCTGTAAAAACTGGAGAATGATGTATCGCTAGTGGCCTATGTCTGACACACACCCCGGTGCGTTCGTTCTCTGTCTCTGAGGGGCTTTCGGTCTCCAAATGCCCGGGGGCGCACACGGGCCGGGCCGGAACGCCCGCGGCGGCTCCTGCGCCCACCCGGCCCCATAAAGCTGCGGCCGGGCCGCGCGCCTGCGCCCTGCGCTGTTCGCGGTGCTGCCGGTGCCAAGATGGCGGCGTTCTCGGGTACGTGGCGCGGGGGCCGCGGGGTCTCGGCCCTGAGGGAGCCTCTCGCCTCTTCCCCACCTGCTCCGGGGCTCCCCGCCGCGCCGGGGGAGGCTCCTCGGGCCGCCCTCCCAGCCTGGCCCGCGGTGCGGTGTGGCTGACCATGTACCAGGCTGGAGGTCGCGAGGCCTGTGGGGGATGTGTGTGCCTCTCCCCGTGTCCTCGGGCTTCTGGAGGCTGTGAGAAGTGGTTATCTGAAAGGTTTTGCAGGTTTTATTGCGTATGTGGATTTAGCAAAGAGGCTGCTTAAAATTTCGGCTCGTTCCTCATGCTGACTGGTTTTGGTAACAGGTTTATAATAACTGTTCTCTATTTAGCAGTGGATAATAACTGGCTTTTTGTAAGAGAAGCTCTGTTTGATGATACGGTTTAGCAAATATATGTACTATATAAACTATATATTTGCGTACAATAGTAAACTGTAATCCAAAAGTATACTATTAAAGGAGGAAACAACACTCTTAGTGTCCCCTTCCCTATGCAGATATTTGTGGAAATAGGCAGCCAGCCAAGATCAGAGCTCTGTAAAGTTTTAATATCTGTAGGGTTTTTAATTTGTTCCTTTTAACTGAACTTTTTGCATCTTTCCATGGGGGCAAATGCTGAAGCTTCTTCCTGAGCTCTAGAGATCAGTTCAGATGCTATGCAGTAGGATTAATTTGGATGTCGTTGAGGAAAATGTTATGATGTCATTGTTTGATTAAATTCTTGTACTTTATATTGAATTAAACTGTGTGAGTTGGAAGCATATGGGAAAAAATACATATGGATTAGTTTCTAACTGGCAAACAATAGGAATTGATTTTGATCGCTGTTGACTTTGTTGCTTGTGTGGATTGCCTGCTTTTGTAGGAGTAGAGGCCAGTGCTTGAAAATATTAAAGCCTCCTGAAATCACATTGCAAATAAAACACATTTCTTGCAGTATTTTTATTACAGCAAATGGAAGAATAATTTTTGGCTGCCCAGCCCAGCTCAGTGTGTGTTCATGTATATGCTGTGTCTGACACCCAGCATGTGGCAGCACAGAGGCCAGTGTGTAAAGCCTCTGCTTAGAAAGGTGCATATTTGTAGCAGAAGGAATTGACTTAGAGTAACTTTAGAGTACTCAAAGAGATGACCAACAGACAGATAAATTGTTATATTGATGGTGTGCTGCCATCATTTGAGATGCTTAGGATCTGCTTTACTGTTGCCCATATTTAATAGCTGCAGGTTCCTTTTGTTTTCATTTTTAAATGCAGAGGATTTGTTTATCAATGTACAAGCATGTTGCTCCATATTTAACTTCTATCTGAGGTACAACCATCAGACCCTAATATGAGTTTGCCAGAAGGGGTATCCAAGGAAAACCTTTCAAAGGTGGATGTGATTAATAACTTTATCAAAATCAAAGCATTGTGTTTTTATTGTGCATGCTGTAAGTGGGTCAGGCAAGATTTGGTGAGCTAGAGTCCTTATAGGATACAGGATTTTTCTACTGTTTGCACTTCAGCTGTAGAGAAAGTTGGCTATTTGTGATTAAGTCTTCCCTGTTGTCTGCATAGGCAGTTTCCTTAAAGGTGCCAGAATAAGTATCTTGCCTTTGAACCCAGTGTGTTTGCTTTGCTGCTGTGTCTGTACCTGCCCCTGTGTATGCCTGTGAGGAAGGGAGAACGTTTCTGTCAGTAGGTGTGAGGGCTGCTCATGCTGTTGCCCAAGAGTGGTTTTCCATGGTCCTGTCTGTAGCTGGAAGGGTGGATGCTTGGCAGTCTTTTGGCAATGTGAAGCTAATAACACAGCTTGATCCTTTTTTGCTTGTCTTACAGAAATGGGTGTTATGCCTGAGATTGCTCAAGCAGTGGAGGAGATGGACTGGCTGTAAGTAGGAGTGTGACAAACTCTAATTTGCCTTTCAGCAATGTGTGACATGCTTCCTAAAGCACCTCTGCTGCCACATTAGAGCAATGTGGATGTGTGTTTTCCTCTAACTGTCATTGCATCTTTCTGTTGTGTGAAAGACTGAAGAATACAAACTGTGACTGCAGCAGTAACATTTAAGCTTGGATAAGCAGAGCACAACCTCTTAATCTTCAATTCTTTTGTTTCACAGAAGGCTCTACGCCTGTGGTTTATCTGTTATGTATCATGGGGTTATTGGATTAAATACTGTCACATGATTGATGCTAGTTTAGTATGTGTTTTCCAGACTGTGGTCTATGATTGTGTTTTTCAAACTTAATGCTTGTGTGTCAGTCTTCTAAAATGTTGTTATTCTTGTGTTTGGTTACTTGTTGACAAAATGTTTATCTTCAGAGTTTGTTTTCAGTTGTCATTCAGAATGTTGTCAATATGGACAAAATGTATGTAGTTCTTCTCATATAAATGTTATTACATAGCTGTGACTGTCTGAAAATGCTGATTACGTTTAGTTATTTTTACTTCCTTTCCTGGTTTTGAACAGGAATCATGTAAATAAGGGCTGCATTAAGTGGCTTTAAAGTAAAGCTAACATGAAGAAAGGAAGACAAGGAATATATGGTTAATAAGTCTCTTTTATAATTTTGCATAGTGATGTGAGATGGAGCCTCTTGTCAAGGTGCAGCTGAATCTACTGCAAGCCAGGAGGAATAGCAGTTACCTGGTTTGTCTTGCAGATGACCTGTGAATTTCTGTATAAGTAAAAAAATCTTTTTCCAGTTATGTAGAACATAACCTTGCATAATTGTGTTCTTTCCTGTAGTCTCCCTACAGATATCCAAGCAGAGTCCATCCCATTGATCTTGGGAGGTGGTGATGTACTTATGGTATGTATGCAGCCCTATTCATAGAAGTCTTTTGTCTTCTAATTGTTGGTTGTGGGGTCAATTTTGTTCCTTCCAGATAGGTCCATAGTTAGATTAGCTCTCCTGTCCCACTTCAACAGAAGTATATTCTTCAGGTGAAAGCCTCTTTGAGTTCCCGGTGTGTTTCCAGCGGTTGTTGCAGATGAAATCTGGGGGTATTAGGCTTTATTTTTTAACTTCTTGGCACTTCATGTGGCACTGCCACATGAATGAGGGCACTGATCTTACGTACTCTTCTTTTGGCTGTAAATACCTGACATAGCTCTGTATGGAGCATGGCTGATACTGCCTAAGCCAATGCTACAGTATCAATAACCTTGAAAGTATTAGATTAGTATGCCTTGTTTATCATGTCTTTTATGGATCTCTGTTCTTGATTCCATAAACCAAAATAATACATCTTAAAAAATAAACTTAGTTTATCAAAATAGAATTCTAGATCAGTCCTTACGGTACTGGCTAAACTCTTGTATTTTTCTTCCTATAGGCTGCTGAAACTGGGAGTGGAAAAACTGGTGTAAGTAATCAAATTTAAATTAGCAGAAAGTAAAAGTCTTTAGCAGGTGTTGTGTATGCATATATGCGGAGAGAATGTGTATCTGTGTTTAAGCATTATTGATAATAGCCTTTGCCCACATATATGTAGGAATGTATTTCAGTGTTTCTGGCTGTGGGTATTGCACCCAAAAACAAGGCTGGAAATAAGTGTATAATTTGTGGAATGAAAGTAACTTTTCATTTTAGGCTTTCAGCATTCCAGTTATCCAGATTGTTTATGAAACACTGAAAGACCAAATGGAAGGCAAGAAAGGAAAAGCCACTATTAAAACTGGAGGGGCATGTAAGTTTTTTTTGTCACACTCTTTAAAATCAAAACTCTGCTAACTCGTGTTGATTTTGTGACTTTTAAAAGTAAAGTTAACCTGCGATTAGATAAGTATTTTTTCCGTAATTTGGCATAATGTAAATAGAATATCAACATTCAGTGTTTTATTAAACAGTGAATATAAATTTACTGGTGGAATCATGGGAAGAACTGGTGTGCATATGACTGCAGACTCATAGTAATTGCAGCTCTTGTTTTCAGCTTGAGGCTGGCTGAGCCACACCTTGCTTTCCAGTATTCTCCTGAAAGCCATACTAGTATGTATGGCTTAATGCCTTGCAAGATGTGAAGTGGTGGTGATATCCACCTTCAAAGGAGTTAAAAAACATCTTTCTGTTGCATGGATAGGTGAAAGCAGCTGTGACACCATGGAGTTGTTTTGTGCCTCTTAAGTGAGCTTGAGCAGAAAGCTCTTGTAGGCTCAAGCACATTTTTGTGTGGCTGGAGTAACAGTGTAGGATCTTTCAGTTCAGTTCTGGTGTGCTGAGTAGAGCTGTTGAGTTGCTTTTTTGCAGCTGCCTACATTTGGAATTGAATAACAGTATCTTGAGTTGCTACAGTTTGTTCTAGTAAATGTTGAATTGAGCAGGAAATGCACAGAGCTAGAACTCAGCTATATAGAGTGGATTGTAACCATGATAATTGCCTCACAGTATTTGAGAGTCTGTTATAGATCCATTTAATTAAGCTTGGAACTATAAAGCCAATAACCATGTCCAGTCTGTGGTATTGATAAGACTGGGTTTTATGTAAGTGGACAGTATTTGCACAAACACTGACGATTTTAAAGAAGTTGTCATCGTTATAACCACTGCTACACTGGTGACAGTAAAGTCAACTGAAAAAAAAAAGTTAAAATAAAATCTTCCTTGAGAGAATGTAATATGAATACAGAAATACACTCAGTAAACCTAATTGAAATGACATCTGTTGTATGGATTTTATTACAGCATGTTGTTTGGCATATGAAAAATGAAGTCAGAAATTCTGTGTGCATGTATCATAGCTCCTTAGTAATGACATTTTAACTTAGAGCCTGAAAAATACCTTAATGTAAGTTTGGAACAGAAATGGCAAATAATGCATTTCAAATGCATTACATTCCAGTGCAATGCATTGCATTGTTATATTTGTTGTTCTTGATATAGTTTTGGATATTTTCTATCTGAATTTCATTGTGATTGTGTGAAGCACCCTTACTTTATAGAAGTCTTCACTATTTTCATTTTTAGTTGCATTTTTAAGTAACCTAATCTGTGTTGTCCTTAATTGAATAATCTGAACTTCCATGGAATACCTTTGCATTAAGCATTTGTGCCCCTCCTTCAGATTGTAGGCCTTCATTTTGAGCTCATATGAATTTAATTGGAATAAAGCTATTTCCCCAGAAAATCAAGCCAAACACTGTAGGAACAACTTGAACTTCTAATTTGAGGTTTTCAGGCTTTGTTGATTTAATGCTTTTTCTGTTACTGTCTTTCAAACCTAGTGCTCAATAAATGGCAAATGAACCCCTATGACAGAGGATCAGCTTTTGGTGAGTTGTCCTGCTGTTCACTTGAGAACATTTGCTTGGTAAAAAAGAATAAACTAGAGGAAAGCATGCATAAAATTTTCTTTTAAAAGCAGTTAGGCAATTTCTTTAACTAAAACTGTCTTGTAACTTTCAGCAATTGGATCAGATGGTTTGTGTTGTCAAAGCAGAGAGATAAAAGAATGGCATGGATGCAGAGCAACTAGAGGCGTGACTAAAGGTAAATATAAAGTGACGTGTTTCGAATATTCTTCTAGAAAAATTTCAGCTGAAATGCCTGCTTGTCAGCCATTGTTAATGTAGGTGGTTGCATTTAAAACTTTCTATCCATCTGTTCAAATTTAGTAGCTTAAGACTTGGAAATGACAAATAGCTCAGTTTTGTTCTCCATGTGTTGTAAATTACCTTTTCCCTTACAGTGATGCCTGGAAGTAGAACAAAACCTTCCTAAACAATATTAAAATGATAATAGAAAAACAAACTTTTACTTGAAAGCTTTCAGGCACACAATATGGTGGAAACCATGCCCCCAAATAAGATTCATACAATTTTATAAGATGGAGCAGTTAGAATATGCAGCCCATATTGTCCAGTTAGAGGAGCAGTTGGTTAGGTAATCCTCTCTGCTGCGTTCTGCTCCATTGGAGTTCTCCCCACTGGTCCTCTGACTCTCCCTTTATGCTGTCTATGATATGTGGTACAAAATAAAATGTCCTTGGTAAACTAACAAGGAAGACTAAATACAACTTTAGGAATGGATCAAAGAGTTTGTTCACTGTGGGAAAGAAAGCTGCAAAAAAAGTTATACCTAGACATTTAACAGTCTACTACTGAGCTAAAAATACACGAATTACACAGAAATCTAAAAATCTTCAGACATCAATAGGACACTGAGTTGAAGGAGGCAGAATCATAACTAATATTCATCAGAATGCATTTTTTTAGGAAATGGCTATGGCCACAGTAGTTTGAGTTGTTTCCTCACAGACTTCACACAGATGTGTGCATGCAAAAATTTAATGGTACTGTGGTTGTAGCAATAGATGAGAGGCCAACCCTAACATTTGACTAACGGGTGCACTCGCACTTGACTGGTTGTGTGTTCAGGAAGACCCTAAGCAGTCTCCTTTCGTGGGGTGTGCAGATAATTTTGTAGTCTGTGTATATAACAGCCAGCTGGATGTGCTTCAAGTAGCACAAGCCCTTGATGCTGGGGCATGCTGGTGGTCTGGTACTGATTCTGCAGAACCTTGTGTCCTGAGTTTATCGCTTCCTGTGCATTCAGTAGGACCTTCTCTCTTGCTTATCTCTCCTTTGGAGCCTTTCACACACTCCCTCTCAGTGTGTACTTGGTGTCTTTTGCCTGCTCTTTCTTAATTCCATACATAGGTACACACACAGCCTTTTCACACAAACATAGTAGGAGATTTTGTGACGCTTTGAGCAGGACTGGGAGTATTGGATTTGTATGGGCTTGGAAGGAGCAAGACTGAACCACTTTAATGAGTTTGGGTATTGTATTAGATTCTTTCTTTTTCTTTTAAAGGGAAATACTACTATGAAGTTTCCTGTCATGACCAAGGCTTGTGCAGAGTTGGTTGGTCAACTATGCAGGCTTCACTAGACCTGGGTGAGTTTCCTTCCGAAGAACCTATAGGTAGTTTTTATACTGACATGGAATGGGTGGAGTCTTGTTCTAGTGTTGGAGCAAATGGACTCCTTGGGAAGGATCCCAATCTCAGAGAGTTGAAAACGTTTTCTATAAGTATTTTATTTCCTGTAAGGGAAGTCTTTGGTGGTGGCAGTGTTTTCTTGTCTTCTGTGACTTTCTACCTTTTATGTCTTTTATTTTTTTGATGAAGATGATTGGAGACTAGTAAAATTGATAAATGTACTGCTGCAACAGTACTAGTTTGGTGTACATCCAGGTCAGAAATCTATGGTTAGCACTTTGTATTATTTGTTTATGTGGTAGTGTTGGAGATTTCAGTTGCTAATACCAAGAGGAAAAAAGCATAACCTGTCAACCGAAAGGTAAAAGCCTATTGTCTTATCTTCAGGCACTGATAAATTTGGCTTTGGCTTTGGTGGCACTGGTAAGAAATCTCACAACAAGCAATTTGACAGCTATGGTGAGGTAAGCTTGAAGTGCATTTGGCAGAAATATTATTGAAAGTTTTGCATGTTAATGCTGTTACAATCAACTGTCTTTGGAAGTAGTGCTCACTGATAAGGGAGATTTACAGTGCAAAAAGTACAGTGGAACACTGAAGCATTTATGGATAAAATATTATTAAAAGATTCAACAAAAGCAGTTATAAGTTTGAGACATGATAGTGGTTAGATTGCAATTATATTGATTCTTATTTAGAAGTTGAAATTTTGCTGTGTGTTACGGGTTAAAAGTTAACTGACCTCTTGAGATTTGTCTTGACTTACTTCACTTTTAGCTTGATTAAATTCAACCTGTCTGGGTACACTGTGAACATCTAAGTGAGGACATCATATTCTGTTAACTAAAAATTAAAATAGAAGTAATTGCACAACTATGTAATCTGTCAAAATGTATTATTAATGGCTAAAAAGACATAGGTAGAGTGTGCTTCTTCTGGCTATTGAATTTGGTTTGCCATTACCTTAAAGTACACTTCTGAAGTGTCTGCTGGCAGTATTTGTAGTGGTTTTTGTGTAGTGCAGCAGTGGAATTGAGATATTTAAACATGATTTATATAGATGTGTATTACAGCAGAAACTTGAGTCTTTTTGTGGTAATAATGAACTCAATGTCATAAATTTTGCAACTTTTATGAGTAGTGTAGCTAGTTTAATAGTGACTCTTGAGCTGTTGATTAGAAGCACTTTATTATATGTAAATGTTATTGAATACCTTTAAAATTAACAAATCTCAAGATACTTAAGTAAAGCACATTTACATAACATGCACATAATGTCATCTTCAAGAGTTAGTCTTTTATTGTAGTCAAAATACATGTTTCTGATGGCATGTTTGATATTCTAAGCTTAGATTTACATTGGCTAATAAATACATGGCTAATGTGCTTTTCCATAATACAGAATACTTCCAGGTAAATGACCTAAATGTATCATTATCACTGTGTTTGGTTTTTGAAGTAAATTTAAAGCGGTAATAAATGTTTAAATATCTAAGATCAATTGAGCAGTTTAGTGAACACTTGTAATCAAATAAAAATGAGTTCCATTTACAACAGTCTTACTGAAATAAGGTGAACTTGCTTGACTTCTCTCAAGAATCAGCATTTATTAGGTAGAGGTGAGAAGACTAAAAGCTGACAGAATATAAGCACTCAGTCCTCTGAATGCACTGGAAATCTCTTAGCTTCACAAACTTTTTTTTCCCCCCAGGAATTCACTATGCATGATACGATTGGGTGTTATCTAGACACAGAAAAAGGACAAATAAAATTTTCCAAAAATGGTAAGTTCTATTTGTTTGGAGTTTTTATTGGATGCCTTCACTGGGCCGGGGAGGTGTGGGGGGGAGGGAAGGAGAGGAACACACACACATGCAGAGTCTGACTGAGCTAACCCTACTTTCAGGGAAGGACCTTGGCCTTGCGTTTGACATCCCACCACATATAAGGAACCAAGCACTTTTTGCAGCTTGTGTACTGAAGGTAACCAGGAATATTACAGATGTCCAAGATGATTATAATTTTTCTGGGTTTGTTAATGAGCTATTTAAGTATAAAATTTACATAGCCACCTACAGTTACTGCAGTTGTGCATGTAAAGTCAGTTTTCTTTGGTTTACCGGTGTTCACTGCTGAAGTAATAACGTGTTGTGTTAGCTTTGAGTACCATTTAAGCTAAATGTTTAAATGCAAATTTTAATCTTGAATTTGTAGGTAGAACAGCATGGATAGCTAATTCCTAATAACAGTGCTCTGTTGTGTGTATTGAACTTTGGTTACTGCCATTAGAATGATACAAGCAAATCGCTTGAAAGTCAGCTATCCTGTTTTATTTGTTCTGAACTCTAACATTATTGTAGTGTGGTACTATGTCTTTCTGAGTTAGTCTTTTTAAGTCTATCTCTCAAGCAGTAAAGATTTTAACAAAACATTTCAGTGGTTAAAGAAATGTACTTCAGAAAAAATGCATTGGGTTTTTTTGTTGCCTTTCTTCTGTTTGTTTGGTTGGGGTTTTTTTAAGTTTCAGCAGTTTGGGGAAGAGGAATGTCTAAGATGGGAGAAGAAAAGACCTCCCCTATCTCCATTATCTATCTGTTTTTTTCATTATTGAGTTGTTTCTCATTTTATGTGGTCTCTTGAATCTGTGTATATGACACAACTTTGTTGAAACCTAGAATGCTGAATTGAAATTCAATTTTGGTGAAGAAGATTTCAAGTTTCCACCAAAAGATGGCTATGTTGGTCTTTGCAAGGCTCCTGAGGGTAGTGTTGTAAAATCACAACACTCAGGTAGGTTAGATTTTTACAAACTTCTCTTGTTTCTATACTCCGGTTGTGTTACAGAGCATCTTTTGATCCCTTTAATTGTGATCAGAAGGATTTTGAATACAGCAGTAATGAAGAAATAATGGCTCTTTTTTGAAAGTACACCAGATTTTCTTACTCTTAAACTACCAATAGTCTTTAATATTTTGAATTTAGAAGTACATCAGATAAAAGAAGTACAGCTAAGTTTTTCAACAGTGTTATCATAAAAATGTGTGTTGGCCTTTATGCCCCAGAATAGAGTGGATTATCCTGCAAGACCAGTACACCCACTTGTAAGTTCTGAACATTATTCTGAACTTATTCATGATAAGAGAGCAATCACATCACCTTTTAATGGAGCATTTAGAATTGCTAGGTTTTAATTACTAATAGAAAATCCAAATCTGTTTCCAGTAAAAAAATTCATAATAGGAATGTGGTTTGTCTTAATGGTTATTTTTTTTTTCCATTTAGGAAATGCACAAGTGGCTCAAGCACAGAACCTCCCAAATGCTCCAAAAGCATTGATTGTAGAACCGTCGAGAGAACTGGCAGAACAAACTTTGAACAATGTGAAGCAGTTCAAAAAATATGTTGATAATCCCAAATTAAGGTAATAGTGAATTTTTTTAGTTGCATTTATGATATTTTCCATGGATGTAACTTCATGGGGAGGGGAGGGGGTGTTTCCACATTGTAGCCAAGTGAATCATTATGTGCAGTGTTGCTCATAATATCAGTAATAATCTGCTAGAACCAAACTTCTGACTTTTCAACTCCAGTTAGACCACTTAGGGGGGTTTTTGGTGTGTTTTGTCTGTGAACTGCCTTTTTCTTGTATAACAAATCCAGTGTGTAGGCATTTTTTTTAATTATCTGTGATAACTAGTGTGATACTTCACATGCTTTTCTTGAGTAAAAACTAAATTATCTGCTTACTGCCCTTCTTTTCCAAACATTTTCCTATGTCCTCATCTTCCTTCGCCGCCTAATTGTATTGGTTTTTCTTCTCTGTCAAATAGTTACATACTTTAATTAATTAATTATATTCCTTAATATAATTATATACTTTAATTAATGTGCTTACAGGACAAATTATCATGGAGATGCAATTCTGAAAAAAATGAATCATCTATAAGTCCCTTTGGTTTTAAGTTATCTCTGCTTTGACTGTGCTTCTAAAATTTAAACATTTCCCAATTCTAAACTGCAATCTGTTTATGAGAGTGCATTTCCTAGAATTGCTGAGACTAAGCAATAGGAATGGGCAAGCTACAATGAAAGATTCATTTAGTTTACTGTTATTTGCATTTCTAACTTTCAAGGACACAGGAAACTTTATTGAACTAAGTTACATTATTTTTGCTATTTTTAAGAAACATTTTTTTTGTAAGATTAAATTAGTTAAGGTGCTAATTTATTTAATACAGCAGTGATAAAGTAATCACATTCAAATACAGTGTGGTAAAAAAGCTTTCATTTCATTGAAATACACTACATATGAAAGGATGAATTTCAAGATTTTTTCTATTATTTTGATCTTAAAATTATTGTTCAGAGCTGCTAATTGTGAGCTATCAATAAAAGAATCAGTCTTCAAACAGATGTTTAGTATATCTTCTGAATATAATAAATAGGTAAATGTCAAATATATTGATGTAATTTTAGGGAACTGCTAATTATTGGTGGAGTTGCTGCAAGAGATCAACTCTCTGTACTGGAACAAGGTGTAAGTTGTATTTTTTTCATATGATGTATTAGTTTGGATTTCAAGTAATTTATGGTGTTGCTAGAGGATATTAATTGTGGTAAGTCCTGTAATAAGAAGAATAAACATGTTAAAAAGAAAATGTACAGTCGATAGCAGCTCATGTTGCCCCAGTCTAGCAATTGTTCCTTTACTTCCATGTCAACACAAGTACTTACAGTACTTAGTCAAATTCTGTTGAAGCCTGAGTACTTCTGAAAATCTTAAAATAAAGGTGTAATTGTTTGTCATTTGTCCTTAACCAACAAGACAGTTTTGCTATTAACTTCTGTTCTATGTTTTTGTGAATAGTCTGCAGTTACCGAGATGAACCTACACTACAAACCAGTCCTACATAGAAGGAAGTGGTGTGGTTTCAGCAGCATGGAATGTACAATTGATTCAATCACAGTTTAGGGAGAACAGAGTCACAGGGTCATGTTTTTTGTTTAAGACTCACTTTTGGAAGTGAAAATGCATCACTATTGATAAGTTTTCTAGTGGTTCCAGCCACCAAAATACAAAGTAGGCTGTTAAGCCTACTTGAACTGCAAGATTTTTTAACTTCTATGTGAATGCTGAGTTCTTGATTGGGAACCCTCCTGTCTGGCAAAATTTTAAGTTATTTCTATAGTTGATGAACTTTGTATCCTTCCACCATGAGAAAAATTTATCCCCATTTAAAAACAAATCTATTTGTTGGCTTTAGATAACAAAATTACACAGCTTGGGGTTCAAGGAAGGAAAAAAGGGGCACAACACTTCCCAAATAAGGGAAGTCTTCCTCCCTGAGGTAAATTCTGCAAATGAAATGACTGTAGAACCAAATTGCAGGTTGCCTAGAGAGGAGGTTGTATGACCCCTTTCCGGAAGGGTACTGAAAATTGTATTAGGCAGCTACCTAAAGTAACTTGGAAATTGTCCTTGATTTGCATGTGAAGGTGGGGAGTGGAGACCAGATGGTCTCAAGAGATCCCTCTAAATCAAGTTACTCCAGGATTTTATGAAGATAAATTAATAAATTGAATAAATAAACAGAAGATAAAGCATTATACTGATAATTTTGTCATAATGTTAAGCTTAGATAAAACTTCTAATGCCTCTAGTTAGTTACAGGACCAACCCATACTCTTTATGTGCTTCATAGGTGGATATTGTTGTTGGAACTCCTGGAAGGCTGGATGACCTGGTCTCAACAGGGAAGATTAATTTATCTCAAGTCAGATTCCTGGTTCTGGATGAAGCTGTATGTAGAGAACTAAGTGCTACTTAAATTCTGTTCTTAAATCCAATATGATATTTGAAAAAAAGAGTAAAACATCTTTGTTCTGTAGTATTTGATAATTCAGTGCAACAGTTAAATACCTGTAGGCTGTTCAAGCTTAATTTTCTCATTGTTTGCAACCATAGTAACCTACTTCTTTTTTTCCCCTGCCCTCATAGCCTCTCTTTTAAATCTGTTTAGAATTTTTCTGATAGAAAAATGTATTTCAAATTGTATTTACAAGGTACTGAAGTCTGTTCCTGTCACTGCAGGGAACTCAAAGAGCAAAGACAAAATATAAGTGTTAGTTAACTCAGCAGGTCTTGAAGCCAGTGAATGTTGTGCTCAATATGCTGTGAAATAAGGGCATCTCTCTGATCTGTTGTAGTACAACTGAATATTCACAAAGATCAAATTACTTGGGGTGTTAGCCAGGAGCAGCTTCTGAGCTTCTTGTGAAGCACAGCAGCTATAGTGTAAATGCTCCATGTTTTTACTGGGCCTTTTCTCCTTAGTAGTAATATCCCTGCCATGCATTGACACGTCCAGCTAATTAAAAGCAAGAACTTCTGAGAGTGGGAATATGTTACTTATCTAACTCAAGTGTAAAGACTGAGACATGAGAGAGAAGATTTGCAGCTTCACCGCTTCTATTTCATCCCCACATAGGATGGCCTTCTCCTCCAAGGTTATTCAGATTTCATAAACAGGATCCACAGTCAAATTCCTCAGATAACCTCAGATGGAAAGAGACTTCAGGTATAAAATATTTGTGATTTGAGGTTTTTGTCTATTTGCTTGGATTTTTTTTGGAGGGGGGCTGTGTGTTGTGCTCTGCTTTCAGTTGTTGACTATTATTTGGCATGGAGCATGCTTCTTTGAAGTGGAGTTTGCTAAGGCTCTTGTCCAAGACTAACACGTGTTCAGTGAATTCAGTAATTGCCTGTGGGGATATGTATTTTTAGTTTTCTAGATGTTGAAGCCCAGTATTTAGCAGTTTTCAATTTAATTTGAATTATTTATATATAAATACAGCAAAACAGGACTATTCAGTAATACATACTTTATGATTTCTAACGTGTTAATAATCTTGATTCATCAGCTTTCAATAGTTTTACATTCTTCCTAATAATTTATTTGGTCTTTGTAAGAAAATAGTTAAGCAATATGTACTTTGTGTCCTGGCTCTTGCCAACTGAGTGGTTCCTGTGCTAAGGAAATCCAGACTCTTTCTGTTGTGCTACATTGTGCTGTTCAGCTAGCTAACATTCATCCAGTTCTGCTCCCACCTTTTTGGACTGGGAGGATCTTATTTTCAGTAGTATCCATATGACTCTCTTCTTCTCAGGTGATTGTGTGCTCTGCAACACTGCATTCTTTTGATGTGAAAAAACTATCTGAAAAAATCATGCATTTTCCTACCTGGGTTGATTTGAAAGGAGAAGATTCTGTCCCTGAAACTGTACACCATGTAGTTGTGCCTGTAAATCCAAAAACTGATAAACTCTGGGAAAGGCTCGGCAAGAATCATATCAGAGTAAGTGAAAATTGAGGTTATTTTTCCACATTACTTATTTGATCTTCAGAACAGGGGCCTAATATTGAAGGATCTTTGCTGGCTATTGAAGCAGCTTAATCTGAAATGGTTTGTTCCGTGGTAGCCAGCATCATGTCAGTGATGTTATAACACTTTCTGAACATCTCAGTGTTACAAAAATGGCTGAGGAAGAGGTTGATAGAGTAACAGTGTGATTTGCACTAGAGAACAATGGCACTGTGCTTTTTCACTCTTTTCACAGCTAATGGTCCATGGCCTAACAGTACTTAGTACCTCTTTTCTGACTTGGCAGAAGGAAATAAACCTGCCAAGATGGATAATTCTGTAAGCTAGTTCTGTTTCCAACCTGTATGAGATGAGCAGTTTTTACAGGAACAGATTTCATATCAGACTGCATTTGAGACTCCAGATTCTACAGTCACCTGACACCTGTTCATGTGAGAAGGTGTTGGTTTTTCAGGTCTTTAGTATGCAAGTTCTGAATAACTTGGAACCATATTTTGTTCTTGGCAACTCTGATGCAGTTACAAGTCTATAGGTTTTCTTAATCCCTCTTTGCCTTTGGAACCTCTGTTTGTCATGTGTTACTAGCTTTTCAGTAAGTCTTGGTATGAACTTACTTCTTTTGGATTTTAAGTTTATATCTTATTCAGCCTAGCATAGGGGAAAAGATAAGGAACTACTGTTTATATGATTGAACTATATTTTACAATATCTTTTTATTCAAGTTTGTTTGGGTATTTTTAATTCTTCACTTTGTTCAAAGTGTTTCCTATCCAGTGTCTACATAAACAGTTTTATTGCCATTTTTCTTGAATAAGTTTTGTGTGCCTAAAGACAAGACTTTCCTTAGCTAAAAGTAGGTAAACGTGGCTGGTGGGAGAACAGAATGCTAAGGTTACTTCTAAAGTTTCCTTTCTTCCTAGTTACAAGTTAATGGAGTTAAGCATTTCTCTGTGAAGAATGGACTACTGACCAGGGGGGCTTTTTTGTTTGTGTTTTTCCTAGACTGATGAAGTACATGCAAAAGACAATACACGACCTGGTGCTAACACTCCAGGTAATGAGCAACTCTAAGAAATAGTTCGTGAATTTTTTGTAAATGTTTTGAAGGTAAATTGTAGGAGATACTGGCCTTGATTCATGTTTTTCCAAAATTTTATTTCTGCATTCTCAGTCTTGAAGACAAATATGTTTCTGTAACTGGGGAGTGGGAAAGAGACTTGAATATATATTTTGCAGATTTGTAGACTAGTGTTTGTTGGTGTGTACAAGAAACCTGAAACTTCTGAGTTCTTTTGTTCTGTCTGTATTTTATCACCTTGGAGCACAGGAGTGTGGAATGCAGAGGTAGAAACTGAAGGTTTAGCTTGCTTGCTCTAATAATAGAAGTTTAACTGTTTACTGAAAGGCTAGAGAACTTCAAAGGTATGCAGTTCAAAGGTTCTTCATGTTTTTAAACAATTTGAGTGAATTAACTTCTTTATTTTTATTTAGAAATGTGGTCTGAAGCTATTAAAATTCTAAAAGGAGAATACACTGTTCGGGCAATCAAAGAGCACAAGATGGACCAAGCCATTATTTTCTGCAGGACTAAAATAGACTGTGATAATATGGAGCAGTACTTCATCCAGCAGGGTGGAGGTAATGCTTTCATGTCAGCCTTACTCAGCTCACTTTTCTCACTTCTGTGTTTTTTCAACACCAAATTTGTATGATAGAGGTCACCAGTACTGGGCCACAGCACAAATAAAATTGTGCTTCATTTTTTTATGTACTGACTGGGCATAAAATTCGGAGTTTTGTAGCAGACAGCTGCAGGGCTCCCCTTTGGGAAAGAAAGCAATGAACTGTCTTGTCCCTGTTCCAGATAGTTCTGAAATGGATGGAAACCCATCATGCACCAAAATCTGAGCCAGTGAGAAGATATATGGTGCCTCTGCTGAAACACACTAATAAAATTGATAGTTGATAAGGGCAAGAGACATGGGAAGAAATGTTCACACATAAGAAGACATAGAAGGAGAAATGTGCAATAGAACACAGGAACAGTGAAAGGGATGTGTGAGGAGAAAAGTGAAGACAGATATATCTGTAGAAATGGGGAAATTTAGAGCGGAAAGGATTAAGGGGAAATGCCTGCACAGACATGCTCTGGGGAGGAAGAAGAATGGGTGTTTAACAACTTGTCTTGAGTATTTTTTCTGCTCTAATGCCTGTGAAACTTTTTTGCCTGTGAAATTTTTTTCCAGTTCTATATGGTTCTGTGTCATAATTTAAATGTGATGTTATTAATGCATATAAATTCTTTCAGGCCCTGATAGGAAGGGACATCAATTCTCATGTGTCTGTCTCCATGGTGATAGAAAACCTCAAGAAAGAAAGCAAAACCTGGAACGATTTAAGGTGATGCAGCAGATTCTTGAAGGCTTTTTCCTTACCTCCTAATATCTGAATTCATGTTAATTTGTGTTCCTAGTTCTCCATTTAATTTAAACTGCACTCAAATGCTCCATGTGCCACTTCTTGAAATTGTGAGGCACATTTTCTGTAGGTGGAAGTCTGTACTGGTAATAGTATGACTTTTATGAGTTTAAATTCAGAAGATAGTGAGCTTACTTGGAAATAAAAACTCAAGTTTAAACTGTAGCAATTACATTGGTTTTTAAAGTCTTTAGTACTTGATTACTTAAAAAAAAAGTTAAAATATTACAGTTTAGTTTTGATTAAGCCATTTATTGATTTTTTTGCTTGCCTTATGGTGTTGGGGAAAGAAACAATAATATATATTAACCAAGCTATTCCTGCTTTATTTGAACTGTTCCTAAATATGCAGAGACTTCAGGGTGAAGTAAGTGCAAAGGACTATGTTTTCATTGTTTGGGGTTTTGCTTGCTGTATTTAGCACAACACTTCATTACAGCTCTGTTTTTGCAGAGAGGAGATGTCCGTTTCTTGATCTGCACAGATGTTGCTGCTAGAGGAATTGATATTCATGGTGTTCCATATGGTAAGACATAGCTTTTTAAACTTAAGCTATTGAATTGCACTGGAGCTTCAATATATTTGCAGTCCTGTCCAATAGTTAAAATAGATATACGACCTATAGCATAATTTAAAGAGATGTAGATGTTAAAGGCTTAAACTAGGTATTGTTTAATTTGGTTCTTCACTGTAAGTTCTCAAATACCTGATGATGTTCTGCATTTTTGGAAATTGTTCATTTGGTTTTCCATTCTTGCCAAAAATGTAATCAGGGAGAAAGCAGTTTGAGAGTGAGAGCCTTTATTGTGGATATTGTAGGTTACCCCTGTAACTGTTGTAATAGGCTCTAAAGTATGTACATAGGCTAAGGAGAGGAATTGCAGCAATCAAAATCATATTTTAGGTGTCTGACCTTACCTCATATATTAAAAAAAAAAATCTTGTGTTCTCTGGGCTGTGCCTATCTTACACAGTTATCAACGTGACACTCCCTGATGAGAAACAGAACTATGTCCATCGAATTGGGAGAGTGGGCAGAGCTGAGAGGTACGTGTGTGTTCAGGGCAGTCACCAGCTCATCTTGATATTATTTGTTGTCGTTTCACAAAGTGGCAATAGTTACTGAAATAGACTTCTCCCTTTCTTCTCCCCTAATATTTCAGGATGGGTTTGGCAATCTCCCTTGTGGCAAAAGAGAAAGAAAAGGTAATTATACTCAAAAGCAAAGATGAACAGACATTATTTACCAAAGTTGAGTCCACAGCTGCTATCTGACCTTCTTCTTCTGCATTGAAAAACTACGTATTTGTCAATGCTTAATTGAAGGAGAACTTAAACAGATACCTGAATTCCTTTTCATTCTATAGTTAGTCAAAATGAATGTCCTAAACTCTATTTCACAAAGTTTAGAACTTGTTTTCCATTATTTGTAGGTTTGGTACCATGTATGCAGTAGTCGTGGAAAAGGGTGCTATAACACTAGACTGAAGGAAGAAGGAGGTTGTACTATATGGTACAATGAGATGCAGGTAAGCATTTTGCTGAAATGTTCCCTAATTTCTCCAGAAGACTCAGGAATGAAGTTCTTGTTTCATCTCTTAGCTGAAGTACAAAGCTAGTCTTAGGATGTTTATAACTTTTGATTCCTTTTAAAGAAGAAGTCAGAAAAATTTTTAAGGTGTGTGTTCTGTAAGTTATGTAATTATAAAAGCTTATTTTAATATTCCTACCCAATTTTGTTGGAGTCGTACTGTCAGCTTCCTTATAGTCTTCCTAATCTAAATCTGTTGAAATTTAGAGGGTGTTAGTTATACCCTTCTTTTTAGATGGTTTGTTGCAAAACTGTCACTTCAAACTGGTGTTTCTCTAACCTGGAAATAGTTTGTCACTTAAGTAGGTTTTCATTGGGATTTGTATACCAGCTATGAATGCATGTTAAAAAGCAATACTTCCCTTCTTTCTTTCATAAAGAAGGGCAAATACACCTCATCTGTTATAAAGTAAGCTGCTTATTATAAAGTAGCCTCATTTGTGCAAGTAGGGTAGTGAATGAAATAAAGACTTCTAGGTAGGGTAAAATCATACTGAAATTGGAAATGAACTTGTATAGTCAGAGCTAATAAAAATGTGTTAGTCTTCTGTATCTGTGACTGAATTGTTTTCTGTACCATTCCTGTTCCAACTATTCAAATGTGACTGTTTAGAACACTAGTTTGAATATTATTGGACCATAACAGTACTTAAAGAGTTTTTTTTCTCCTAGTTGCTAGGGGAGATTGAAGAACACTTAAACTGCACTATTGTCCAGGTTGAACCAGACATAAAAGTCCCGGTGGATGATTTTGATGGGAAAGTTACGTATGGGCAGAAAAGAGCTCTGGGCGGTAAGAACGAACTGCTCTCGAGTTCTCTTGCTATGCAGTGCTCATTTTCTTGGTTGTCTCCTGTGTAACTACAGAATAAGATATTATAAATAAATAATAGATTATAAATAAATGGGTTATAAAAAGCTGCTAGTTCTTTGCTATCTTCTGCATTTGTTACATGCAGCCTATGGGTTGCAAGTGACAAGTGTGTGTACCTGTTTTGGTTTGTTTGTGCTTTTTTTTTTAACCAAGTAATTAACTTTGTGAATGACTGTGGTTGGGCATTGTTAGTTCTGCTGAAAAATGGCTTTGAACGTGTAATTTAGACTGTGTCTCTTTTGGCAGGTGGACTGTATAAAGGCCATGTGGATATTCTGGCACCTACAGTACAAGAGTTGGCTGCCCTTGAAAAGGAGGCTCAGACATCTTTCTTGCATCTTGGCTATCTTCCTAACCAGCTGTTCAGAACATTCTGAATGTGCCACTCTGGAGAGAAGGCTTGAGTTAATAAATGCTCTGCCCTGCAAATACAGAAATCCCACAGTCTCTGAGTAGAGGTAGTAAGAAAGCAATTAGAACTAAATATACTTCTTGCATGAGGAACAGAGTGTTCAGCACTGTTAACTTTGAGTTCTCCTAACAAAATAAAACAAGTCAAAGATGAAATGGTTTTGTTTGGTTTTTTTGCCTTAAAGGATTAATTTGCAGAATCTTTCTTTGCATGGTTTAATTTATTGTAAGTACAACAGTAGTTAGGCAAACATGGGAGGAGAGTTTTATATTTCTATTTATTTATATTTAAAATATTTAAAATATTTAGTTATTTGTGTACTGTAAATTTTTAATGTTAGGCTGACTAAAGATAGATTGATATTCATTCAGACAGCTGTTACATTTAAGATACTAAATAAAAAACCCCAGATCTCAAGTATGTATTTGAAGCTCCTTGTTATCCTAAACCCCTACGTCTGGACTAATAACTGCATTTTGATTCTGTAGTTCTAGACTTCTCAAAGTTAATGGTTCTTAAATTTCTGAAATGGATTGTACAATATTGTAGCAGTATTGTTACAAATATTTCTACAACGCTCTTGAATTCATAAGGGAGTACCAAGTGAGTATCAAAGCATTTCATAAAACTGCAGGAAAAGCTTTTTCCTGCAGCAGTGTAGGCTGAATTTAATTTAATGCCTCTTGTGCTGCTTTCAGAGAGGTTGAATTGGTCAGCTGAAGTTACTGCAATCTAGTTTGGAGTTGCTTTTTAGCTTTTTATTCTCTAGTGACTATTCTAATGATAATTGGAAATTTCAGTGACTTTACCTGCAAATTGTTGCCCAAATATCTCAGGTCATTGGGAATGCCAGACAACCGTGAATCTAAGTAAACTTTTGCCTTCTCTGTAAAGTCTTTTCACAGAATATTCCATCCCCTTGCAAAAAGCAGTGACAGTCAATTTAAACTCAGGTTGAGCAAATAATTTGTAGTGTTACCTGTAGAGGGCAGACCGAGAGACCCAGGGATTGTATTAAAAAACATAGTTTTTTCATTAATTTAAACAAAGTATTACATTTGCAGCAATTTGTGATATTACTTGATCCCAAGGAGAGGGGAGATTACATGGGATGTTTATTAGAACTTGGGAAGAGAAGTTCTGTCGTGTTGCATTGGTCTTGTCAGCCAAAAGTAATGAAATCTGTCAACTGTAAGTCAATTAAAATTAATTTATTGCAATGCCTAAAATCATTTAGATACAGAAGAAATCAGATCATTCATGTTAGCCACTTGAAGCTGAGATTAATA
Organism: Cisticola juncidis; assembly: GCA_013400215.1. Taxonomy (NCBI): domain Eukaryota; kingdom Metazoa; phylum Chordata; class Aves; order Passeriformes; family Cisticolidae; genus Cisticola; species Cisticola juncidis. Next base: position 1,040,130 of record VXBR01009880.1, on the reverse strand, counting down.
TCAGTTTCATTTAGTTTGGACATACATCTTAGGAAATATTTTTAAATCATAGGGAAATGGTGGATATCTGGAATCAAAGCCTTAGAAGCATTGATCTTTTTGTTGAAATGTGACATTCTAAATTTGCTACATTTCCCAGGTGCTGATAGCTTTCAAGATTTGCTGTTGGGATGTCCAAACTTCAGTGAATAATTACAAATCATGGCTAATTAGGCCTGAAAAAAAAAAAAGATGTGAAAAATGAAAATTACTTCAAGCATATCATTTCAACCTAGGCATGTCAATTCTTACCTGAAATTTGTATTTCCTTGGTGCTGGAGCTGAAATTACTACAATGGCCTGATGTATACTTGCTTTCAGAAGGGTTTTGCTGCTATGCCTTCAAATGCAGTAGCATGAAAGAGGCACAGGGCAGTTTCTGGTTGAGAGATTTCAAAGGCTGTGTGAGATGTCAAGAACTTAACTGTGCTAAATGGCAGAAAATCCCCACTGCTGTAATCAGTAATCACTAGGAAAAGTATGTAGATCAGATGGCATATAAGCTGGCAGTTGAGGGATATGGTTTGGGGTTTTTATATCACTTCCAGTTACTGCTGTCTTAAATCACTAAGATGGACTTGCTGGAAAACTTGACATTTTTTCCAAAAGCAAGTATGGCTGTTTAAAAAAAATCTTAAAAACCAAACTAAATTGTAACGTTGAATGGAATTACATCAAATATAGTTCAGACAATTTTCCCTGATATGATGTTCCTGCCTCTTGTTATTTTTATTTGAGAATGAACATGCCTTTACATCTAGTTACAGGAAGCCATACCTGGATAGACTGGCATGATTCCAATTGAAAGCTTTTACTGCCTCTCTTGAACCAACTTGAACTGACTTGCTTTCACACCAGTCAAGCTATGAAGATGTTTTTGTACTGGATGTTTAAAGTCAACAGATACCTAAGAAAAAAAAGTCAGCATTAGGTGATGTTGTACATCTCATGGAAATGTTCCAAGTGATCGGGGGGGGGAGAAAAAAATCGTAGTAATGAAGTTACCTAATTGTTGTATCTGTCGAGGCAGATGGGCGCGGGTGCTCCGTGTCCGGGCTGGGCTGGTTCCGAGGGCGCTGCGCCGAGCAATGCCCATGTGGGGGTGCTCATGTCTCACCAATGCCCCTTCCCACACCAGCCTGCTGCTTCCAACTGGGTCAATTACATTCTCCCTATTTTTTTTCTCTCTTTAGAAACAAACAAACTCCTAAACAAAAAAGAAAGCTGTTAGAGCTGTTTGTGTGGAACACAGACTCACAATGAAGGGCCCTTGCTTCGCTGCCTGACTTCTTGTCGAGGCTTGAATAAACATGTGGTGTGAGCCGTTCAGATTGTTAATCCACTAACTTCTGCTCTAAAGGCCTTGCTCCTTGTCTGGGGACAAAGCTAATTCCTGCCACTGTACATGTCAAAACTGTATTTATTTTTCTTCTCAATGCTGATTTCTAGGGCTCACAAACTGAAAACAAGAACAAAAAATAGGCTTTCATAAGATCCCCTGGTAATCTTTGTTGCAATTTACTGGCTTCAAAATTGTATGCAAATCCCATGTAGGCATTCTTGCTATGCTTCAACTTCTCTGACCAAAAGGCAGGAATATGGGAAATTCAAGATTAGCCTGAGTAAAATGAACAAAATATAAATTCTAGTTTAAACCTTTTTTTTCTAGTTATATTCTAATAATAGTTATAAAGTTGGTTTAGGGAGATATTTGTGTTTGGTATTTTGAATTTATCACTTGTTTATTGGACTACCCTTGTTCTATAGCGCTTTTTTGACTAATTTGCTTTAGCACAATGTCTTTGAGAGAACTCACATTCTTATTGGATGATTAACTATTCATTTATAACTACTGGTAGTAATCTTTCTTTGTTTTCCTTTACGCTCCTATAAAGGTTCCTTTTATGGAAGGGAAAAGGATACAGATGGTGTTTGCCACTCAGAGTCCAAACTGCTGAGCTGGGGCCCCCTTTTAGCAAGCTCCAAAGGCAGGAGTTTGCTGGTCTCTTATGCTTTAAGTATGGTTCTGTTTTGCTACTGTGAAAGCAGACAAAATTGCTGCTGGCAACACAGACTTGTGCTTCAGTGTTCTCATGTTTATGGAATCACACATACAAATAAACGTGCCTGGTCTGTTTGAAGAGGTAATTGGCCTGTGGTCACTACCATATGTGAATATCCATATAATGCAGTAAGCTGGGCTCCTGCTTAAGCCAGTTAGCAAAATAGCTGCATTTCAATTAGTTTTGGTATATGTAAGAAAGAGGAAATTGGGTGGAAGATTCAAAGGATGAACTTTACCAGGAAGTGTGTACCCCTCTGCCTTGCACCTCTGTTTGTAGGCAGGGAGAAGTGTAACAGCTAGAGACCCTTTGATAAACCCTTTATCATTGCAATTACATCACCACTTGCCTGTTGACAAGATAAACTTATGCAAGGAGTGATGGAAACTTCTTGTATTAGGGGTTCACTACAATAATACTTTTCCCACAAGTTGCTTAGAAGCAAAATGTTGCTACTTTTCAGAGTTTCTACTTGTAACAAATGCATTTAGTGAATGATGAGCAGGATTTTTATCCCTTCTTATTAAAATCTGTCTAAAACTCACTGTGCTTCTTGCAGTGATTTTTGTCTATATCTCTTGGTTTCTCACAAATGTGCCCAGATCCACAGATGGAAAAAACTGAGGTAAAGAGACGTACCAATCTGCTGAATGTCAGCCAAGACTGGCAAAAATTGTCATAATATCTTTGCAGCAGTAATATATTAAATGCTGTTTCAAGATACTCAGCACATGAATGAATCAGTCTTTTTCATAATGGTTGTTATTATGTGAGAACATAAAGGTACATTCATGAAGTGTATCCCATGACTGCTGAGCACTGCTGCTTACTGGAATGCCTGGGGTGTATAGCAGAAAATTTCTCTTATCCTGAAGGGATTTTCTTGATTTAATATTTAGCAGAAAAGTTAAAAATACAAACAGCTAACTTAAAACATGGAGAACAGATTGCTGGAATTCAGATTCTAGCTAACATTGAGCTAACACTGTTGTGGGTGACAGGATAATCTTGCCACTCCAGAAATTACAGGTCTCCTTTCTGTAGGTGTTATGTTGGACCTGCCACTGTGGGACAGAAAATTCAGGTACCCTATCTAAACAGCATGAAGAGCTTGTGTTTAGACAGCTGCAACCATCCTCTGTGTAAAATAGAGATGAATTTAAAAATTCTAACACCTATGGGAATGTCATAGCACTTACATTTCCTAAACTGTGTTGCCTCTTCAGTTTGCTGTCTTTGGAGAGCACTAGAATGTTGTGGGATTGCCCAGTGGTAACTTTCTTCTGTTTGTTGATTGTTGCAATACACAAAACTCATTGAGGATTTGGATGGTATCAATTAAAACCATCCTTCCACAGATGCCTTGTTGGGAACCAGCATCCTTTTAACCAGAGTTGTAATTGTGTCAGAATTAGTTCAAGTTATTGTATGAGTGACGAAAAATATCATGTAGGATAACAAAATAATAATAGAAATTACATCTAAATTGCTTTAGCTAGCATTTCTGATTCTTTGGTATATATCAGTATTATGAATAGCCACTCTGTTATTTAAGTTTTAAGCAATGTGTCCTAATTCTACTAATTCTACTAAAAACCTTTTGTGATTGTTTTTTGTTTATTGCAATTCCACTGAACAATAACGGTATTTTGAATGAAGTGATTCAAAATAGGAAGTAGAGAATTTTTAATATGCAGCATATGCAGTTATGCTTTAACCAGCCCTGTACCAAATGCAGTAATGAGGGGCTGATGCAGGTTTGAGGGATTTTCATGGAGGCTTAACCTTTAAAAAAAAAAAAAATTGCTTTGCTCTTGCTTATAACAAGAATTTAAGCCATGTTTGGCTGAAATGGTCAAAAAGAAGTTTTACAAAAAGATAGCCCATTTACCACTAAGCACTGATCTTTTCTGGTAATTCTAATGGCCTAAAACAGTGAGAACAGAATTTATATTCACTTTAAAAATTGTAAAATAGTCTGAAGTCATCTGTAGTTTTCTGCCAGCAGCCCAAACTTTGGTTAGGAGTTTTGCCAGCAGCCATTGTTGCCAGGTGATGCTTTTAACTACAGACTGCAATTAGTCCAAGTTTCTAAAACTAAGTAGTGCTTAGTATATGGTAAATATATCTATTTTTCCTGTATTTTCTTGCTAAGAGTTCACTTTTTTGGTATATATGTTCAAACAGCTCTTCCTGATGGGTTAAAAATAGTCTTTATGTCAAAAGGAGGAAAAAGTTTATTGTTAATCTTTCCATATTAAACTTGAGGTTTTCTCCTGAATAATGCCTGTGGTATCAGAGGCTTCCTCCATGTGTTTTATTTATCTCATTTATGGTGTAGGTAACTTCTGTAAATGCTGTGCTTCAGGATGCGGTCTCCTTAAAAAAGCAGGAAATCCCTGGGAAACTGTCCAAGTAAACACTGCACAGGCTACTGAAACAATCAGAATATGGGTTTGTATATGAAATATTTTCATCCAGCCTATATCATACTCCCTTAAAGTGGTCTCTTTTTTTGTAAGGCATCCAATAAAGTGATCTTTCTACTCATTAGGCCCTGTGTGCATCCAGTTGCCTCTCCTGTTACCCTACTGATGAAAAGTGAGTTTACTTTTATTCCTGTATCAACAGGACTGTTTCCATGATGGCTTTTAGTTTACAGCTCTTGAAAATCAACCATGGGCCAGGGAGAAAAAGTATCAGGGTAAGATAAGGAAGAAATGCAAACTCCATAAATTAAAGAAGGAATGCAAATCAAATCCTGATTGAGACCTAAATTGCCAGCATGAAAATAATCTTCTACATAAGTGTTTCCATAAGTGACATGGTTTGGGGTAATTAGGTTTGTGGTGCCCAAATACACTGTGGTTTTAAGGTTATGATCTTCAGAGATCAGTGTCTTACAATCTTAAATCTATGTGATAATCCTAACTATGCAAACCAATATGCAGCAAATACAAATTCTCTTTACTCTCTTGCATACTGCTATTGTTGAAGGCAAATTAAAATAATGTGGTTTGATATGCCATGATGAAAAGCCCTCTCGCTGAAGCATCTGTGTTTCAACAAGATGTCAATCTCTGCAGCTCATTCACAAATCCCAACCTCAGCTATGTTCTGGTTCACATTAGGTTTGCACTGAACAAAACACAGTGTAACAAAAGTAAGCAGGAAGCAATTCCAACCCCAAATACAGCTATTCCAGGGTTTTTAAGTGTTTAATAAAAAACTTAACAAACTGCCAACTCAGGTAGAACTTGTGGAATGCTATTGTTTCTCCTTTTGTATAGTGATGCTCAGTTGTTCAAAGCGTCACATCCAACAGCCATAATTTCTCAGGCAATACTTATGAAACTCAAGCCTCTAACTCATTTATTTGAAGAAGAAATCCCCAACTCCACTAGACTATTTCCTGCATTAAACTAATTACCCTTCAGTCAGAAATTAGGTCTTTCAGAGGTGGTTGTTTCCTAAGAGAGCAGCCACAGCACTCCCAACAAGTGTTTGATGTGGAGAAAGAAAGTTTTAAAGGAGTTAATTTCCAGAGGTGCTGCTGCTATGAGGAACAATTTCAGTATTAGATGTGTCCTTGGCTTATCCTATTTATATTGTTGTGTTGGCAGCAAGTACTTTGTTTACCATACAGACTACAGATAAAACTTTGCAGAATAAAACATAAAGTTTTATTCTTCAAAACTTATATTAAAAAGCATTAAATATGTATCATTTTATAGGACCAATGTCAAGAATTTGCCTTATTTTTAATAATTCAATCTGTTCCTTTCAACAAGAAAAGACTGGAGAGGGAAGATAGCAGTGGGCAAGGATAGCCCATACAAGGCTTGGTCTGATACAGGGATGTGAAAGTTTTTACCTGGACATCTGTGTGTCATGGGTAAGCATGATCTTTTTCATAAACTGACCCTATTTCAGCCTTCCCTTTGCATGATGCATCACCTTCTTGTTTCACCTGCCTCTGCCAGTAGTTGTGTTATTACTTTCTCTTACCTGTGGTTTAGGGGGTGTGCACAAGGGAAGACCAAAGATATCTGCCAGGCAAGGTGGGAGGGTACAACAGGACAACATTCCTCCCAGAACTCTTGCTAGCATGAGACCTAGGAAGAGGCAAAACTAAGAGCAGCAGTGGAATGGTGCTTTAAATCATTCTACATTTGACTGGGGGGAAAATGGTGAATCACATGGCACTATTCTTCCAAAGCTCTTGTTTTGCCACTGTGGTAGATGAGAGCTTTTCTAAAGTGATGCCTTCTGATACCAAGAATGTATCATTCTTCTGATGTCAAGAATGACTCATTTCCCTCACTTCTCTCCCAGAAGGGAATTATATGAGCTCTTAGGCTCAAAAACATTCTTTTAAGGAACAAACAAGAAAGTTGAAGTTGAGAAATAATGATGAAGAAAGGAACAAGTTTAAGATGATCCCAGATTTACCTGAGCATCCACTCTATCCACCACAAAACCCATTTCCTATTCCAGTGGAAATTATTTTTTTCTGTGGGTTCTGCTGTGTCAGGAGAAGAAAGGTGCTTTTCTTTCTGTGCCAAACAAATTGTCCTTTAGATACACTAGTTTTTTTGAGAAACCAAGGTGTGGCTCAAGACACTGTTTCCTGGAGAACAGCACTTCATGTAATGAATGAGATCGTTATGGTTGGTTGAACCCATGTAGCTGAGCAAACAAGTGAGGGCTGAATGTGTTGGAAGTGAGTATAAACAGATTCCATGCCCTGAGAGGTAATTCCTGAATGGTGGCAAGGATATGTAATTATTGCTAAATTTACCAGCATAATTGAAGTCCTCTAGTCAATTATAGGTGATAACGCTACTTGTGCACACTGACAAGAACTTATGGGAATACCTAAATTGCAGGTTAGTTGGCTGGCTCTGTGTGTGGTTTTGCTGCTTGAAAGACACAATAAATTCCCTCTTGTGCTCAGGAGTGCTCTGTCACACAGCCAAGGACTCAGCTGGGGACTACATTTTGGTTTAGACTTTCTCTTATAGCAAAGATTGGCACGGTTTGTACTTTGTAAAGGTCTAGAAAATGGTTGCAAGGCTGATTCACTTATTTGTTTTCTGGTTTGCATACTTTCACAGATTCATAGAAAGATTTGGGTTGCAAGGGACCTTAAACATCATCTAGTTCTAATGCCCTGCCTTGGGCAGGAACACCTTCTACTAGACCGGGTTGCTCAGAGCCTCATCCAGCCTGGCCTTGAACACTGTCAGGGATGGGGCATCCACAGCTTCTCTGGGCTACCTGTGCCAGTGCCTCGCCACCCTCACTGTGATGAATTTCCTCCTGATATGTAATCTAAACTTTCCCTCTTTCGGTTTAATGCCATTTTCCTTTCTCATGTCAGTACACACCCCTGTAAAAAGTCCCTTTCCAGCTTTTCCTTTCCCTTTGTACTCTGGTTCAGAAATAGCAGTTTTGGGCAGAGTGAGCAAGTGGTGTTTTATTGTGTGTCCAGCCTGACAGATCAGGAACAAGGGGTCAGCCTGGATGGGTCTGAACAGGACCAGTCATGCTTCACGCTGAACCAAGTCTCCTGGACTGGCTGGGTGAATACGAGGGGATGTTTATTTTTATTTACAAGGTCAGCATTGATACACCCCTAAAGAAGAGTGGGAGGATGCAGCCTGCTTTACTGCCACTGGGACTCCCAGACAGATCACATGCTTGACTGCTCCCGTGTGTTAGCTGGGGATGACACTGCAGCCTGTCTGTGAGAGGGACCCTCACAGAGAATTATAGCCCCTTTTCTTCCTTAGGCATCATTTTCTGCTGTTGCACTGGATGTGAGTTTTCACTATACCCATATATATTTGCAAATGTTTTCAAAATGGAAAAATTTAAAATCGCCTTTGGATAGTTTAGTTTCCCTCAACATTCCTTTGATGACATTTTATTTGATCAAAATCAACTAAGGAATATTTAGCTAAGGATTTGTAGACAAATAAAACCCTACTCTTGCTGATATGCTGCAAGACAGCAGTGGAACAACATGACTGTTAGAATCCAGCTGACTTTCTATATGAGTACTGGAGAAAAATTCAGAAATAAGTATTCAAAAATCTATTTCAAAAAGTGAGAAGCAGTCTGGATGGTCACGTTTTAAGAAGTCCTTTTGTGCCACTGTGCCTTGTGGATAGGTGGCATCAGGATCATGGGGTAGCCCAAAAGGGTTGTATGATAATGGTGTAATATACTGGTGTTTTTTTCTACAAATACAGAGGATTTACTGAAAGATGCTAATGATAATAGATTTTAAATACTTTTGCCTTTAGCAGCACTTTTTTTTTTTTGTGGAAGATTTGAGTCATACAAGTCTAGAAGATACTGATTTGCTGATGACTTTAGCTTACACCACTTTCAAACTATTTTTTAAAAAGCCTTTTTCTGTAACATGCACTGCAACTTAGCTTCCTGAAGCAAGAGAGAAAAAAAAACAAACTCTCATGTGCTAAATAAAATTGTAGTATTATTTAAAAAACAATCACTCCTGCAAGTATACTCTCTAATGATCTCCAGCTTGAAATTTAATTTGAAAAGGTGACTCTAGGAACACACATATCTCATGTTTCTATGTTAAGCTTCTATGAAGTTGAAGCTGGATGAGGGATTTTCTCCATCTATAAATTTGGTGTCTCCATGAAATGTGAGTTCATAGACCACAGCAAAATTCACTTCATGCACATTAATCCTCTTGTGTGTAAAGGAAGCTATTACTTGCATATGCTTTTATGCTTTTCACATTGTAGGGTAATGATGCTGTATATATTAGACTTCTATATTTTACAGATGCAACCAAAAAAACCCATTTAAATAAAGCTAAGGGTTTAACTAAAATGTAAAACCAAAGAATTGTGAAACTCAGGTATGAAATTCTGGTCTATATGATATTCTTCAGGATTTTCAAGATCCCTGCTGAGTGCTACTGGGTTGTCTGCTCTGTCTAAACTTACACTGATGTAGGAAGAATTGTAAGTTCTCTTTGTGAAGTATAATATTTTTAAGGATAAAAGTGAAGATAAAGATGTAAAATTTTCATTTTCAGATTTGAGGGAAGTTACCTACTGGGTATGAGTATATTTATCTGCTGATGCAAAATTATAGATCATTGTATTAATGCACATTTGTTTTAGTATTTGCTCCTTTTTTTGAAAATCATGATGATCAGAGAGGACAATGTTCAAATCTGTATGAAAAGACACATGGTTTCATTCTATTAAGTTTTTTTTTCTTTCAAGTGCATTTTTGAATTGATTACAAGGTAAAAATTGAACCCATGATGTCACATAAGAGATTCTGAACAAGGCCTAGAACAGCAGTGAAGTGCATCTTGATTTTGAAGTTGAATTCCTGATGTCCTGAAAATTATTTTTCAGATGCTAGATCCAAAGTTGTCTCAGTTCTGCAAATAATTTCTTTACTGAACTGCACAGTTTGCTGGAGCCTGAAGTCTTCCTTCAGAAAGTAACCAAAAGTGGATCAATAGGACAGGGGAGAAGCTGGGATCTGTTCAGCGCATATTCAAGGACCACAAGCTAAATATTTCTGCCTTCTCTGTCTAAATTGTCTGCAAATACTTTTAGAACATAGCTGATGGGGGCATTCTCAGATAACTGTGTTTCACATGAAATGTAGCCCCATTCTTTCCTTTCTCATCAAAAAAGTGGTATCACTACCAGTGATAGCTTTTGCCCTGTAGATGGGTGGTTAGAGCATTACCCGAGGTACAGAAGAATGAAAAGCACATTCTCTCTTCTGCCTATGAGCTTTAAAATCTTTTTCTCCCTTGTCACAAGAGATTACACCACCTAAACAGCTTTAAACTAGTTTTGGGAGAGAATGTGTTCACCTCCCAGCACATCTGTGTGTTGGTTCATTGGTCTAAGGGACAGACCAGAAAGGAAAGGAAAGAATCCATCAACATTAAGTTATTCTGAGTTATTTTTTGAGTTTTATCTAATTACTGGTCTAACCTTTCTAGCCTAAGATCATAGAAAGGAAACTTTATCTTCATCTGGGCTTAATAGCTCTCTATAATGGAGTTTTGTCCTTAAGTAAGTACCTATGTGATGGTCATGTCTTTGATTTCATTGACAAAAGTTATTTTACTGAGTACTCAAGTACCTCACAAAGAAGTAAGTTTTCTAATCCTCACGTCATTCCTGTGACTTCTACTCAAACTCTAAGTCTCCAGGGTTGTTCTTTGTCTCTGCACCAGGAGTGCTCCAAATTAAAGCACCACAATTTCCAAGCAGAGTTAATGCAACCTCCTTTCCTTCTGTGCCCAGTGATGGTATTTGGCCTTTAAAGTAGGGAATCATGCTGAAAACTTGATACTTCTGTCTCTCCTTCTTTCCCCTTCTTTTTTCTTCCAGAGCCTGTTTGAGGTTATAACCTAGAAGAAGTGATTATTCTCAGAGGTAATACTATATATGCTGCCATATTTAGGATCAAAGTACTTGTTTATGGTTGGGTTGTGAGGTGCCTTGTACAACTCTGGGGTTTTGTTTCTGTTTTTTGATACAAATAACTTGTGGGGATCCAAAAACCCCCTACATTCTCCATGATCTATGTCCATTTGCAGTTTGTTTGGAGACCTGTCAGTCACATAATTTTACTACTATGAGCTATGCTCCCTTTTTTTTCACCATAGTTTCTTATTTAATAAATGAGTAGATAAATAAGGCAGTGCCAAATCAACACCACAAAGAGATCTAAATATATGATTTCTCTGTGATTCTATTTTTAAGTAAACTTGTAATTTCATCATAAACCCTACCAGTTTAGCTTGATGTAAACCCATGTTGATTGACATTAATTACATTTTCCTCCTTTAATTTATTAATCAAGTCCTGCACCAGCCAGCTCTTTTGCTTAGAATCAATGTCAGTGTGAAAGGCCTATAATTACCCAGGTTGTCTTATTTGCCCTTTTAAAATATCTTCAATTTCTCTATTTTTTTCATGATATATTGCAAATAAGCATTAATGGGTTTCTTCACAAGCTGTCTCTGAAACCTTTAAAGAAAGTTATTTGGATACTCCAAACTCTCCATTTAGGAGCTACTTTTTAGTACCTTTCTGAGTTGCTATTAAAATGGAAAATATTTTGACATCATCTTCAACTGAACATGCAGGGGAGACTTTGATTATTGCATTTTGGAAGTCCTTGGGAAATTCTTCTGTATTTTCACTATTACTATTGATAATTCTTTTGTTTGCAGATCCTTATCTTTTCATATTTTTTCAGATATGCCACCTTTCTTTCTCACAGGATGAAGCAAAACCCTGTTTCTATGTTTGGTGTCTATTCATCTTGGCAATCCCTGTAAAATCCAGGACTAGAGCTGCACTGTCAGAGAACACAAGCGAAACAGGGTGAGATTTGAGGTGAACATTGTATTTATGGTGTTACAGGCACACCTGGAGGCCACACATAAAAATTCTCTCTCTGTATGGTTTCAGCATCAGATATTGGGCTGTGAAAATACAAGATAAGGGACCCTTAGCAGAGCTGAAAAGGGGACATGAAGAGCCCAGTGACACAACAGCTTTAGTTAGTGTACTGGGGAGGGCAAACATGTTTGACAGCCTGTGCTGAAGCATTGGATAAGCCTTGTAGCATTGTTTTAAGATAAATGTAACCCATGAACCCTTGGACCCACTGATGTCTGTCAAACCCGATGTTCATTTGCTGAACAAGAAAAATAGCAGAAAAGCACATATATCAGTTAAATTATGCAGGATAAAAAAGCCTCTTTAAAGCTGAATAAAGAGCAATAAACATGATAGAGGGGATGCTTGATGGGCTCGCAGCCCTGGTGTGTGAACAGCCCCATTGTCAATTGTACCCTTTCTCTGAACGTCACTTCTGGTGCTCCAGAGCTGTGGGTCTCCTCACTGGTGGGGTCCTGCCATGCATAAACACCATCAAATTGCTGCTCAGTAGTGGTAAAATCAGGGAAGGCTTCCTGTGCTGCTGCTGCAGCTGATGGCCTGGAAAAGGAATGCTTTTGAAATGGGCTGCGGTGCTTGCAGCTCCCCTTGATTGTTTCCATCTCTGCATCAATCCCGACTCAGCGCAGTGTGAGCTGCCTGTGGGTGAAGGTGGGTGTCCATTTGGCAAAAAGCAAAAGGAAAATCTTATACCATCTTTTGTAGAAAATGGATGTTGTCTGTATCTTAATTTCTAAAGCAAAAGTCCATGGTGAGTGTACCTAGCTGCAGACAGATTATGTGGCTCCTTTATCTCTTTGTGCCGGTACATCTCTCTCTGTTGGGTACATCTGCCCAGCTGGATTAACAGCTTCTTTTCAGTATTTCACCCCAGTCCCTTTTTGTTGAGGCTGGAGGCACATTCAGTTAAAGGTAAACCTAAGCCCAATGCTCAGCATCTGATGGTAATCCTTGTATAAACCACTACAAAATGTCAGGTTAAAGCAGCAAATAAAAGGTTTCTAATTCATGTTTTACCAGAAATGCATGACCAGAAAATGCAGAAATCAATATCTGGCTTTGGTAACTTCATAATGAAAATAATCTCCAACATTTCATTATTGTGTACTTTCTGTTTCCTGAGGGGCTACAGGAGACATCAGAGGAGACATTCCTCATTCTGACAATAAAATCTCCAAAGGCTTCTGGTCATGTTAATCATCATGGAAGCTTGATTTCAGTACAGCAAACAAACAAATAGACAAATACTGTATTCAGTGATTTTCATGAGCTCAAAAATATTACCAGGGAAAGACCCTATATGGGAATGTACACTCCTTTTACAAAGCTGTTAAAACCACTTTTGAAGATTTTCATCTCCCACTGCTTGCATGCTATTCCATCTCCCACAAATGTGTAAAAGACATATAAATTAAATATATCACAATATCACAATCATAAATCATAACCTTTTTCTTTTCATATCTTCTAACACAAGAATAAAATTGCTTTCAACAAAAATGAAATGAACTTGCAGCTTTTTATTCTGTGTTGAACTGACAGATAAAGCTTCTTGTCCCAGGTAGTGAGCTGGTGGATCAGCCCTGTGTGCACAAGTTTTAACTATGATACAGGACAACAGATAACCTGTGAGACAAATAAAAATCAGAGGAACAGTTGTGGAATATTGTGGTGTTAAAGGTGAAGGGAGGTTCTCAGAGTTGTTGGTGGCATTGTGGAATTCATCACTATAGAAAACAGAGGAAAATTCAAAATGAAATAAAGAGTTTAAGGACATATACTGTTACATCTGAGTATGGATATCTGTATATAGGTAATAAACATCTGTCCAATGATATGATTGTAAAATGCTAACAAAAACATTGTGATGGATACAAAATTTTCTGTTTTCTATTGGATTAGGAGAATCTTTAGTTTGATCATGTAAGATTATAGCTATTCTCATACCCTTACCATCATGGAAAAGAGACGGCTCATTTTGGGAAACTGAGCATGGGACTGTTTCTTGAGAAGGCTTAAAAGGGAAGGTAATGAAAGGTAAAGGAAACACAGGAAATAATTCCACAGGAAAAGCATCAGACTACCAATAAAATTCTTTATACATTTCAGGTTGCTGCTTTTTATCGACGAAGCACTAAATCTAGTCTTTCCCTCCAGTCTCACGTGTTATCACCACATTTGAAAATGTCACTGAGGCTTGACTTGTAACCTTAATATGAAAGAGAGTAAATTTCCAAAGCTTTGTACTCAATATATTGTCTGTTATCATTTAAATATCAGGGCATGTTACAGATCACATCTGTTTTTCTGGACATCTGTGGGGAGAGGGATTAGAGAGCATGGAATACACAGAATTTAGGATATATTGGACCACTGTTATTCATTAATAACAGTTAATATTTAAGTATTCAAATATTATGACAGAATGTAACATTGTCCTTTATATTTTGTTATTGAAATAAATATTAATAATGATTGCCAAATTTTTGTCTTTCTAGCACAGTTGCCACTACTAAACCTTGACAGTTACTCTGCCAAATTTCTCCACATATTTCCCAAAAATTACTAATACTAACCTATTTTCTTCCATGTTCCTGAGTTCAACAAGAAATTAGCAATTTTCACATGCTTTCACTAGTTTGTTAACTGTAAAAGTATGGTGAGCACTTTGCTGGTTTGAAACCAGTCATTTGGTTTATAAGGATATCATAAATTTAACCTTTCATTAACAAAACATCCCTTTTCTGTAGGAGAGTGCAGAGACACAGTGGAATGTGCTTCCATGAGAACTCCCTGCTGCAAACCTGTATGATGTTTGCCAAAACTGTGTGTTGCTAATAGCTCAAAATTCCCCACCAAGAACAAGAATAGTCATATTGTTCTAGGATTCCGACTTTGTTCTTTAACTTCATTTTATAATTGTATCAGCTCTTGACTTGATCAAATTCCTCCCCCCAACCCTGAACAGACAAACAGGTGACAGTAACCAGAGACCCATAATCAGAAATATTTAAAACGTGTGACTGCTTGGTCTGCATTTACTATCTCATTACACTGTATTGTAATGTTCAAGTTTCTAGCTTATGGCTCAATATGTAATTAAACAATTAATTTAATTGAATTAATGCTCTTTGGTTACTGATATACTTTGTGCTGTCTCAATTCACATATTGTGATCACCATTTTTGACTGGCTCAAATTGTAAACTTTAATTCTGTTTTCTACACTGTCTAAAACATAAAATCAAGGAAATGGGAAGCATATTCTCTCTAGAAGCATGATTGGTGTTTCCTGGACTGGTAAATAATGATCCCATTAACAATTTTTTCCTCCTATTCTTCCCCTTTAAAGCGTCCAAATGCACAAACAGGAGTCATGCCAGGTTAAGCGATTGGTTGTTAATGAAACCTCTGTGTGAAGACCCTCCCTAATCTACTGAACCCTCCAGAGATCAAACACAGAGTTAACAGAGCAGAGCAGGTTATATGTGATGGATGTGTGTGTATAAATCACTTCCCCAAAGCCAAATTGTTCCAATTCACTCAGTGGCAACAAACTGCAAAGATTCTCGCNCAGGTAATGTAGTAACAGTGCAGGAAGCAGCAAGCCAAGTAGGGAATAAAAACAAGTATGTGAGAGAAATAATCATGATTTTTGTCTCCTGATAGGCATTTTGTTGGTCCTGAGGAAGTCCATACTGTTACTTTGGCTTTTCATATTCAGGTAACTTTGCTTAGATGTTCTTAAAGAAGGTAACATTGAATGAGATGTATTGGCAGAAGAACAAGTGATGAATCTTTAAGGAATTACTGATAAAATTATGGAATAAAATTCATCTGGAAATCACAAAAAGGATATTTTTGACAACTGTTTCCCAATACATTTTTTTTCCTGGTTTGCATTAGTTATTTTGATAAAGCAAGTTTTTGGAATCTGACTAAATGAAGAACAGTTGTCTTTGTTTAATGTCTTTCCTGTGCTTGCCTTCTCAGAGATTTTTAAGAAATAATCTTATAGCTCCTAGACAAGAAAAGTTCACTGGTTGCAGATTGTGCTGACACTATAACCATCTCATTTAGTTTAAGAGAGAAAATCTGCCCTTCATTATTATCCCACTGATTTCAGCAAATCCTATCAATATATCCAAGAGCTGAATTGCATCCGAGGGAAATTTTAAATGATTGCACAAATAAAATCCAGTTAAATGTGTTTCCATATTCTTTATGTTTCCCATTTAAAATTATTCTTCATATGTTTACTACTTGTGTTTTTCCCTCTATGTTTTACTCTGCTCTATTTCCAATGTGCACATTTTCTTCCTTTTCCTAATAACCCACTCCACTTATTTTTAGCTTTCTTCAGGCTCCAGAAAAAAATTTCTGAGAGAAAAAATAATCTGCTTATCACTTCTGTTTATTGAACCATTGATATTCATGGAGAGTTGTTGCTCATTAGGAGTTTCTGCTGAATACACACTATAGAGAAAAGGAAGGTTGAATAGGTCATGACTGTAAATATGTGAAGAATCAGGTTTGGAAAGAAAAATAAAAAGAGTGAAAGGCTTAGGCTTTTGCCTGTTTTGTATTTTAAATTTATTTTCACTGAAGACAATGGAGCTGAATATGCACATTTCTTGACCATGGTCATAGAGCCAACTCTTGTAATTTACATCTTTGTCCAGAGACAAAGTATTTATATGTGAGATTACTCAAAAATGTGTTCCTTGACTGTGAAAAGTCACTAACAATGAAGTAAAAAATCTGAACAGGTAATCCCTTGGATAAAAGAAGCCCCTTCAAAGCATTAAACTACAGATCATTCCTGTGAAGTTCATTTCACTTCACTTTATATTACTGCAACTCAGTCATCTTAAATTCCCTTCTTACAGGTACTCTTGGGTGAGCTTCTGACATCTGACTTTCTAGTTGATGTCTTTGGGTTAAAATGAATCACACCTCTCTTCTTTGATTATGTAGAGTCTGTGATTAATTGAAATACTTACACTTACACATGGACATCTACATAACTCTACAATATAGACAGCTGCATATGTCTGTATTGATGTAAAGACAAACATATATTTTTTAGATAAATCCTGCCCAAAGCAATATATTCAGCAGCCCCATGTTTTTCCTTAAATCCCTCTACATGTACATTTCTAAAGACATTCAAAGTGTGAGGTTTCAGTTTCAGTGTCATGTACAAGCAGACAAGTTTTGAGGCTTCAGTCAAATATCATTTGTAACAGCTGAGCTTGACAACCAAAAAGCCACAGTCTTGACTGTTGTTTTTTTTTTCTCCTAGTAGTGATCATACTGATAAATCCTCTATTATAATACGCATATGGATGAATACAATGAATTAACACTGAAAGCCAATTGATGTCACTTCCTTCCATACATTGTGGAAAACATAAGTGTGCCTTTGTACCTAAAAAAAATTAATTTAGTTCAATTTATTGTGTGGGTAACTCCAAATCTTTAATCAAATCCCTGCTTAGTCTTCATGCCAACTTTTGCTTCTAACTTTGAAGATTTCATTCCAGAGGTTCAGACAGGTCAGTGCAGAGAACTATGTACTTCTCACACTTGATCAGCTGGGTCATCTATATCTAGGGGACAGGGTGGTGGTGGTGGGAAGTCAAACAACAGTGCAAAATAATTGCTTTTTCTTTTTTTATATAGGAAAAAAAAAAAAGGAATTTTGTTGAAATGGCTATGTCTTCAAAAGGCCATTTTGCAAAACAGAAATACACTTAAAAGCACATAATCTTTAGCTGGAGGCCAGACAGAGTATGTTTCTGATTATACTGGTGACCCTCACCCTAAAATCCCTTTGTAGAAATGCCTTTATTCTAGGCAACATACTGACTAGCAAATGATCTAACAGATTTCACAGCACATAAATTAAGACCTAATAAATTATTTCAAATTCAGACTCCCTAATTACCAAATCAGTGAAGCATTCCATTTACAATTGCAATTATATAAACAATTAATAACTACAACTGAATAATCACAGAAAAATATTTGATACTTACTATGGAAGACAAGCTAAAATTTTAAGCACTAGATAGAACTGGTAAGGACTGGTTACAGCCTATTAATCATGATTGGTCTAGATACCAGGATAGGAATATTTCAATAGTTAGCTTATCCGAATGTAAATGATATTAAACTCTTTCACTGATTATTTTTTATACTTATTTAGAAATATTCTACTCTTCTATTACTTTGCAGAGTGCTAACTCTCAGAGTGCTAACTTTAGCAGAAAAGGTTTTTGAAGATTATGAATTATATATACATATTAAATACATAATCCCTATGTGTTTCTTGTAATTCACAGATATGGAAAGAACAGATGTACAATTAGGAAATGTGCTTTGTTTATAAGTATGGCTATGGCTGTAAGAAGATGGCTTCTATACAGATTATTGCAAAATAAATATATTTATGTCCTCTCATCTCCCAAAATAAATCTAATAGAGGGAATGCATATCACCTATAAAATATAAAGCAGCTCACCCTATGCACATAATGCTGTTTCTAAAATACCCTCCTTTTGCCTAGTACTTTCCTCAAGCCCAAAAACAAAGGTCAGACAAAGATAAACCCCAGAAAATGTAAGTTGCTGATATAAATTAATTTATTTGAGGTTTGTGGATATCATCAATGTGAAATTAAGACAGGCTTCCAGCAAAAAGAAGTCAGTATTGTGTGTAGGGATAGGGTGCTTCTGTCCCAGCACTCTGTACTCCCTCAAGCACCTTTAGTGAACACCGCTGTCCCAGGACTCCATGTCTCCATGATTTCTAAGGATTACATTGAATCAAGTGCAGTGGGATGTCATCTATTGTGATGTATCATGAGATTATGAGTCAATTATGGGCTTTTTAACAAAGTTTCAGGGTCTAGTTATGAACCAGGACTGGTGAGGAAGGTGCTGAGAAAGGTCTTCCTTGCAATTGTTCCATGTAGGTCTAAAGGAGCTCTTGTCACTGCTCTTTCCCAGATTCTTCAGATCTTCTGAGATCATGAACTGCTGGTGGAAAAGTGAAAAAATAATCCATTCAGATGAATGAAAAACTGAAAATGAATCTCTGTTTTAAATTGTTGGTGGTCCAGTAGTGTAATCTTCCATATCTCAAATACAGGCTTCTTGCTCATGCACCATCCACATGTTTTTGTAGGCATAGATTGCTCCACACAAAACCTGAAACAACAAATAATCTTAGTACCACAAATAGCTTATTAAACTTTGCACATTCATCCTTGACATGGTCCCTATGTTTAACCTTCTTGCTGTCTACAATCATGTCTGAAATATTCCATAGGAATATAAGAAATCTCATGCTGTTCAGAGCAATGACCAACACAACCTCATACTCTGCTTTTGACAGTGGGAATAGGGCACTGAACATCAGCTCTGTCCACCCATCCTCTTTTTATCACTCACCCCATATTCCCTCTGTCCCACTTTCCTTTTGTAACAGTAGGTGGTAGGTTTTTCTTACTTGTGAATTTATCACTGCTTGTTATACAGGCAGAAAAAGTTCTGTGGAGCATTTACCAGGAAGGCACTTGGAAATGTGAATTTTACAGCACATCTTTCTGATGGAGAAATCCTTCCACTTAATTAACAGGAGTGCAATAGCAAGTCCTAATCATGTCAGATCTTTCTAGAGTCACCTCCTGTGATCCTTACTGAGTCAAAGCTTCATTCTGGAGTAGGTGGAAGTTTAGTCTCAGTAATAACAGAATAGTTCCAAGGTCTTCCCCTTTGTCAAATAATTTGTAGTTTTCCACATATTGCTGTAATATACATTCATTTCCCTTTTCACTCTTAGTCTACACAGGAAGCTGTTTATCTATTTTCTGGAATGCCAAGAAAACAATCACAAACCATCTATTAGCAATTGGATTACAGAATCTCCTAAAGCTGGTTAGCTTTTCTTTGCCAAATACATTCTACTTCTTTTAATCCAACTTACTAGAAAAAAAACCTGTCAAGCTGCTATACATGTTGTCTTTTCATTTTAATTGCTGGCATTTTATAAGGAATACACATAGGTCCCAATATGCACAAAGAACTTACTGTATGTTTATTTGCAATATCAAATTACATGTCTTGGAGTAAATTCTATTTGTAATACTGTTTTGTGTCTTGAAACTCAGGTATAGTATTTATTATACAGTCTTAGTCTTATTACATTCAGTTCTTGGACTCAGTTTAAGCAGACTGAAACAGCAAGAGAGAGATTCATACTAAAATTCAAGGAGAATCAGCCCAGCTCAGCTCATCTGTGAGGCAGGGATGATTCATTTATGTCCAAGTTAGGAAGTGGTCACTCTCCTCAGCTGCACCTGAGGAAAGGGAACAAAAACCTCATCTTCAACTAAATCAAAAAAGACTTTATTGAAAATATTAGGGACAGCAGCTGTTTAGCACCCCTAAGAACAGATTCTTCAAATTGCTAGTAAGGAAACACCAAAAAATTGATTGCCAAATCTGGAAGTCCAGGCCTTTGGAAATAATTTGTGCTGTGTGGATATGACCATCAATGAATAGCTGAAACATGTAAAATTGCAACACAAACCTCTCTTCTTGGAGTCATCAGTTTCGCTGGAAACCTGATCATTGCTATTTTGATTGATAATCATTTGTAAAAAGGTAATGAAGCTGCAACAGCTGTAATTCTTCTTGTTAGAAAACTATGAGTAGTACATATTATTACTTTCTCTTTGATACCAGTTAGAAGCTTAAGACTTGTTCCTGCTACCTCACCTATTCAGTTCCTCCTAGGACTTGGTTTTCAGCAAATTCTCAGAAAGGCTACAAAGCAGTCTGGTGCAATGTTTAAGTGACAAAATGAAACAATGAACCTAGAAGTCAAACTCCTGACCTCAGTTCCTCTCTGTTTTCCATGTTACAGAAATCTGCTTGAATTTTGTGTCTCTGTTCCATTCCAACAGCCTGTGCTGTGAACCAGATACTGTCTCTGAACCTCAAGCATTTGTAGGATGAGTGGGGGGAATTGTTTATAAATGTTTAATCAAGCCCAGGAACAGACTAAGGTGTAAAATGTAGAGCTATATTTGTTTTGAAAAAGTAACAGCTACATCTGATTTGCCCCTCTTGCATAACAATGAAACTGAGCAGTAAATTCTGCCCATTAGAAACCAACGCCTCCAGTGGGAAACCTGTGTGTCCTTAGACTGCCTGTGCCCCTAACAGCCTGTGACTGACAGGATGTTTCCTTGTTTTGAACTGGCACCACAGGCAGGATTGTAATCTTGGTTTTAAGCAATGTGTTATTCCATAGTACATTCCTCATCTGAAATACCCAGTGAAAACAGCAAGTTTGTATTTGCAAGAAATGCAGGAACCAAACCTTTGTAGTCGTTGCTCTACCTTTTTTTAATATCTAAAATATGTTCTAATCAGTCAGCTTTATCATCAGCTGTCTTTATGATTTACACATATTCTTTTTCACTGAAAAAAAAAGGAATGGATGATTACATTCTGTGTGTTAATTTCACTGTCCCTAACAGAGTTAAACAAGCAGGAAAATTGTGCATAGATTTTCTTTGTAGTCAGATTTTAGACCGATGAAACTGCAGAAAACAAAAATAATCCTAAACCCCTAAAATCTACCAGAAATGTCAAACAAGCTAACTGATCTTCTGCTTGTGCTATTTTGTGTAAATTCATAATAAATTAATATTTCTACTTCATTAGCACCTGCTGTATACCACTGTAAATGAGTACATATATTAGCTCAGGTGCCTTGAGAAAATGAGAATATACTGTTCAGAACATACAAATAACTACATTTGAATTTATGAATATCATAATTCCTTCTGAAAAAAATGAAGACTGTTTAAACAAATCATCCTTTTAAATACAGTTTATTCTAGAAAGCTGCATTTTCTTTCCCAGAAAATTGCATGCAGCAAGGGCTGATGGTTCCAGTGATTTGTCAACCACAGCATTCAAAGAGATGAGAGCTTTGAGTTTTTCCTTAGAAACAGGAAAAAAAGACTCTGGTAGTCAACTAGAAGTTGCTTATGAAAACAGTCTGACAAAAAATAAACAAACACCTTCTGCAGAGCACAGTTTAACGTTAACCTCAAACACATTTGGACTCATGTGATTTTTGCCTTCACCCACTCTTGAACTGAGACACCAGGAATAGACAGGTTTATATTTACATTTGGACACCTGAGCAGCTCAGTACCTCAGGGTGCTGGGTACAAAATCCTAACAAGAAAGAGATTTTCCTGCAGCCCCCTTCACTGCTGGGAGCCCCCATCCCTGCTAGGGGTGAGTGGTGGCTTGGAACACACTGCAGCCAAGTGGATGCTAAGAGAAGGAATTTGCTCAACCCACCCGTGTCCCTCAAAGTTCTGTGTGGGCTCTGGGCTCACTGCTGCTGCCCAGTTTGCCTCACAGAAGTGCTGTGATGGAACTTTTGCCTTTGGGAAAGAAAGGAGCTAGCAAGTGATCAGCCTAAGAATATCCCTTCAGACAAGCCATTCCTGTTGCTGTCACTCCTGACATCTGGGTGCTGGCTCCAGGGATATTTTTGACCACCCAGACTCAGACACCAGAGTTCAAAGTCCATTGAACAGGAGGAGACAAATAGGTTTGAACATTCAGCACTGGATTATTAAACATTATACACTGAACTGGACAGAGTCCTGTGAAACAGCTGTTCTGCTGGCAGTGGAATTACTGACAAAGCATCCAAGAATTGTAAAAAGAGTGATGCCTGTGAAGTTTGCTATCTCATCCTGAGCTGAGATGCCTACCTGCAGCTCTGACTTAGATGTCTCTGAAGGCTAAATTCAAAAAACACCCAAAGTAAGCCTTACAAGAAGATGTCTCTCAGAGTGCAGGCAGCTATTTCATAGTTATATTAAGCACAGCCAGAGGAAGCAGAGCTGCATGCCTTTCACATGAGCTTAGTGGCAGCAGAACTTGCTGAGGCTCTGACATCACTGGCTTTTACATCTTATGTATGTAAGGAGATAGAAGTGGGCTAGCTCTGCAAGCAAAGGATAAGGTTACTTTGCTGAGGGGAGAAAGTTTTTGAGTTCCAGTCATTCCCTCAGTATTTCTGGTTTTATCCAATACTTGCTTATTGTGCAATATTTAAACACCTCATGTAGACTACAAGTTCCTGCATGACCAGCTGGTTATGTGGGGATTTTGCACATCACTCATCTAAACAGTTTTCAGGTTTCAGAGCCTGAGCTGAAAGAGATCTTTTGTAGTGTCTATCTGGCTCCAGCTTACTGTGCATAGGAACAATCAAATCTTCATAGCACTTCTGTAGGGGATATTACTGCCAGTGATTTTAGGCATGGCTGTAACAACCAACAAACAACTTAAAAACTAAATGCACAAGTAGGTCTGTTTTTTGCTTGGCTGTTTGTCCCAGCAGGGCTTTCCTGGACTATGAGCACCTGTGTAACTTCTGCTTGATTCAGTGAGTTGAGATAAGCAGGGGATTCTGCTGCATCCTTTTGCTGTGGACAGTTCATCTCTTGAGAGAGAGGAGATTCATTTCCTCTAACACTCAGGCTTCACGAAGGCTTCGGGAAAACCCAATCTGTTCTTCTGTGCTTGAAGACAGATTCATAACACCTTTAAAATTCCGTGATGTAGGTGGGTACCTCTGGGCTGCCCACTCTGGCTCTTTTTATAGTCCACCCAGACAGACATTTCCAGCAAGCAAAGCTGTTCATCCCTTCCTAACCTTTGGGTCATTCACACCCTATTTTACTACCTGAGTCACTCAGGTGCAAATGTCTGTGTTTGGCCAGAGGGTTCCCAGCCTTTTGTGCTTAACAAAGTGACAGCTTTAAATGAGCAAATGGCCCCTATCACCCCTGCACATTTGTAGGGAGAGGCGGTATAAAGAAGGGCTTGTGTTCCCTTTCCTCTCCATCAACACCCTAAGTTCCTACAAGTATGCTCAGAACATCTGAAAACAGGAAAGGCAGTGCTGATACCCCAGACAGATACCAGCAAGATCCACATCTTGCTGATATCTTATGTTAGCTGCTATTGTCATATGAAAACCAAGCATAATACCTTTTTATTTTAGAAGCTTTTTATGCCATCTGCATATTTAGAACTCCTGATGTTCACTGATCATCCTTCACAGATCTGCCTTATTCTGTATCCAGTTTCAGAGTTGCTTTTGTGATTTTTTTTTCATCAAAAATCTGTGATGGCTAAAAATATGGCAAATTTTGCCAAAAAAAGGAGAAAATTGGAGAGACAATCAAAAACTTTCTGAGGTACCAAATGGCTCCAAAGTTTTATCTAAATATGTTATTCTGTTTTGCACTATTGAAGTAACTTTAAAATGCAGAGAAATATTTTATCCAATACCAGCTGGTGTATGTAGTACTCCTGGTGTACTCATATGTGTAAAATATTCAGATGGTTCTGGAATGGCATTAGTTAAAACACTTGATTTCCCTCTTTGCCTGAGGCTTTTTGAGTGCAGTGCAATATTGATGCTGTCAGTTAATACAGAATGTCACATCAGCAGCTGGATAAGAGTTCATTACAAATAACAGCACTGTTATAATCTATATAGATTGTTTTCTTCTTTGATATATTTTTATTGCAAATCCAAATAATTTTCCCTCAGCATTTGTTAAACAATAGAATACTCCCAACAAAATTACCACAGGGGAACTATTTATATATTGCCACTCTTTAAAATCACATAACTAATGGTTACAACTGCAACTTTATCCTGACCTTTTTTTTCAAATCAAACCAGAAATATAACCACACAATTTGAAGCACTTTATTTAAATTGCAGCTTGTTACCTATCTTTGGTAATAAAATGTTTTTAAATTCTAATAATTCAGTCCTTTTAAATCTGAAACTCTCCACTCTGCTAGCACTACAGCTCCATGCTAGATGTCAGTGACATTCCATGCAGGCACAGGAATCTCCATTAATGAACCTAAAGCAGATGAGGGTCATCATTAATGTTTGACTGAGGGAGATTTGATGGGGAGTATGGGCAAAAGTAATAGATCTCCCACCTTGCTTCCTTATCCATAAACACTGCTTGAGAACAAGTGGCTTGTGTTTGACTATACACTTAGATGGATTTAGTCAAGTTAATGACCAAATATCCCTGAATTTCCACAGGAATGTGAAATTTGAAAACCTTTTTTTTCTTCTTCTTTTTTCCTGAATAAAACTTTGTTTGGACCTGATACAATACAGATTTCATCACAAGCATGTCACTTACCAGCAGCAGAAAAGGAGCACCTTTCACAGGCTGGTAAATGAGAGTGCAAATTCACACGGATTCTGCAGGAGAGAAGATCCCCTGAGCAGCCACCCCATCTCAGAGACATCTGATTGCAAAGCCACCACGCTGCCACCTCAGCTGTGTGTCCCTTTCAAAGGGAGGGGATTGGGCAGGGAGTCAGCCCACTGACTTCAGCTGGCTTTAGATTGATGCCACCTTTTTGCTACAAATCCATGAAACCACCATGAGAAGCTTTAAAATGTATTCCTGGATATCCCATTCCCACATCCAAAGAAGGGCAACTGCTTGGTAAAGTAACAGTAAAACACAGTTCTCCTTAGCTTTAGTACCCTTTATACCTATCTAATAACATATTTGTACTAAGGGTGATGCAAAAATGATCTGTGGAGCTGCTAAAGCTATTGGCATCATGCCACTTGTAAAGAGACTGGATTTGTATTTTTTTACTGCTCAATATTTTTACTTCTGGAATTAGACCGGTGTTTATGCTGGATCAAACATGCCATGGAGCACAGGGCTGGACAACAAGGTGGTAAATGCACTTGAATTCTACCTACATTTTATTGTTCAATATGAATGCCAGCAGCCAGCTGGGTGATGAACGGTGTTTGTGCAGGCAGTGGCACAGGAATTCAGAAATAAAGGTTTCATGTGGGGGCAGTGAGCGCTGAGCTGGAGCCCACAGTGCAGAACATGACTGTGTGTGTTCATGGGGTTGGAAGGGCCATCATGTTTCACAGATTCCCAACAACAAATTCTGACAAGTGAAAAATGTTTGATTTTAAAATGTCACTCAGCTCGCCTTTTTTAAACACTTTCTGTATTTATTTAACCTAGTAAATAGGTTTATTAGCAAGGTTCCATTCTTTGTAGTTTAGGTAATGGATTTACCATATGTTTATGCTTTAAGGACTTGTGTAAGACTGCTAACACCTATTCCTCCACCTCCTGTCTCAGGGGTTAAGACCTTGGTATGTTGCCAGTTTACTGCTGTGGTCCCTTCCCCTTGTATAATTGCAGTCCTTCCCAGAGTGAAGGAAATTCCCTGAGCTTTTGCTCTAACTAGCCACAATGTTTCCCTACAAAAAGGCACTTCTTTAAAAGAATAAAAGTAATAAAACTTTCACATTATTAACTTTTTCCCTTTTAAAAGATGCTGAAAAATGCCATTGTACCACATTAAAGCCCTTTACATAAGACTCACCATTGGCTAATGAGCCTTGTTCTACAATCTACCACATGCAACTGCCTTCAAGTGCTGCTTTTAACTTAACCTTGATGTAGTGCCAGGAATGTGCAAAGGATATACTTTGATGGCAGGGGCAGACCCCTCCCTGACCCTCCCCCACCCTTTTCCATATTGATACTCTTCAAAATGTCTCTAACATTTAAATTTTACTGTTGTTTAACAGAGCAGCTACTTTATATCCTGTAAAGGAGGAATGAGTAATCATCTGCCCTACAGAAATATGCAAGTAGATCAGTTGTTTATAGTAGAAATGATAAGAAATTGTTGATACTTTGTACTTGTGCAGTGACTTTCTTCCTGGAGATACAGAGAACTTCATAAGCATCCTCACAACTCCCCTGTGAAGAAAGTGCCATAATCTCTGCGTTATCATTAATAAAAGCAGTTCAGTGAATTTCCAGAAGATGACACAGAATATCAGCACCAGTAACAGGATCTGAAGAATTTTTACTCGCAGTTCTCTCTTTGATTATGACTCATTTCCTCCCATTGCTGGAGTGAATTATTTCAGTAGCAGTACTACTGGAATCTGTTTAACGTTACGGTCAGATGTGTTCTCCATAGAAACACATATTCAATTTATATGATAATGTTTACAGCACAGGTAATATTCTGAAGTAACATTACTCTTCCCTTGAATAAAATGACTATGATATTGAAAATGAATCTTAAACTTTCCATGAAAGCTATTTATAGAAATGCTAATTTTTTTGAGCTTGATAAAGTTAATTGACTTAATGGTTTGTCTGTTATTTCCCAGACTGTCTACTCAAAACATAAGAGTAGTTATCTAATGTTTTACATTTCCATAATTTGAGAATTTTGTGAATAGGAAGAGTGGCAGATATTCTTGAAACCAGACATGGGAGGTCATTCCCAAAGAATATATTCAAGGGTGAAACAGATGACATAGAGCATGGGGAAATAAATAGTCAAGAAAAAAAAATCAGTTTTTCTGTATGGAAACCTGAACATTTTAACAAGATCAAGGGCAGGCCAGAGGGGGATTTAAGCAACTTGGTCAAGTGGAAGGTGTCCCTGCCCAGGGCAGAAGGGAGTAGAATTAGATGATCTTTAGTTTCCATTCTAACCCAAACCAACCCAAACTCTGGATCCATTATTCTCTAGAAGTAGCTCATGAATTTTCAATTTACCAGGACAGTCTAACTGATAGAGTAACTAAAAATAAGTATGAATTTAGTAAAGACTGAATGAAATCTTTCAAAAGTAAAGATCATTTTAAATGAAGCTTCTTTCTAATCCATCCCCTTCGAGTCAGGAAGGAAAGTATTTTCCACATGGCACCTTCTGTCATACCAAGAGAAAAACTGATGCTCAATTACACAATTTATCAGGTGATGTGATTGCAGTAACATATTTGAAACAAAGTAAGTGAAAACCAAAAAATTACAAAAGGGTATTTGTATCTCTTTCCCCCTCCTATCTATTACTGTAAATTAACCACTCAGTGTGACTGTCTTGCACTTTTGTCAATTCAGTTGTCTATGTCCCTTTCTAGAACAGTTTTCTAGAACAGTTTTCTAACAGAGAAAATGTAATTTTCTTAATGTAATTTTAATTTTTTTTCTTTAAAATATTGCTAGTAGTTAGGAGAAATTTGGTCCATTTCCCCATATGGAGGACAGACTATAAATGATTGAGATATATTAAGATTTTTAAAATATTTATTTGAGTGCTTTTTATTTTTTAATTTGAACATAAATCTATCAAGTTTTGAAGGCATTTATGAAATATTTTTGATATAATTTAAGGAGGTATGTCTTTTAAATGAAAATCCTGTAGTTCTGGTTTTGTTTCCCAGTCAATCAGATGTTTTGCCTAATTTTAAAACTTTAAAAAATATTAAAAATACTTTTTTAGACAAATTTTTAGAAATAGCATTTTTTTCAAAAATAGTTTGGTTTAGTTCATATATTGAAAGGAAAATAGAACCATCAGTTTTAAAACATAAAAAAAAAAAGGTATAAATATGTTGATACTTAAAGTAGGTATTCTCTGACCAGAGGATAATCACAGTAGTCATGAGGTGAAAGTTAAGATTAGTGTAGAGGCAGAAGAGAAGCACATATACATAGAAGAGAGAGCTGGAGGGATAAAGTAAAAATTTATAAGATTGAGACTGAGATAGGGCAGGACTTAAAAATTGTAAAATACAGTTTACCTGATCAATTTGTCCTCATACTCTATGAAACTTCTTGTAGTTATTATAAACACCTCCACAGTTTAGATAATTACAGAAAATAGTTATGCTGAAACAAAATAGAAACCCTTACAAGACAAAAATACATAAAATATATAAACACAGCACCGCAATTTCCTGAAAAAATTACCTGTATGTGTACAGAATGTGATTTTTGATGGAGGTTTGGATAGGAATCCATGAGCTGTGCCTGTGTTCCATAAACTCTGCTTACACAGGCAGGATTGTTGTATTTTCTCTGTAGAGCCCCTGAGTGGTATTAAATCCCTGTACCATCTTCCTTGCACCATGTTTGTTAACTCTTCAAACACTGGCATGTGTTAGAGATTAGTCAAACATGATTTGCTTTGTTAATAACTTCAAGGAGAAAGGATCTGACATTTCCATTAATCATAAGATCTTTGTGAGACAGAGATTCATGTCATTTGATCTATGATATACTTAAATAAAGATATTTTCTTGCTGGTTGAGAAATTATGGGATTTCCCAGAATCCTGTGATACTTGTGGATTTCAGTTAAAAATAAAATTGTTTATCTGCTTGGCAAGGTCCAACTTGCTTTTCAAAGAAAAAAAATCGCAAACATCTGCTGTACTTCTCCACACCTAAGGAAACAGAAACCTCCACTGAAGCACAACCAGGCAGTTTATTTGAGCTGCAGAAATGTAAGGATAAGTGTCTGGATCTGCATGAGGAGAATCCTACACAGTGGTCAGCCAATTACCATTTCTGTGAGAAAAAAAAGCTATTTGGTTACTATCTAATAGCTTACATAGATCTTATCCTTCAGCCAACCACAAATGTAAATTTATGGGTTATGGAAACTTTAACAAAATCTAGATCCTCCATACTGCTAGGAATTGTAGTAGTGTTTCTAACTCCATGGTTTTCTACAGCTCTCAGTTCCCTACTAGGATTTTGAAGCTGTGTTCTGAATTTGCTGAAATTGTTTCAGTGAAGAAGTATAATTTAGGAAATAATTTGCTTGTAAAGCTTGTATTTGCTAAAAGAATGGAAACTCTGGAGACTAGTGAATAATAACCAGAATAACCAGCCACATTTCACATTTTTTTTAGAGGACACTGTCCTTTTATAACAACTGTCAGACTTAAAAAATGGGAAAAAGTAAGAAGGAACTTGGATATTAAAGATTTTTCAGGACATCAGCTTCCAAAACTAGTAGGTTGTTTTACTAAAACTACTTCATTTTGTCTGTAAATTTGTTGCTTATAAACCCTTTCCTCCATAATCCTAGCAAAACAGACATTAAAAGATGACACCACTTTATGATCTGCCTCGGGGTTTGATGGGCTGCTGCCACTGCCATGCATCTCCTTGTGCCTTTAGTGCTGGACAGTGCTGTACTACAGAGGACACTGGTGGTGTGCTCAATGGCAACTGTGACTGGGAGGGTGGAGAGGAAAACTGGAAATTAGCTGAAGCCCCTGGTAGGCAGTATGAGCCTCGTGATGGGTAATGTAGGAGGAGACTAAAAAGAATTGAAATGAGAAGGGACATCTGGAGATCAAGTTCAAACTCTCTGCTCAAATCAGGGTCAACTGGAGCAGTTTGCTGAGGGCCATGTTCTGTTGGCTCCTGCATACCTCCAAGAACCAAGATTTCATAACCTCTCTTGGCTATCTGTTTCCACTGCTTGACCATCCTTTTCAAGGAAAATAAATCATAAAAATGTTTTTACCATTATTTAGACATAAACAATGCATGTCTGTTGTTGCTTGTCCTTCTACTGAGCACCACTGAGAAGAGTCTGTCTCCTTCTTACTCCCCTATCAGGTATTCATACACCTCAGTGAGATTTCTCCAGAGCCCTCCATTCTCCAGGCTGAACAGTCCCAGCTCTCCCAGGCTTTACTCACAGGAGAGATGTTACAGCTCCTTAAGCATCTCAGTGCCCTTTCACTGACCTTCCTCTGGCCTTCCACTCCGTGCAGGATTCTCTTGTTCTGGGGAGCTCAGAACTGGACAGATCTCTCCAGGTGTGTCTCACCAGTGTGGAGCAGAGGAGAAGGATCACCTCCCTCAACCTGCTGGCAGCACCTCCTGCAGTCCAAGATGTTCTGGTGCAAGGGCACATTGCTGGGTCATGTCCAGCTTATTGTTTACCAGGACCCCCAGGTCCTTCTCTGCAGATCTGCTTTCCATCCAGTCAGCCCCACTTTGGTGAACATGATTGTTCTTCTCCAGGTGGAGGACTCACACTTGCTTTTCTCAAGCTTCACTGCCTTCCTGTTTTCCCATTTCCTCAGCCTCCAGAGATACACAGAGAGTATCAGGCATTTGTCCCAGTTCTCTATCATCTGAATGCTCTGTCCCTACAGATCATTAATGAGGATATTAAACCATATTGTTTAAACCCAGTATTTTCCCCTAGAGCACACCACTGGTGACTGGGCCCCAGCTCAGCATTGCACCACAAAACACAACTTTAAACAGAATTGGAAACATGACCTGTAAAAAGCACATTTGAAAGAAAGAATTCTTGTACAAGGGGTACAGACAAAAAAGGGAGAAAGATGAGCTAAAAATGCCAGCCTTCCTATCTGCAATGACAGTCTGATGCTGAAATATTTTGACAGCATCCTGAAAGTGTGTTCATGATCTATAGGCAATCACAGAAATCTTTGGAGTTAATGGGTGTGCTTACCACACTAAGTAGGAATAAATCATAGCAAAATTAAATATGCATTGGACTGTAAGGGAAGTTGTGATTGGGGAAAAAAAAAAAGCCAAGAGAGAACAAAGGAGACATCCTTGGTCGCTCCTGGACATGCATTGGTGGAGTTGTGCATGACTGCCTTGACAGGAGGATGTGACCAGAGCCATGGGTCACAGGAGAAAAGGGCAGGACAGCTGCAACTACAAGGAATCCAAGGAAGATTTTTTTTTCCCCTTGGCAAAAAAACAAAGGTAGAGGGAGCATGACTGTCAAGAAAGCAGTGTGGGTTCTGAACATGCAAATGGTACAATGCTAATTGCTTCTGTTATATTCAAGGATTTAGGAAAGATCTATAAGATTTATTTATAACTAAGCATTAAATATTATGATCTTGCCTTAACAAAAATGGCAGCTGTATGCTTCCTGCAGTGGATTATTCACTCTCACTCTGTTGTACAGACACAATTCTGTCCTTGCTAAATGAAGTGTAAACAGACACATCCCTCTCACCAAAAAGTGCCTTGGCCTCACAGTTTCATTGTGGTTACATCTCCAGGACAAGTTTGGCAGAAAGGAAATACAGGAAAGTCAGTGAAGCAATGGACCTCCTCTCTTCATATTACATTAGAAAGAATTTGGAAAGAAGTGGAGGAAATGCTGAAAAAAAGGCTCATGAAATGGAATTTTACTGTGTCCTTGGTAATTTTGCAGAGGGGCAGGTTTCTCTTTACAGTCCTGCATATATACTGTGCATATACTGGATTTTGCCTCCTCCAGTTGACATTCTTTATATTTTGTCACAAATAAGGATCATCCTCTGCTGACAAAAACTTACCAGGGTTCAGAGGGAAATGAGGTCCAGTCTGTGTGCTCCAAACTGGAACAAAGCACAAAAGTAGGCAGGACCTGTCTTTCATAGTGTGTTTTACAGCTAAGAAAAAAATTACTGAGAGCCCCCAAACATCCACCAATCTTTAAAACCCTTGGGATGAGACTTCACATTAAAAACTGTATCACTGCAGTGTCTGCCATGTCAGGATTGCTTCAATAATTCCTCTCCTTACACTGTATCCTGTTTTAATATGAAAAAAATTCCATTTAATGCTGTGTTTACTTTTTGCTTTAGTTCTTTCCTTTTGTCAGCACTCTGTGGATTAACTCTCACACAGTTGTGTGCACAAGCTCTCTGGATTTTCTAGTATACACAGGATAACATGTTTCTAGAGAGTTTTCCAAGTCAATTTTACTCCATGTTAGCAGAGTTGTGATCACTCAGCTCATACCCCCAGAATGGCAATTTAATTATCAGACAAAAGGTAAAGGTGCAGTGATTTTCTGTACTTTTGAGGCCACCAAGGAGGATGAAAAAAACCCACCTTTTCAGTTAGAGTGCTCAAATGTGAGTTTTCAGGTAATGACAGTAACAGCTCACACAGAATATTTGTATCTATGTTTTAAAGCAGTGTAAAGCAGCTTCAGCAATGGCAAATACTCTCCTTAACCCACAGTTTGTGCCATCATAATCTGATGTCTTCAGGTCCTTGCAGTTATAGGGTAAAAAAGGCTTTGACTGAGGAGAGATCAATGCAGCAGGGATTACTCTCTTATGTGCTGAAGGTAAATTAGGCAGAGAAATTACACTCTTTTGGGTTTTGTTGTTGTCTAAGTGTCAGACTTTGTTGTCAGCCAAGTTCCCTTGAACTGCAATCACTTTGCAATTCGCTGGAAGGGATGCTCAGTCTGGGGCACATCCCTGTCTTTTCCTTGTGGATGTCCCTTGCACACAGTACTTTGTGCCCTGTGGGATACAGGTGCAATTTCTGTCTCAATACTTTAGCTTATAATATCAGACAGCAGCAGAGCTTTTGAGACTCATGATGATAAAACAGTTTCTGAGATGTTGAACACTGTGACTCCAGGCAGCTCACTGAAGAGCTCAGTGTAAAGAATGCTTCAGAAATTTTGAAATTCTGTTCAAAAATGTATTTTTGTGGGAAACTGGTTTGCAGCATCTATTACTGACTTACATAGGGGGTACATAATGGATCTTGTAGCTGAATCCTCTTTCTTCTTTGTAATCTTCAAGACTCAACTCCATTTTTATATGAAAGTGCATTCCCATAAAGCAGATGGTGGGAGACAGAATTAGTGCATAGGAATTTTGAAAGAGATTTCATTTCAGGGGGTCATACCTCTCTCTCAGCTCACTGAGGGGTTTGAAATCATCCTGTAGGTATAATATTAATAGTAAGCATTGTTCATATAGATTTTGATGTTCCACTTCATGCTTTCTAAGCTATTGTGCTACTTAAAGCATTATGAGTGAACAGTAGTTTGAAATACTTTAAATAACAGCTATTTCACACCATTTTCAACTGACAAGCAAAGAAAAATGTCTTGCAAAAGTATCCTGGCAACAGGGCTTAGAGCATCAGTGTAATTCTTGTACATGTATTAGGATGCTGTGGAACATCTCTGTGTTCAAAAAAGAGCTGCAAATACACTTCTTATCCTGAAGTGACAGTTTTCCTTAACTATAATGGTAACTAACCACCCAGTCTGAGTACCTGTGTAGAAAAGACAATAAAAGTCAAATAAAGTCAGGTTACATAAGCTTTTTTGACTTTACCACTATATGAATTTAAAAGCTCATCCTATTTTAGAATCAGCAGTCCTCGATGTCACAGGTACAGAAGTACCTCTAGAAAATGCTAAGCATTGGAACCTGCAGTGAGAAAGGTGGCATTTTCACAAAACCTTTCCATTGGGAAAGAATAGCAGTTTAAGCCCAACCAACAGGGCTTATTAAGTCCCAGGCAAAGCAAGCAGTAGCCTGCAGTGACAGTGCCTGAGATGGCAGCTGAGGACAGGCAGTGAGTGCCTTACTGGAGCAGTCTCTGCCTCCTACCTGCACAGCCTTCTGCTCTCTCGCGGCTGTCACTGAGCAGGGTAATGCTTGTGCAGCAGCAAGAGAGAAGCAGTGGGAGTAGGGAGCTTAAATTGCTTGGGTTCTTTGCAGCTTTCTGGTCTGGCACTGCTCCTTCCCCTCCAAAGTGCCTTGTCCTTATTTCTGTAGCAAAATGACAGTGTGCACTGTCAGGAAGCCTTCAACCAAGGAAAGAAGTGCCCCAAGTAACCCCAAGTATCAAATCAGTTCCAAGAAAAAGAACACCAGGGGTATGCTAAGGACCCTACTGATTTTAAGTAAAGGAGTTTCAACTGCAATGGGTAGTGATATGGAGCATAAAAAGAGATCAGATATATCCAAACATGTCTCAAATATTTCTGTAGACTACAAAACTTCAAAGGCCCCAATATGTGACATAATTCAGAACAGAAGGTGAAAAGAAAAAAGAAAAGGAAAAAAGAGTATGTGATATGCAACTGCTGTAACAATGTGAAACACTTGAAATAAAACTTTTAGAGGTGTTGAGCAATCTGTGTGTGTGTGTGTTCTGTGACAGCAGTAGAGTTACAAACACCCCTTATTCCAGCCATGGCAGCTATCACATACCAAGTACTGTTTCACATACTCAACATAAAACCAATAACAACATTATATTTTACATGCCATGTAACAGCAGGAGTGGGCTTCTGTGTCCATGTCTGATTGAAGCTGAGTCAGGGGAGGTTTAGGTTGGATATCAGGAAAAAGTTTTCCAGAGGCATTACCCAGACTGTGCAAAAGGTCAGAAAGTTTAATTAAGCTTAAGGTTTTGACTGCTGTTCTGTGTAGCTTTATCATCCCTGGGAATATCTTCTCTCTCTCAGTGAAGATGGGATAGTTAAATATCTTATGAAGCATTTGAATATGAAGGTGTCTAGGATTATGTAGCTATGCATCAGAACTGGATACATTCTTTGAATTTTGACTCAAAGTAAGAATAACAGAGTTTACTGAGCAAAAAATAATTTATATAAGGCTAATTGGCAGCTGTTGGTACAACCAACAAAATGAAAATTCTGATCTATTGTCATTAAATAGCCCATTAATTAGCATTTCATTTGTAATAAACTTGTAAAGTTTAAATGGGGTAAATATGTTTTAGACCTTAAAATCCCTCTAAGTGCAGAAAGCTCATTTTCCTAGTCTGCTCTATAATAATATGTAAATTTGAGTAGCAGCAGTGCAGGGTGCTGCAGGTGGTAACAGTATTCCAGTGGCAGATAAATGTCCCCCTGCTGAACAGGATTCTCAGGTGGAGCAGAGATTTTGTTGGCTTGAGGCTTTTCGTGTTTCAAGACTGCATTTTGTCAGGATCCTTGTATTTGAGGAGTGCTTGAAGCAAAAACAGATAGCAAAGGGTAGACCATTCTGGCTTTTTGCACTGATTCACCAGGCATTTCTACACTGCAGATGTGAATGAGAAGTGGAAGCAATATTATAGGCTTGAGGATCTAATGTCAATGATCTTTAAGATGTCTCCTGATGTAGAACATTAATAAAATAGCTTGGTTTAGACATATTTTCTTGCTTTAATTTTAAAAAAGAACAACTACATTTGCCTTTTGGGTAAAAAATAAAGATGATTTAAACCAGTTCTGTCTAGCTCAATCTAGTACGAAAAGAAGAAACTACCAATATTGGGGTAAATATGTTAGGCGTTGGGATTTAGGTAGACAAGTACATGTTTATACTTCTCAAAATGTTTGCTTTTTTGTTTTCTTTATCACTAAAGAACCAGTAGGAGTGCTATTAACAATGAAAGCAATGATTAGCAAGATGAACAATTCTGTTGCCACCATCCATCTGCCTATGGCATCACATTTTCATGACACAGTGAAAAAAGACAAAAAAACCTGTCAACCAAGAGAAATATTCTACTAAACACCTCAAACACTTTTTATGGATGACAAAGGCAGATGAAAAAGGGAGACAAGTAAAGAAGAAGCCTAAGGAGAGTTCTGCTGAGAGCCTGCTCAAAAAGTGTATGTGAGAGAAAGATCAGAGGGTAAGAAAGATAGAAAATGAGAACAGTGATCAACAAGTTGACATGCTGCAAGACATGGTATATTCTAAAGAGGACCACAGGAAATTTCCTGGGGGCAGAGATAGCAAAATATTAGAAGGCAGTTATAGCTCTTTTAAGTGACCTACACAAATTACATCCTTAAGTCTGAAGAGGAAGCAGAGAGGGAAGAAATAGGAAAAACCTTGGCAAGAGTTTTGAAGTCTTGCCAAGGATGGCAGTGGCCCCAGAGAAAGGGACAGATGGCTAACTCAACTCCTGATGCTAAGAAATTAGTAGGAGCAACATGACCACAAAGTTGACTCATACTATGAGAAAGATTTTGGGATAATCAGCAAGATTTTTCAATCATTTTCATCTCTCATGCTTCGTTTCTTATGCTTCCAAGAAAACAGGATGGACTATGTGATCTCTTGACATCTTCTGAAGTCTTGCATATTTAATTTCTCTGATTTAAATTGACTTGTCAATATCAGCTTTTTTATTACAAGAAAATTAATTTTAAGATAAAGATAATTTTCTTTCATCCTGCTATAGATACAGACACAAACCCCAGCTCCATTATGGGAAAAGATCTGAAAAACAAATATGGTATGAAATACAGGAGTTATCACTTTGTATATAGCAAAGACAAAATAATAGTGTATCTGGAGTAATTTGTATGGACTCTGAAGAATGGTGGGAGGCTGGAGACAGATAGGACCAGCTGTGTAATATTTCCTACATATCCTTTAAGCTGTTATTTCCTTTATGTTTCTGCTTTGAAAAACAATTACCAAGGTACAAAAATTATTACTCTCTGAGACTCAGCAGAAAATACATTCAATTTACATTCTGGTGTTTAGCATCACTGAACTGAACAATATCCTGGGTAGGGTAGGAGAACTTTGTAAAAAGCCTCTTCTTGTCAAAAGAATTGCTCTCAAGTATCAATTGAGATTCCTTTCACTTAACGGAATGAAATGTTCCATTCATTGTGCTTGACAAATCATCCTGCAAAAACTGCTTCTGAAGATGGTGTATGATCACTTTTTCTCATGTTCCTTCTCTAATGCAAGATGAGATGAATGTTAAAAAGAAAAAATAACAGGTAAAGATGTATAAAAACCAGCTTTTATTGACTGGACAAATACAAATGCCACAAGTCGTGCATAATTATATTCACCCATACAGTCCCTTAATCCCATTATGGATAATTAATTTTCAGTAATTATTTTTACAAGTTTAGTGGTAATGGTCTCACAAATATGAGAAAGTAGGAAAACATATTTAACTTTATCCTTCTGCATTAATATCTAAGGAGTTTTATTACCATGGATAAATAGAATACAATGAAAATTCTTTCATGAGAGAAAATGATAGCTCAAAACCGTGATTTTTTCTACATATTTTCTTTTTTTCTGACCTCTGTCATAGCAATGGTGTCTTATCAATTTTTAAGATGTCAATTTCCAGATTTTTTTTACTTTCCTAAGGCAAAAAACTCTGCTAAATTTACCATCATTCCTAGAAAATGGCCTGTCTTCACCAAGAAAGTTGCAGAATGTTACTCAGTAAAGTGCTAGATGAACTGTTTCTTTCCAGAAGGAGATTGCCTAATGAGGTGGAAATTATAAATTTAAAAATTAACAGGCAGAGAAGAACAGATTCTGGTTCTTGCACTTCCTCTGGTCTGAATACTGCAATTACCCTTTTGCTACAGAAAAACTGGGTAGCAACACCTGTGCTGGTGATGTGTAAAGACAAGCTGTATCTGTGATCAATTATGTTAGATGGTACTTGGTGTTTTTCTATAAAGAATCCTTATCTTCGGATTCAGATACACCAACAGGTCTCTTGGAGCTGCTTAAGGATCTCAAAGCAGGCTTCAATTTCAGAAACTGGGGATTCCAAGCAGCTTCTTACTCAGAGTATGAGGTTTCTCGCTGTCTTTCTGAGCTCTGGGACTCTTCTCAGTCATCATATAAAGAAGGCAGAAAATCTAGATCTGTGGCCTTAATTCAGCAAATGAGATGGTGTTATGCCTAGTTTGTATAATTTTGATTTTTTTTATTCAAATAGTTCCTTAGGTGTAGAAATCAATGTATGAAATGAACAAAAACTCTGTGAAGTTATTGGATCATTAATTTTATAATCAGTACTCCAGGCTTTGTAATACTCCAGGCTCTGTAATTCTGACAGCAGCCTGCCTATGTCCATAGGTCTTACTTGTAACTCTCCCTTGAAAATAAGCAAAGGTTGCATCTAAGAAATTCTTTATTCACAGTCTTTATCTGGTTCTTGCAGCCTTGAGATCAATTGCCTGTTCCCAGCTAGGCAGAAATCAAATCCAATTTGTAAAAATAAACTATGACTTTGAATGGATCAATCACAACTGGTTCTCTTTATTACTTTAATTGAACCACCTTGTAATTACTGAAGTATTTCTTCTTAATTATCAGTTCTCATTTGTCCTGAATGACTATATTCTGCTTCATTCCTTCAAGAACAATTTAGAAATATACCATGGAAACCTCAATAGGTTCCATTGTGGAAAAATAATAATGAATTTAAGAAGTGAATAAAGGATAATGATCATCCCAGAGATATAGCAGTTAAAATATCAGGGAAAATTGTATTTCCAAAGTAAAGCATTACTTTTCACCCTTTAATAGAAGTGTCACTATCACATCATGAATATCCCTAATGGTATTAATTCACCAAAGCTCTTCTTCAACTTTATCTGTCCTTCTGAGCTTAGACAGTCAAATGCACTTCTCTGTTCCTAACCTGACATCAAAGCTTTCTTATTCCTCTGAGTGTACAGGTCAGTGCCAGAAATGAGCCACTTACCTGTTTTCTGCAGGTTCCCCTAACATGGTTACTGATAGTTTAGTGGAAAGGGAAAAATAGACTGCCTGGGCACTGCAGTGAAATTCCCAGATATTATGAGCTTAGATAAATTTAAATTTAGAGGGGAAAACTTGTCTTGGCTTTTACTACAGCTCAAAATACACTCCTGACCTTTGTCTAAAAGATACAACCCCTCCCAAAGATGGAGGTAGTGACATATTCACCTCCTCCACCTCTGCTTTTTTGGGAGTGCCTGCCTCCAGACAGAATAGTTGATTGCTCTGAAAGGTGCTAAGTTCAGTAAATTCAGACAAACACTTTCAGATGTTCTGTGAGAAGGAGTATCTTTCCCATTGTTGTCTGAGAGTCTGTCATGTGCCTCAGTGTCCAGTTTCCCAGTGCTGTGTGTTGGTGCCCATTAGTGCTTGGCTGCATTGATAACATCACTGATACAGTGCTGGGAAGGCACCAGCAGCTGCAGTGCTCAGCTGCTCAAGTGTCTTGCCACAGATTTAAATGAGACATCAGGGTCACCAAATGAAATATCAGAAGGGCTGGAATGTCAGGGAAATGTACTGCAGTGCTGTCTGGTCATCTAATTTTCTGTCTATGAAAGTGATTCAAACATCTTTAAGTATCTCATATTTGGTTGTTCTACTGCTTACACCAACACTGAACTTGCTGTGACTCAGTAATCATAATTTCTTTGCTTATTTGGGATTTTTAGAGAAAATGAACTTTGCAACATATATTCTTTTGCTCTGAGATGGACTTCTTTATTTTTTATCTCCTTTCACAGGGACATAAATTAAAGTAAAGCTGTGGGTTTTGTAATGCTTCAGAGTTCTTAATTGTGGACACACTGAAATCATCTGAACTGCAAGGAATTACTTATCCTGGGAGCATCCTAGTGATGCTTATGGGTCCTTTTCCATTTGAGATATTCTGATCACTTAGTCCTACCTCTTTGCTTCCTCTGTCACAGTTAACTGCACAAATAACTTGCCATGTATTTTCCAAGCTGAGGAAGCAGTTCTCTTTCTAATGTTGCACATCAGGAAAACATTTCTTGACAGTCAGGGTAATTAGTTGCCAATGAAAAGACTCTGAAGGCATTTGATTCACTGAAGGGCTCCAAGAGTAGATAATGTACAAAGAGTGAGAGACAAACATAGATACAATCCCTTCCCTGCAGAGGGAAATGATCCAAGCCCATCAGGTTTTTTCCATTTCTGTTAGATATAATTAATTCAGGAAAATAATTCCCCCCCCCTTCTCCCACAGATAACTGGATTTCTGGAGGCCCTATGTTTCCCTTTCTCTCATTTAGATAATTAACTGTTTGTTTTCCTTTCCCTATGTACATGTTTAAATTCCATTGATATTAATGGAAAATACATGTGCAAAAAATAATAAACATGTTAATATTTGGATTCTGCTAACACTCCTCCCTAGGGCATAATAGTAAAATTTTTTAGGAAAATTCATTTGTGCAAAAGAACCAGAAGCACAGAAGGAGCAAATTTGATGTCTCTTTTTTCCCACTGCAGTGAGATAAAGAAGTTATGGAAAGTATTTTTTCATTCTCTTCAGATAGATCTGTTCACTTAAAAAATAATAGACAATCTAGTATTACTTCAACACCTGTGTTTGAGGAACATGGCTTATTTCTGCCTAACAGGGCTAGATATGACACTGGTATACTTGTCAACTTCTTAAAAGATGGAGAGGCTGTTCATTAGAAGCATGGAACAAGCAGCATACTGAGAAATGTTTATTCAAAAATCTTTCTGAGATGACTAAATTAAGAGCGCGGCCAACATTTGCCTCATCTGTCATCACTGATGAACGAGGTAACAATGATTTCAGTGACTTCAGAAGATCCCAGGTGAGAGGAGCCCTTTTGGAGTGGCAATGTCTTAAAAGCCATTAAAAATGTATGGTGTGTCTCTCTGTAGCATGTCTGCTACTTTATCACAACACTTTAAAGGTACCACTAATATTCCAATTTTGGCCCTGTTTTACTACTTTTATCACACTAGGACTGGAAAGTACCACCTATGCCAGCAAGGCCAAACCATAAAATTATTGGCATCCCTGCCTGTGTCGGGGGGGTTGGAATTAGAGGATCTTTAAGGTCCCTTTGAACCCCAAAGCATTCTATGATTCTATGATTCTATAATTCTATGATTCTATGGTTCTATGGCTCTGTGAACTATGGGATACCATGCATGAGATGGCTTAGTTAGGAAGGTCTTATTCTATATGTCTTTACAACCCCACTCCACCACCATATGAAGTTATGAAGGTCTGCAGCATGAGACCAAAAGCTGCAATGACAAAGTGGCACAGAATGTGGAGACTGAGAAGGTGCTGGGGCTCATTAAACCCTCTAAAGGATCTTAGGGGCCATGTCCCATGCCACAGAGAAATGAAAAATAAGCACAGAAACATCCTTGCCAGTATTATTCAGGGATCACAATACCCAGATAGACCTGGTGTAAACAAGAGTGTGTAAACAAGCTGCACAAATTTTCCCATACAAATTAACCACTGGAGAGAATGCAATGTTCCAGGGACATCAGAGCATCTTGACTCCTTCTGGCCGATATTCTGCATCTTGTGAGCAGGTGAATGTACCCTCACCACTCATCACTATCTCAGAAGCCAAATCAGGAGATCATCAGAACTCACAAGAACAGAAAGGGCATAAATTGACAGCAAGACCTGTTTTCAGACTCCTGTGCATCCAGCAAAACACCAGAGAGACCAGGTTTCATTCCAGGAGTTATCCCCGAGGCAGACGCTTTCCTGCTCTGCAGCTTGCTCGGGAAAGGGTTTGGGTGTGTGTGCCAGGGGAGCAGAGGGGATTTGTTGGAGCAGGGGGGCACAGGGCAGGGTTCTGCCGCGCTCTTTTCCCAGCAGGGCGATGTCCATGGAGGAGCCTGTGCCCCTCGGACCCGCCTGGATCTGCTCCGGGTGCCCTGGGCTCCTCCGGGTGCCCTGGGCTCCTCCGGGTCCCCCGGCCGCTCCTTCCCGCAGCAGCTGCCCGGGCAGCCCCGGCCGCCTCGCAGGGCAGAGCAGAGCCGAGCCCTCCCTCACCGCCGGCAGGGGCACTGGGATCGTTCTGCTTTACAAATCTTCTAGGACTGCTTTGCTTTTTTTCAGGTGAAGTTCTAGCTAGCATGAATGTAAAAAATCGTAGCAGCATGCAGCAGGTTTGTTTTGTATCCAGTGAAGCCTCTGGGGTGCCTGGCTGAGTGAAGAACAAGAATTTTTAAAATTCAGAAATCTCTGCCGTGGCAAAGCTCTAACTAGCACTATGCCTGTCTCCCCTAGGGCTAGCTACTGGCAGCAGAACTATGAAAACAACGTAACTTTGCACTCTCTTTTGTCATTTCCCTCACCCACCCACCTACAAACCAGCCAGTGGGGAGAGGAAGGTCCTGACACTCCTTTTCCTGAAGGGGCAAAACCAGTAGGAAGTAACTGAGCAACTTTGAGGCCCTTAGGCAACTATAATTCCCAAGAACACACCTGGTTATTATGGTGATTAGCAAACTATGAACGTTCCTATTTCACTTTTTTACTTTGTATTAAATTTGTAGATATTTTTGTCCCTTGGGAAAGTCAGAGATTGTGAACAAATTGTGTTCACACAAAAAGTGTGAAATTGTGAACAAACACTGAAAATTGCAGAACACTTTCATCAACAAGGACATTCAGATAACTATAGAAATAATAAGCAGCTTTCTGGACAACATTTTTTAAATCCCTTTGGCAGTGTCCCATCCCTTTTGAAGAGGGGTCACAGGCTTTCTTGAGTGTGCTGAACTATTACTGCAACTATCACTGTCCTTATGAATTTGCATGCTTTCAAAACAATCTCAGAGGCATCCCTCATAATCTAAGACATGGTCAACCTCAAGAAAATGATGAATAGTACTGACCACAATTCTAGAGAAAGACAAAAGTCAGGGAAAAAAAGCAGAGTTGCATATTCATGGCCAGACTCCTAATGATTAAAAGGGTAATTGTCAATTTTCTTTCTAGTGGTCTCTTCAGTGAGTGTTCTAAAGAACTGTATACATTAAAAAAAGAGAAGCAATAGCTTGACAATGCTCCCCTAGAAGCTGTGCCTTGTTTTCTTGAAATAGAAATTCAGACAATCCTTAGATCCATTCCAACCCCTTAACATTTTATGATCTGTGGTTTTACAGGATTAGAACTAGAGGCAAACAGGAACTCTGTGTACAAGCTACTTGACCTAGTATATCCATAGAGATTGAGGACAGAGCTGGTTATTTATTTCTGAAAAAGTTCACTGGCAAAGTAAGCAAATTAGAAACACTTTGTGTCAGTATTTTCTAGCAAAAAGCCCCCACACCACCTGTTCCATGTCCATTCCTTGCTCTTTTTTGAAAAAAGTTGCTTCTTGGTTGTGGGAAAGGGAACTGAGAGGGTAGAAAAAGATTGGCAAAATGACATAAAAGTCAGATAAAATGGGTACTTCTAGTGCAGGAAACAAAATCTAGCCAAAATGTTTCTTTTCTTCCTCAAATCAATTCCATGACAAGTTTTGAGACTTCCTAGTTATAATAGCACATAACAACAAACTGCTTATGCATGTGGATCCCTCTTCCAAGTTGTTCTTATTTAGTTTAATTCTTCCTGGCTTTTAGCAACCATAATCTCCTTTAATTGTGAGCCTTCCTTAATGAAGACTATTCTTGAAACTGTCATTTAAAATAAGTCATTAATTGTTTTCCACTCCCCATTAAATATCATAGGAAGCTATGCCATTAATTCTATCACTGCTAAATCCCCACATTGCCAGATGCTGAAGCAGAACGAGGCTATGGATTACAAAACATATGGATTTATTTACACTAGGTAACTTCTTTATTAAAATATCTTAACACAGTCATTACTGAGACTTCTTTCCCAAGCCCCTGCTGTCACACTCTGGAACACACACCACATCTGCTTTTCACATCTGCTTTCCAGCCCCAGTCCACCCACAAGGGCCCCTCTCCCAGCAGTGTGTGCCCCTCCTCCCCAGCCTCAGATGCAAGCACACAATGGGGCTGCAGCACTCCTAGCAGGGCAGGCGGTTCAGATGGGCCCTGGCTGGCTTGGGGGATGCCATCCCTGCTCTGGTGTCCCTGCTCTGGTGTCCCTGCTCTTCAGCAAGAGCCTCTCTGGCTCATGCTGACTGTGCAGGGTCCTTGCTGATAGCAGTGCACCCCAGAAGCAATGCAGCTTCTCCAGCATGAAACTGCCCAGGCAGATTTTCACTGGTGACACATGCCCAGGGGTCTCTAACTCATTAAAAAGAAGTTTAAAAAGCAAGCCCACACCTTCCACGCTCCTTTTCTTTAAGCCACAAGAGCCTGAACTGTAGACTAATGCTAAACACAGTCCCTTGGTATTGTGGAGTAAGAAAAGAG
Organism: Cisticola juncidis; assembly: GCA_013400215.1. NCBI lineage: Eukaryota > Metazoa > Chordata > Aves > Passeriformes > Cisticolidae > Cisticola > Cisticola juncidis. The sequence continues at coordinate 995,827 of VXBR01009880.1, read as the reverse complement.
AAACATCTTGGGATGAACTGCCTGTTTCTCCTTCCGTGAAAACTGCTCAGACACCTTTCAGAGCAGTGTAAGAAAGGTGCCCTCTGGAACAGATAGATGGATTTTTCTGAAGCTTTCAGTTCATCCTTAGTTTGCAGAGGTCTGATTTCCTGACTGCAAGAGCAGGCTTGCCCTTCCCCTCCCCATGAAATTTGTTCTCATTCTGCAAATAGATAACCAGTAAAAAGTGGAAACTATTCTTAAAATGTACACTCTTTGTTTCCTGTCTGTCTACTCTTTCCATAGTTATATATTGTCTTTTCCCTATGGGCAGCATGCTTTTGCCTGACTTTCTGATTCTACACTCCTTCAGTGATTTTTTTTTTTTTTTTAATTTCTGGGTTATCCACTTCAAGCCAAAAATGTGTGACTTTTTTTTTTTTTTTTTTAGCAGAAAACACATATTGTAACAAAGGACTTTTGAATCTGCCTCCATAGCAACCAAGGATTCTTTACAAAAGAGGATGTTCAAGATCTCCTCATTGCTTAACAATGTGTTTCAAACCACAGCCCCCCTTCTGATGAACTAGATTTACAGTGCATATCTCACTCCTATCCCCCCACATTAAAATACTTAAGATACAAAGTAATGCCCCCTAAAATTAGGAAATAAATTTCTCCCTAGTGCACCTCTTTTAAATCCCTTTAGTCAAGTCATTCTCAGGGTCAGAGTACATTGGTTCTTGCCTTCTGCTCACAAAGTCTTTGTCAACCCAATCTGGAAGTTTTCTCTCACCTTGTTCCCAGCCTGACCTAGGATTCAAACCAGGTCCTACTCCTTCCTCCACTCACAGTTTATTTTCTTACTTTGCCCATCATCTAACTTCTTCTATCCACTCTTAATTTTCTCTAGCCCCCACTCCCTGACTCTTGCTCCCATTCTCAAGCCTCCACTTGTCTGGCTTCATGGACTTTTTTGCCTCCCTTATCCACTAAAATCCAAATATTCAGATGGAAAATTGTACTAGTGTAATCACTCCTAACCTGAGTTCTTTCTTCCCTTGTTGCTCTGTTTAAGGGTTCTGCTCGATTTAACAGGCTCTTCATGCTGACATCTTTTTTCTCAAGCAGTGCAATTCTTCAGTTTAATCAATTAAAATCACTATTGCTTAAACAGCCAGAACATTCTTATTAACTTTCATCATTTGTTATGTTACCAGCATGGGTTCCAATATAGATTTACTTACAAATGTCTGGTAGATGGCAGCCCCTTCCTTACTATCAAATAAGTATAAAATGTATTTTGGTATTTTATAAAAAAATCTGTCAGAACAATCAGCAAAAATCAGCAATCAGCTGCTGGTGCCACTACCATCCAAATACAGGCATTGCAGGCAAGTATTTGAACTTCAGCAGTGTGGGTGGGTATTTCTTGTCTCCAGTCCCTTTACTCCTGTGATGTCAATTACTGAGACTTAGTTTTATAATGTTATTTTGGATGTGGAGAGGTCTTCTTTACACGTACTTCAATTACCACATCTTGGCAGATTTGAGCACAGAACACACAAATCACCAGTGATAGTGTTCTTCAAATGGGAACTTCTAAGAGATCTAAATGAGGCTTAGACAAGAATGTTGGTAATTATGATGTGTGTCTTTACAAACCCAACATGACAATATAAGTTGAAGGAATATTAATAAATTTTTATTAAATAAATTATTACAAGATAAATGTGCTTTATGTACATCAAAATAGCTTTGCAGAACACCCAGGTAATATCAATAAATTACCAACAATAGCAGTGTCCAAAAATATTGACTGAGAATTAGAATTAGCATCTAACACAGACCAGATGTTTGCTCACAGGAGCGTTGGCCCTATCAACATCAATGGGTTTCTGTGTGGAACAGTAACCATTTTTCATCAACAACAAAGTTGTCACTGAGCTGTGCTTGTGCTGCTAACCGATACTTCCACCTTGGGCCTTCTTCATAGGGGGTTAAAGTGAAATGCAGGATACAACAGATTTCCAGAGGAAATTAATTAATTCAAACCATTTACAGCATGTTGATGAGGTTAAATTTCCAATGCTGTCACTCAGCTTAGATAAAAACATATACAGATTTGGCCAATCCAGGATTTAGTAAGGGAGGGAGGAAAAATAGAATTTAAAACCTTCTAGTGCCAAGAGTTGTTTGGGTTTTTTCCCCTCTAGCAAATAAACACATTGCTCTGCATACACAGATAGTTGAATTTTGTTAAGTTTCAGAGTAGTTTTACAAATTTTCTTCAGAACATTTGTCTCGAAGTGTCCCAAATTATAATTTATGGAAATAATAGGTTCTTATATAATTCCCAAAAGATTTAAATCTTTAGATTTTAAAGATCATAATCTTTGAATTCTGCTTCCCACATTCAACTTTTTAAACAAATTTCAGTGAAGACAGTCTCATGTCATTTGTAAAGACATTTCAGATAATGGAAAGAAGATGCAAAAAAAGGAAGACATCTGAACCATCACATCACATTTTCCAGATTAAATTACATAATGAGAGTGCAGGAATGAGAGAAAGGGATTGTCCTTTTTGGTGTTTTAGGGATCTTTCAAGAGGGTTTTTTTGATGGCAGAAACAGAAATTAACAGTGTTCCCTGAATGCTACAAGCTGCCTGAACAGACCTCAATCCCTCTAGAAAAGAAACTACATGGACAAGGAGGTACCATTCTGCCATTTTTGATACACCTTTGGTACATCTTAGGCATCCCTGACACCACCTTAGCAGTGGCTACAAAGTCACACTGGCACATTTAAAAACTATTGTTTCTTCTCCTAATTTGTCTGTAAAGCTTTGGACTGGATTTACACACAGTAACAAAGCTGTTAATTTTTTTCCTCTCCACCCTTGTTCATCACACAACTGTTTCTGTTTTTTACCAACTGTGTATCTATACAGTCATATAGTTGAGTTGTCTTTCATTACTCAGACACCTAAACAAATAACAATCTTGAAATGATTACTTCAGTTTTTAGAGAAGTTTAAAATGGGGAAATGGACTTTTGAGTGAGAGAAAATTCATTGACTACTTGTTCTGTCAAATAAAAGCTGCTAAGAAATGAAGTCTTGGATGGATTTTTAGCTCTTCTTCTCCCAGCCAAACCAGAGATGTCAAAGAAATCACTTTCTTATTCCCAGAATTCTGTTGTTGGGGTACAGGAACAAAGAAATTATCCACTCTTTGGACCAAGGCCATCATTTGATGTCAAATCTAGGAGCTGGTGAGCTTGCATGGGTCTGTAGCAGCTGAGTCAGGAAAAAAAACAGGCTACTGCTTAAAGCTGCAAGACTCCATTTATTGTTTCCACAAGGAGATTTAGAGAACAGGAGGTGCAGTACACCAGTCTGGATGGCTTTAATTGCAGTCACTGACTGTCAGATCTAATTAGAAGAAACATGGTCCCATAGGAAGCTACGAGGAATGAAAAAGAGGAAAGGAGATTTTGAAGTTGACTACAGCTGGTTGCTCTTTAGAGTCTGATGTTCTCTAAGGCAGAATCTGGCTCCATAATACCAGTATGGTGAGACCATATAGTTTATCATATCAGTAGTAAAGAAGAAGAGACTGTGAGATGCAATGCAGAACTGTAAAGACAATATGAAAGACAGAATTATTTAGCAATTGATTCCTAAGAGAGTGGAAATGGTGCATGTGAGTACTGGCCTTGACATTCCATGAGCTGTATACCCTCTTAATCCAAGTACTCTTAATCCAAGACTGCATGAAGAATTTGCTGAGGCTCATCTGCCCCAGTGGCTACAGCTTCTTGCTGATGTTCATCCACATAGGAACTTGTCATAGGCCTGGGAATAACACTGAAGAGATGAGACATCATCTCTGGGAAGGAGGGTGAAAGACCTGGACTTGGATGGTATTTCTGTTAGATCTTCTGGGAGAGGGTTAAAGTCTGGGGAGAGCACAGACCTATCCTGAAGAAGAAGCCACACATACGTTGTCATTGAGAGTATTTCAGACTTCATACACTTATGTCTAACTTATGTTGAGCAGGGAAAATCACTACTGTTACATGGCAGTTACTTCATGAGTATTTTAGCATTGAGTCATAGTCAGTATGGAAAAATATATCCAATTTTGGAATAAAGGATCCGTCCTGGATTAAAAACTGTACAAAGTTTTTTTGTGATAATCGAAAGGCAAGGATATAATAATTTTATTAAAGTTGCAAATGACACAAGATGGACAACCTTTGAGCACATAGTAGAACAGAATCCAAGTTCAAAATTATCTCAGAAAGTCAGAGAATTGTAGAATTTTTCAGGTTGAGAAGGCTTTAAGTATGTCACCTGTGGTTTTAAAGATGTCACCTGTCCAGTCTCTGCCTCATTGCAGACTATATCATTAGGTCAAGCTGATCACAGTCTTTCAAAACAGAAAAAAACAGACACAGTTCTAAAATGATACACAGAGAATTCTTCTCTGTAAGTAAAATCTGAAAAATGCCGGGTTAAACAAAAAGATCTGAGAGTTACTGTGGCTCACAAACTGGACAAGAGACAAGAATGTTATGCCTTTCTGAAAAAAAACTGTAAATAGGAGTGTTCTCCCTAAGGCAGCTGAAATATTTGTTGTATTTGGCATTAGTAAGGTGTCAGCTGGAGCACTAATGTCTGATTTTGTGCACAGTTCAGGAGGGATGTGGACAAACTGAATAATATATTGTGATTACAGCAAGGGTTTCCAATCAGCACAAGGGAGATTAGATCAGATGACAGGAAAAACCTCCTAACAGAAAGGTTAGTGAAGCACTGGAATGCATTGCCTGGGCAGTGAAATTTCCATCACTGGAGGTTAATGAAAAACAAGTTGGATGAGAACTTGTCAGGAATGACATAGAAATATGGAGATAGAAAGGAATGAGATGGCCTGTTAAGGTCTCTTTCAGGACTTCTTTTATCTGTAATTTCTACATTTGTCATTCAGATTTGGTGAAGAATTAAACTCTGTGTCAATGTGTTGTTAAGATAAATCACTTGGAAACAGCAATCAGGTTATTTCTTTCTGATCTGGATACAGTCAGTGCTCATATGTGTCTGGTGCCTGTTCTGCTTAAGAACTAATGAGCTTCATCTGCCAAGATCCTTTAGCCAAAATATTTCAGCTCACTTGCTTCAGAAGATACAAAGTGCTCATGTGAGCATCTCTGTAAGCAAATTTAAGTGGGGGTAATAAATTCTGCCAAAGATGCAGTAATGACGAGCTGGATGTGAGTAAATGGCAACCTGTTTTATGGGCATACCTGTTTGAGTAGTACACATCTGCACACACTCTTAATGATGGCTTGCAGATTTTATGTACACTTTAGCACACTGGTACAAAGCAATTTGGTATCCTGTAATGGAAAATGTACTCATCCTTTTGCAAAAGTGGGCACTTTTTTATTCACTAAAAATCAAACAGCACTAAAGTACTGTAACATCTGCTGCCTAAGAACTAGAATTAGAAATGCATTAAAAAATTGCAGCACACCTCCTCAGAGTTACTAGACAAAGTAAAAGCTTTTCTTTCTGAAATTTGTAATCTTGGGTTCTCTTGCTTGGATCCTTTCCTTTAAATCAACTCTGGTGATGCTTCCCAGTGGCTGGCATGGCTCCTTGAGAGCTGGGAATTCAGGGTTCTCTTCTAGGAGCAGTGGTTGACTTAATCTGGGATTTGGGCCAGGTGACCTAATATATTTTTGCTTTTTCCACTGATTTTATATCTTCAGTATCCTTTATTTTTTCAGAGAAAGAATGATAGCAGTTATCTGAGAAAGCAGATGTTGCTTGTGTTGTTTTTCTGCTCAAACATAGAAGTAAGCACCACTGCTTACTAAAATCCTAATTTTAGTTAGTGCCATACTCCATCTCCAGTGATATTGCTAACCCAGTCTTCTAAATCAACACTGAAACAATTTCATTATTTGTGTAGGACCTTATCCTCAGTGAGATGAATATAAATGAAATTAATGTTTATTCCACTGATTTCAGATTTTTCACCATTTAATTTCTGTGACCTCAAGTGAGGTCTGTAGAGACTGAATTTGGAATACACTTAGGGAAAAATAGCTAGCTGAAAAGAAAAAAAGAAAAAGAAAGTCAGAGTAGAAGGCAGTGATACAAATAAGACTGTGCTAAGAGATATCACTAATTACTATTTTATTGTTATTATTATTTTATTTTCATTGATATTGAAATAACACTTCATGGCTATTACTCTTAACATCTGTAACCAGACCTGGAACACCTATTGTCTGACAGTAGCAATGAAAGGATTTTTACCTATTTTTTTGAAGAGACTGTTAAAATGGCTTCTATAGTAATAAATAACTTACATGAGTTTCCTGGTTTTATTACTTTTTATTAAAATTAACTTAATTCCTCATTAAACATAAATAAGCAAAAGAATGTTGGCAAAAATTACCTTAAACAAAACACACAGAACGAATTACAGGGCATCCTACAAATGTTTAATACTTACAAATGTAGCTTATTCAGCATTGGAGGGTTCCAGTTCTACTTTTCTCAGGAACAAAGGTGAAATATTATAATGCAGTGAATAAAACTGTTTCAACAAACAACATAGGAAAAGCCAAAAGGCAAGCAAAAAACCAAAATAAAACAACCTATGCTTCTCTCCTTTCTCTTTTGTCTTATTATGAATATATATACGAATAGTAAGGCTCACACCTGACACCCAAGCCCCTTATAGCCCAACTATAAATGAAAACAACTAATTTTACTGTTACAATTAAAAATAATGCTAAAGTATAACAAGATTTTCAAAATAACAGTGACCAATGAGTGCATTCATTTAATACCATGAAAGTAAACATGTTACCAGTGTTCATACCTATAAAAGTTTTGTGAAAACTTCCCATTTAAATGAACAAGCAGAATTTCTTTTACCTGTGCCTTCTGCATCTTTGGGCATAAGGCCAGAAAAAATTAGTGGGTCATAAAGCCCTGCTCCCTGTTGTTACAGGCAACTGAAACCTGTTTATAAATTCTGCAAGACTCATTATAAAATTGGCTAAGATTTCTCACACTCCTGCTTCTGGTTGAAAGCTGTTCCTGGTATTAGAAATCTCCTAACTTGCAGTTCAAAAGTGTTCATTAGTGCTTTACACCATTTTGCTACTGTGCCAGCAGTATCTATTAACTTAATAGCTCTTATTTTTCCTTTCTGGTGGTTTTCACCATGTGTGCTTATAGATATTTATGATATTTCATATACATTATCTCAACTTTTCTTTTACAGATCTGTATAGAGGTTATTCTCCAAGTTTGTTCTAGTTTAAATTCACAGTCTTTGAACATGGACTGGATCCAGTATTTCAGAGGAGAATTTTCTAGCACCTTATATAATGGCATCAACACATCTCTATTTCTATCACTTTGCCTGAAGCATACTAGGATTATTTTTGCCTGCTTAGAGTCACATGACACTATTTGACAGAATAAGGATATTCAGGTCTTTCTTGCCTTCTGCTATTTCAAGATGATGAACACTTATTTTATAGAAAATTCTATTTAGAATGTAACTTTTGATGATAAAATTACACCCTCTACTTGTTCTTCTCTGGGCCTTCTGGGGTGACTAATAGAAATGACAGTGGTGACGGATGGACATTAACTCAGAATATCTGGAGCTGGAAGGGGCCCAAAAGGATCATCAAAATCAACTCCTGGACTTTACACCTCAGTGATGGAAGTGCCTTAGATAACTGAGTTGGCCGATGTGAGACACATTTCCTACTTGCTGTGTCATGAAGAACCACCTGCAGTACAGTGTGGTTTTCACAGAGAGGTCCTGCTAATCTCTTAATCACTTGCACAATTTTTTTTTACATAAAATGAATAAAATCAGGCACAGAATAGGACCTTGAGAAATTTTGTTACAAATCTCATTTCATCGCAAATTTTTAACCAGTGCTTCTTTCTCTGTCTCTCCAGCTTTGCTCACATTCAATTCTAACTCTTCTCCTATTATAGTTTCAAGTACTATGTGTACATACAATTTTCCCCCTCATTTTGGAAATAACCTGAAAATTGGGTTCTTTTTGTTGCTTGAGTACAAGGGCAATTCTTTGAGATCTGTAGTGTGGGAGATATAGAAACAAGTTTTATTATCTAGGATATAGACATTTATGTGTCAGCTAGTCATCCTCACTCCCTTCATAGTTATTGGGGAAAAATGGCACACTTAATGTATTTAATTTCAGTATAAACTAGACCAGATGAGTCTTGCCCTTATATCCCTCTAATGACAAGCTCAAAGAGAGTGACTACCTCAGGCATAGATGTTTCCAGTTTACATTTTAAGCTAGTGGAAAAAATTCTTACTGTACACTTTTAGGATATCTCAGTTTTCTAAACAGGCAGGGTTGACTCAAATTGGTCTTCTGAAGAGTCCCATAATTTCCTCCAGAATAATGCCTTAAGGATTGTTTTAGAATACTGGGAAACATTCCTACTGGAGCTGATATTGAATTAAAAACCTTGGATAAATTCAATGTAATCGTGGAGTACAAAATGATTTCCAAAATTTTTAGTTTAGGGGTAAAATCAACTGTCCTTGCACACAAATGAGTTGACATATCTACTCAAGTGACCTATTAGTAATATGTAGGTTTAAATGTATAAGTCTAGCAAATAAGAGGGTACTGGCTGCTGTCTCCTAATCAGTGAAGATGAAAGAGATCAGGCCTCATGTATAAATGAGCTCTGTAATTTTCCTTTAGTTTACAGATTTACAGTAACATAAAATGGGTGTAGCAGATCAGAATAGTTCTTTTGTCAATAATAGCATGCTATGTGATGACTATCAAATAATTTATCTTCAGTTTGTACTATGTAGTTACAAGTAAACGAGAGAAAGTTTAGGAGTTATGAAAAACAATCAAGGATATGTATACAAAAAAGCTGTGGTATTTCAAAGACTCTAAAGTTAATTAAATAAGAAATAATCCTAAATTGACTTTTGCAAATATATCACATTAAGCAAAGACTTTCCTACACATTGATTTCACACATTTTAGAACTTACACTAGCTGATATTCTGGAGATATATTTTTGCATGCTCATGTAAGATGATGAGATAATATTAGAAAACAGATTAAAAGAGATATATGAGGACTGCACATACACCTCTGAGTATGGAGCATGGGAATAAGACCTGTTCCATAAAACTTGTAGGATCTAATTGTAGCTGATCCATTTTTCAACCATTATTGAAATGTCTGATACTGTATTCATGAGAGCTCCATCTGCTCTAGATTTCTGTGTTCCAGGAAAATTCTCTTCCACTTCCCATAACATATTTCATCTTTGTAAGCTAACCATACCCTGTCCTTTTTTTCTGAAGCAATGAAATAATAAAAAATCCCTATAATAATAATTTTTTTTTAAAAAAAATCATCTTATCTTGAATTTTACAGAAGTAAACCAGGTAAAGTTATTAAAGTGCTTTTTCCATGGAAAGCTTTTCAAGGCAGAAATATTTTTCTCATTTGACATAGTGTATCTGTTATTCAACACAGTATTAATATTCCTAATTTTGCCTGAATTTTGTTAAAAAGGACCTGCTTTTTGGAATAGTAAAGCTATCCTTGTGATTTTTTTATCCCAATGTAAAAAAAATGCCATGTACATAGATTAAATGAGTGTTATCCATTCCCAGCCATGGAACAGAGAAATGGTATCTTTCATGAACTTTAGAAGTTTTCATCTGAGACCTGGCTTTTCTCTGATGCAGTAAAAAGAAACTAAGAAACAGTTAAAAAAATCTCAGTTTCCAGCCCTTGCTCGTTAGGAAGTTTACAGAGTTACAGGAAACAAATAAAACCTTTTCTTTAAACAGACTTTTAAGTGCAAATTTTAATTAGTAAATTACCTTATAATTTGGAAATCAGTGTCATTCCAGCAGGTGGGAAGAATTTAGGCATCACTGGAATGCTGAAGATGAAACTTTCCAGACATGCTCCTGTCAGGTAGATTAATATTTCACCTGAAACCTTCACAGTACTTCTTTTGCTTTCTGCAAACCCTGTGGTATCAGTGATTATGCTGAGATAGCTTAATCTGAGATGTCAGGGGCTGATCTGTTGATGTGAAAAATCTCTGGAAAGAAAAAAACGTCTCCTTGATCAAAGCAGCTCATGTATCTTGCCTGGAAAATGGTTTTATGAAGGGAAATGAAATAATTTATCTTGAAAATAGATCTTGATATCTATCTCAAAGCTAGCACAGAGAACTTGGACTTTGTCAGAGAGGTAACAAACTCTGGGATGCTGTACTGTTTACTGCTTCACAAGAATTTGCTCAGGAGGCATACCAGAAACAGTAAAATTTGTTCAAACTTGATGCAAAGTTTAACTTATAAGGGAAATGAACAATAGCCAGTGTGTACCCTGTACAAGTTCCCAGAAGAAGCAGGAGGAGAACAACTATACTATAATGAGATGTTTGTTATTTATTTCTGCATCTTATGCATTTACCACATTCTCAAGGGGTATTTATTTTTTCATAAGGCAAAAATTCAACAATGTATCACGATTATTATATTTCATTTCACTTACTGGCATATCCAATATCCATGAATGGTGCCACATTAAGAGACTCATATGGTTGTATTTACCAAAGATGCTTCTGGACAGCCTTCTTGGACTGAGGAAATCACATCTTTACATCTTATAAGGAATTCTGTATAATCAAAGTGAGCAAACAATGAATGTAGGAACTAAATTAAAGTAATAATATTCCATGCTCTTCCTGCAGTATACTATTGCCATGTATTTGAGATGGTGGAATGGTCTTTTTCTCCAGGAAGATTTATTTGGCATTCTCTTTCAAAAATGAAATCTAAACTTTAACAAACATATTATATTGAAGTAAAATAAGTTTGTCAGCAAAGTGTCAATCCTTTCTTTGAAAAAAAAAAAAAAAAAAAAAAAAAAATTTTTTTTCCCCCATTCTTACTTGGGATATTCAGTTAAAAAAAACAGAGAACAGCAATGCAGAACAGGACATGTCAATAACTAAAAGCGAGGAGAAGCAAAATATTTCAGGTCATACCTGCAACTTTCTCAGGTATGTTTTAGTCTGGGATACATCAAATAAAATGAAGTGTTATTATCATAATATAAAGCACTCTTTGATATCCATGTAAAATTAATTTTTTTTTCAGCTTTGTCCCTGGTTAGCAAAAGTACATTTGATATCTCTTACCCTAGAATTATATTTCTTGCTGGACAAAGGCTTTTAGATATGGAAGCTGTGATACAGTTAATCTCTTACATGTGGCTGAGAGACCAAAAATGCTCAGAGGATTATCATGAGAGGCACTAGCTTTAAATTCACAGTGAACTCCTGGTATAAGGTAGTTGTTTGTCATTTTTCATGAATAGCAGGTTTATAAAAAGTCCATTAAATGGAACAGGCATGCAAAAAATATCTGAGGCCATATAAAAAATTTCAATAGCCTCAGCAATCACCTTTCAAACTCTGTAGTAAAATTTTGCTAATTATTCACTTTAATATGGACCTAGAACATATCCACCTTAAGATTCATATTTCAAAAGAAAAAATATTTTTTAAGATAAAATATAATAAATATAAAATAACATAGGCAAGGAAAAATTAAAACCCTGGATTTAAAGTCATACATTGGCCAAATATGATACTAGAAATTTCTATAACAGGTTTTTTTGCAAAGAAAATTATTTTCAGACTTTGTTTATTGATTTCCACAGACAAAAGGTGTCAAAAAACTTAGATAGAAAGATACCAGATTGGTGTCTGGGGAGGGGGAAGTACCAGAGCCTTCTGAATTGTTGCCCAAAAAAATTGCTAAAAGATGTCAAGTTGGTCCCAAAACCAAAAACACAGGCTTTCAGCTGCTGCTCCACAAGTTTTACACGTGCCATATTGGCCACAAAACAAAACACGGTGTCTCAGCTGTTGTTCCAATTCTTCATACTGAGCACATAAAAATGAAGTTTAAATAATATTTTTTTTCAGAATCAGCAGAACTGAATCTGTGCAAATGAAGAAAAAGGCCCTTGGGTCTGAAAGTGCAAGGACTTGGAAGAAAGTGGGAATGTTGGGAGGAGGAGCCTTATGGATGCTTATGTTGTACTGTAGACTGCGTATGGGAAAGATTATTTAAAAATTTTGATCAGTGGCTGCTTCTGCTGTACTTAGGAACTCAGACAGTTGATGGAACCAGAGAGTTCAGAGAGATTCAGAAGAGGAGAGTGAAGGCACTCAAGCAGAAAAATGCTCCAAATTGAAATGAGCTGTGCAACTGTGAGAATGAGGGGGACAAGGAGGATCTGCTCTGGTTCCTGCCAGTGTCACTCCAGACCTTTTCTCCTGGACATATTCAGATGAGATACAAATTTAGAAGAAAACATAAATAAAACATGAAAAGGGACACTGGACTTAAGAGAATTGCCTAATTGAACTGCTCTTCTCTGGGAAGAACCAATTTTCCCTGTGTAATCTCAGCCTGTGTTTTCATGGACACTTGTGTGACCCTGCTGGAGTGTCCTTTTCAGAAGACCAGGTCTATCATTCCCTTCTCCATCCCAGAAGTTTTCTTACCTTCTTCCAAGCTCCAGGACTCATAACCCTCTGTCCTCCTTTATATTGGCCAAGATACTTTGTGAACTCTTACATAAACAGTTCTATTTCACAGTCCAATAGAAAATTATCCATCCTTTTCTGGGTTTTGGGGATTTTTATAGGTTGGTGACTTCTCTCAGCTGAGAATTGGAATCAAATGGGAATGTGTGGCCAGCACCTGGTAGAAGAGAAAAAAGGGAGAGAGAAGCCTGAATTCCTTATTGCACAGAACAAGCTGTTGCATCAGTGTTGCAATTCTTGAAGCTGCAGCCTCCGTACTTATTAGTGACACTGACATGAAAGGGTCATTTCAAATTAATCCTTACCTTTCCAGAGAGAGGAAACATTGACAATAGGTCCATGCTCTGGCTTGGAGTCTATTTCATTTACTTATCACCTAGAGTATAAGCTATGATAACTTACCTTTCCAGTGATTATAGATATTTGAGCTATTAACTTGTGCTTAGTTTACTTATAGACTGATTGTCAAAAGCATCAAATACAAAATTTAATAATAAATGCTGATCTGTGCTAAATATCTGCAAGAAGCCACCATTTTATAGAAAAAGATATTATGAATAGGCTATGTTATATATGTTAACTTATGTTATTGAAGAGCATTGATATATAAAATAAAAGCACTCTTGCAGAATGTTGATATTGATAGCTATTAACAGAAATCATAATAAAAATACATTTTGATTACCATGGTCCAAGGGAAATGAATTGAAATTGTCAAGAGATCTAACATATTTTTCTAGAGAAAAAGAAAACCTTTCATGCATGTACATTATGGATACAGGAAGTCCAAAGTTTGACTATTTCCAAATGTATCATGTAATATTATCCCTCTTGACCAACCTTGCCTAAATATTCTGGCCTTCCAAAAATCTAGCCTAAATATTCCTAGTGGGGAAGCACAATAAAAAATATGCATTATATTACCTTGGTGTTTCTTTGGCTTGACATGTGTGAACTTTGGCATTACATGGTGAACTTCCCTCTGCTTTCCAGTTGGGTTGTTTGTTTTAAGGAAAAGAAGATGGAGACCTTCCAGGTAACTAGCAATCTTGGGAATACCTTTGCTGGGCAAGGAAAGATTGGAATGAAACACATCTCATCAGATTAGGATGAATTTTAATGTATTAATCACTGTGTTTGACACTCAAGGTGTTCTTTCCAACCTCCCTTTTAAATCCAGCAAAAAGTAAAGGAAAAAAAGCTAAGGCCCTGGGGAATAGTAAACTGTAGAGGAGAGATTAATTGGTGTCAAGTAGGGACTAGTAAAGGATCAGCTGATGCTGGAAGAATTAGGCTGCAGGAAACATTTTATAGTTGTCTTTCACACTTAAAGCATGGTATTGTTGTTCAACAGTCTAGTGCCTTTCCTTCTGTCAGCCTCAGTGAAGCTTTTAGCTGGGGAAGAAAGTGGATAATTAGCATTCCATTTGGACGCCTGCAGACCAGCAGTCTAGAATATTAAATAGCTTTGCAAAACAGGAATGGTCTGAACTGATTCATATTTCTTTATCTAAGGTCTTTCAAATGCAGGTTTATATATGTCCTATGAAAAAAGCTTTGCTCATAACTTCACATCTGCTTTTGACATTTGAAACTAATCCCCTTGACATTTGACAACAAATTCCTAAACTGGAGGTATGGAGGAAGGAGATGATAAAAGTGCTTCTGCACATGTTATAACAAGTATCCTGTGTCACTCAGCTCTCTGAGCACAATGCTGAGGGTATGGAAATGCAGGATATTAGTAATTGTGGTGGTTTACTGTAGTAGATAGATCAGCCCCATGTGGATGCTCACTCACCCTGGTGGGATGTCAGAGAGAGTCTGAAGGGTCAGAGTGAGAAAACCCATGGGTAGAGATAAAGAGAGTTATAGGTAGAGCAAAACCAGCACATTGGGCTAAGCAAAGCAAGGAGTTCATTCATAGGCAGGCAGGGGTTCAGCCACACCCAGGAAAGCAGAGAACCTTCATGGTTAACATTGACTTGGGAAGATAAATGTTATCCCTCTGAACTTGCCTCCCTTCCCCCTTCTTCCCCCAGCTCTACATGCTGAGTATGACACCACATGCTATGGAATATCTTTTGGGTCAGTTTGGGTCACTGTCCTGGCTGTGTCCCTTCTCAACTCCTTGGGCACCCACAGCCTCCCAGCTGCTGGGGTGGGGTGAGGAGCAGAAAAGGCCTTGATGCTGTGTGAGTCCTGTTCAGCAATAATTAAAAACCCCTGTGTTATCAACACATTTTTCATGACAAATCCAAAACATAACCCCACACTAGCTACTAAGGAGGAACTTAACTGAGAAAAAAACTGTACAGTAATGTAGAGGTCCAGACCTGTGTTGACAATAGCACATACCCTTGTCTGATTCTCTTTTATCAATGGCACAATGTTCCCTTTAGACAATTCATCATTTTAGTTTAAGACCTTTTTCCTAGCTATTTTTCTTGCCTTATCCTGAGAGCATATGAGGTATAGGCATTTTTTTATTAATTCTTGTGGCATTCTGGTATCTCTTACATCAAAGCCATTATTTCTCCACCAAGCAGTGAATTGTAGTGGCCATACAGGAATATACAGCCTTTCTTGGAAGCATAGAGGTCAGGAAATCAGGCAAATGGCTGCTCAGAGTGCTTGGTTTCAGGTGCTTGTCAGGATAATGTTGTGGAAACTGCTGACAGAGATTTCTTTATACATATTCTACAGAAATGCACCGTAAGGGGGGAATATAATTAAAAAAATGTGGAAACTAGAATGATTTGTTTTTCTTCCCAAGGTGTGTGCAAGTGTGGAAAGTGTGATGGCAATCTGGACAGCTGTTTGGGGGCAGGTGAGCACTGGTGAGCAGCACACCTGCTGTCACTGTGGCTCTCTTCTCTGACCATCCAGCATATGGAGGGATCAGCTGCATCAGGACCAGCCAGATGAGTGGTCAAGTTCTCTGTGGCTGAGTGGCTTAGTACAGATATTACTTGGATTTGCAAAGTATACCCAGTCTTCTCTCCTGTGAAGCACTGAAAATGGTGATCTTCATTCCCCTCCTTTCTTATACAGCTGTAATTCTCTCCCCTGGTTGTGATTTCCTCCATATCTCAAAGCCTGTGCAGACACCTCTCATCCACCACCCCTCAGCAGCCTCCCCGGGGCTCCTTCCACCTTGCTCACAGGCCAGGAGCCTACTCTGGCCCCCAGCCCCCGGCTCAGCAGTGGCACAGCAGGGCTGATCTCCAACTACTCAAGGCCCAGCCCTGACTGGCCTCAGGTTCTCTGAGCCTGGTCCACCCACAAGCCCATGTCCTACTCTGTCCCCAGCCCTGGATGGGGGTGCCCAATGCCCAGGGCTGGAGCTGGGCAGGGAAGAGAATGAAAGAGAATGAAGCACATCCTCCTCAGAGCCATATCCAGGCATGGGGGGCACAAAAAGGCTGGTGAGAGCCAGCACAAATTTACAAATTTAAACTGTAAGCCTGACCAGTTTAATTGGCATCTCTAAAGGGACAGATGGCTCTGTGGGTGAGGGGACACCGACAGGGATTTTTCCATGGCTAAGAGGGCAAGATACAATCAGGATATTTGGACTTGTGAGTGCATAGAAAACTACCAGGATGGCCAGCCTCAAATGCTTTTGTTCAGGGCTGTGAAGCCCAAGGGACATCCAGTTTCCTCAGGGATTAATGCTGAGACCATACATTTTAACATTCTCCCTGGTGACCTGGAACTGAGTGCACCCTCAATAAGACAGGGGGTGTGGGAGGAGCAGTTGATATTCTGCTAAGCAGAGCTGCAGTTCAGAGGGACCTCAGAAGCTGGAGAAATGGGATGACATGAACCTCATAAACTCAACCATGGTAACTGAGAAATCCTGCATCTGGGATAGAGTAGCCCCATGCAACAGTGCAGGCTGGAGCCAGCTGACTGGAAAGTTACTTTGCAGGAAAGGACCAGAGAGAGCACTTTACCCTATTCAATATTTGTGAAAGGCTTTCTGGAGGACTTTGACAAGTATCTGCCATTAAAGTAGACAAAAACTTTAGTGGTCTTCAGTGTAGGTGTTTATGTCTAAGCCAGTCAACCTACACTCCCTGTATAGAAAAAGAAAAAGAAAAAAAAGTATTTTTAAAATGTGATTCAGTTGAACCATTAGGGATATCTAATTAAAGAGGAGCTAAACTGTGCTATAAGAAGTGCCCTGTTTCTCCACTCATAAGGAGTCAAGACAATTGGAGGCATCTGGGACACACAAATGGGTATTTGTTCAAGTGCTTCATGACAGGGAACAGCTTCTCTCTGTGTATGATACTGGCATGGTTGGGGTTTGAATGCTCTGAGCTGCAGCCCTGCAGTACCTGTGAAATGGCTGGTAACTGCCTTCCCCATCCCATCAGGAACCACAGTATTCTCAATCCAACCCCACTGCCTCTGCCCTCAAACTCACTGAGATTACCAGATTTGAATGACTCTAAATATTCCTCTACAGTCTCAGAATGTCAGAACTTACCACAATTATCCTGCACCTGTTTTTTAAGACAAATTTTGAAATTCTCCAACTTTCTTCTGCTCTTAGAGAAGGACAGATGCTAATGCCAGACGGAAAGGGTGGAGTGCTTTTATTGTTTGGAAATTGTCAGTATTTTTAGATGAGCAGAAGGGAATTCCATATTACAATATTTTTTTTTACAAAAATACTCTCACAGATGTATGTATCATCATGTATCATGTATCATGTATCATGTATGTGTATCATATCATGATGATGTATCATCATGGATCTGCCTTTTCCAGTCTTCTTTCCTAAATATATATATGAAAATAAATAAAGATTAATAATTTATAGAGAGAGAAGCTAGAATCTAGGGGGTCTGTCTTATTCCATGTTTGCAAACAGACTTTATGATGTCTAGATAAGTAAAGAATATAGATTCATCTTTCCTTTTTCCTGCTCTAGCATCCATGTTTGAAGAGGGACATCCTGACTTTTTTTTTTTTCCTAAGCGAAGTATGAAAACACTATGCAGATCTTTTTGAAGGAGGCTAGAAACAGTTTTTTTATCATTCAGAGCTCCCAAAAGGACCATTTGAGCATAGTTTTCCTGTTCAGAGAGGAAATAGCTGTGTCTGTGACACAAATGGAGTCTGATTTCCAATAATTTTCCAGTGGTAAACTATGATTCAGTTTCCATTTATAAAGTGAAATGAGTGCCTAAATAATCAACAGTAAAAAGCCAGAAGTAGGAAATGAACCATCCTTCAAAACAATTCCACTCTGTTTACTTTGGACTTCATTCCATTGTTAAAGGATTTCCTTATGGGCAAGGTGTTAGAGATTGGCAAGTTGAAGCCATTCTAGGCACAATATTTCATTTTACACTGTGTGTAAATATGAGATAACAATCTGTATAACTTTAAAATCATCTGCTAGAGATACCAGCTCTTCCAGTGCTTTAGAGGAGAACTAGTCACAGGGACAGAGGAAAGCCATCGCTAAAGAAAATAGAGTATCTCTTAAATTGCTCTAATTTTCATTAAGTACAAAAGCAGCCTGGTTTATTCAGCTTTGTTTAGCTGAGGGCAAATTGGAACTTATTTCTTACTCTATGATATAACCTCAGCAAATATTATTATCTACTGATTGTCAGCTACAAACATAGTTAAAACTTAGCAAAATTATATGAATGCTGGAAGCTCTGTGTCTGAAGGATACTCAGGACTTTGGGTGGTTCAGGTAGAATGGAAATGCATCTTTGGGGTTAAACACCTGGTCACATTCGGGGCTGAGGGAGGTTGTAAGAAAAAGTACCCTTAAACACATTGCCTAAAAGCTGGTTCATCATGTTCCCAAGGAGTCACCTTGCTACCTCTTCTCAGCAATCTATATGTACAAAAGGTGGTTGTTGACTACTGAGCAAAATGGATCATAGAAAACTTGTCATTGTACCCGATGGGTTGGCTTCCCTGTGACCCCACTCTCCCACTCAGTCTTATTTATGCTTAGAGGTGAGTGCAAAGCAAAAGCTATGATCTGGAAACCTCCAAATTTAGATTCTGAGCTGGAACACAAATTCAAATTTATGAGCTAGCTCATATTTCTTTAAAATTTTAACAAACTTCTACCTACTCTCTGGTTGCTGTGGTGCCCTTGATGTCAAGTGCTGCCAAATTAATATTTAAGATATAGAAAATAATGGATTTGCCTCCCAAAAATAATTTAAGGCTGATTTTGTTTGCATAGGTCTTTTTGCTTTTACTTTTGTTGGGTTTTATTTTTATATATATTTTTAATTAATACTGCATTTTTCCTCTCTTCTTTTTGTTTTCTGAGTAATATGTGTTGCTTATTTCATCACTCCAGCTAAGTCACATTCTGAAGTGTCTAAATCATTCTTTTAAATAAAAGTTTCAATTATTTTACTTTCTTTTGATTTTAACAGCTGAGGTTTTAAGGGAAATTACAAATATTCTGACAATTTGGGAACTCTAAATTGGAAATAGAGTTTTGACATTCAACCTTATTTTTCTGTATTTGTTCCACAAACTTATTTGTAAAGCCAATATTATTTTACATATGAACCTGGAGGAAAAACAAGCTGAGCATTTTAAAAGGCAGGTCATAAATAAAATATGAATATGTACAAAGAATCCTTTCCAGTCACACTGAAAAATAACTTCTAGGATATCACATATTTTTCAGTATCTATCCTGTATTGTATTTTATTTTATTGAAAGAATATTAGCTAATTATGATAAATTCAGGAACATTAGCAGAAAAAGTCTGTCTTTCACAGACATGAACGAACTATGCTGTGTCAAACAAATTTTTGTCCAGGTGCACAGAACATTTCAGACAATTTCTGAACTTCTTCCCAATCTAGTTGGCTATGGATTCAGTACTAATGATTCACACAGTAAATAGTGATGTTCAGAGTGTTCATTAAGTTCCATTGTCTGTTGCTCCTCTAGACAGTTATTTACCTTCATTTCCAATAAGCAATTTTCCATCAAGAAGAGCTTTCTTAATTTGATTGGCTGTGTCAGGCTACTTTTCTGTGATATTTCTTTTTTGGCAACAGTTTTTCCAGCTTGTTCTTTAACTGTCATTTGCCTTCTCCTGTATTTTAAATCTATCATGCTTCATGACAGACAGACTTGTAATTTGGACTCTAATCATTTCTGATTCTCATGTTTTGACAGACACAGACTTGTCTTTCTGCACCTCCTTCCACACTTTCTCTCTTTATTCTGCATTTGCTTGTGGCACACAATACTCTCTGTTTAACCCTTTCCTTTTCCATCTTCCACTTAACACATACACTATAAGCAGATATACTTTAAATTATTGATGTATTAGAGGGGCTTCCAGAAATTACTCTGTTGAACTAAAAATTATGGTGTTTGAAACTATGTACAGACATATTTATTTCATGCTCCAAAGTTCCATCTGACTCGGTTTGGAAGGGCTCTAAGTAAAATTGATTTAGTTAACTAAAGCCCCTTTTCAATTTTTTTAAATTAACCTTGATTATTTTAACATTAAATTCAATTTCTGAGAAAATCTCTTCTGTCATTGTAAATATTCTTATGATCAAAACATCCTTACCTTGAGAACAGAAGGATTTAAGGTAAAATGCAGTTGTTTAGTTCCATCTACAAATAGTAAGATCATGGTGCTATAAGGCTATCTGCTGGGAAAATGAAGTTCCTTTCCCACTGAGAAACCACATGAGGATGGTTTTTTCTGCTTCCAGGAAAAATCCTATGCTGTAACATCGGTTGTGCAGCTTTCAAAAGGTGAGAAGATGTTTCTTCTTGAATTCAAAGGCACTGCTCTAAGTCATGATTATGTGAAATGACTGTGACTGTGGAAATCATCCATTGGCAGCTTGTCCCTGGAATGGTGCCTGCCTATTACATCTATCCAAGGCAGAGGTGAAGATTTCCTGAGCGTCCTGTCATCATCCTTCTTATCAGGACAGTCCACATAAAGTGATTTCTAAAATGAAATATACATATAGTTGACTTGTGTCTTCAGTATTTTCTGCACCTTTTTGTGTTTCAATATGTATTTTAAATATGCATGTGCGTGAACACATACACACAGACATAAAACTGCCCTGAGACAAGATACTGGGAACAGTGTTGTTAAACATCTTCATTATGGAGCTGGATGATGGGACAGAGCTGATCATTTGTAGATGATATAAAACTTGGAGGAATGATTGATATATCCAAAAGGGCAGGCTGCCATCAGGCAGCACTGTCAGGCTTGAGAAACATGCTGACAGGAAATTCAATGAGTTCAACAAAGGGAAATGCAAAGCACTCCATGCACCATGTTAGACATGGGGCTGTCTAGCTGGAAAGCAGGTTTGCAAAGAATGACCTTGAAGTCCTGGAGGACAAGAAGATGAGTGAGCCAATTATGTGCTCTTGCAGTATTCTGGGCTGCCAACAGCACTGTGAACTGAATGAGAACAAGTCAAGGCAGATAATCTTTCCTCTCTGCTCCACACTGGTGAGACACATCTGGGCTCTTGCAGTTCTGGGTCCCTGATTACAAGATACACATGGACTTATTGGAGACAGCATTGCAGAACCACAAAGAGGATGAAGGGATGGAGCCTCTGTCATATGAGGAGACAGTAAACTGGGACTGTTCAGCCTGGAGAACACAATGCTCAGGGGCCTCTTATCAATATGTATAAAATGCTTGATGGGAAGGTATGAAGACTGAAGACAGACTTCAAGGCTGGTGAAATATACAAAACTCTATTTAAACTCCTTTTCCTATAAGTGGTCAGATACTGCAACAGACTGGTCAGCAAAACAGTGCAGTCTCCTCCATCTGGGAGATTAAAGAACCAACCATACACAGCCCTGGGTACCTTGAAGGAGATCAGCTGGCTTTGAGCATGGACACTGGACAAGGAAACCTCCAAAAGTCCCTTCTGACCTCAACTATTCTGTGATTCTGATTTGTACTTCTGTCTCACTTTACCACAGCTATGTTAAGACTGATTTTACAAACACAGCTAGGCAATCTCTGCAAGGCTTCTTCACATGTACACAGTTTTGAGCTGCTTTTGCAACACACGGGTTTGACACTGGGGTTACAGAAACCTTTCTTGGTTTTTAATCTGTACAATTGAACTGGTGTGAAGATGTTCTTTTGCCCCTAAAAACCTGAAAGAAAATATTCTGGAGAGACACTGTCTAAGCTGTAGAGACTGACTGAATTTTTTCCCTTTTGTCTCAAGGATCATCATCTTTTTGCACTATAATTTTGAAGTTGAGCTTAGAAATAAGCACTGCAGAGTACTTGCTGTGAAAGGAAGACAAGGTTGAGCACAAATAATATTGGAGTGATAAAAGAACAAAATTATTGAGCTATTACACTCTTTTCAGAAATGAACAGGAAGAAATAATTGCATTATCTCTTCACAAGGCACATAAACAAAACTGGAATGTACAGTACATCAGAACTACAGTGGCCTGTTTGGCATGGAATTTCAAGGAAAAAGAGATGACAGCAGAAAATACAGCAGGGAATGTGCAATTTGCCAAAACATTCTGAAGATGAAAAAATGGAAAAATACTGAGATGTCACTGCTTTCGTGGGAGACAAATTCTTATCCTTAATTGCCTTCAGGGTCTGTAGATGGTATTATCCCTTTCAAGGTATTCTTTCTATATTGTTCATTATTAGCAGCAAGCCAAGTATTAGCAAGAGGAGCATTTTTTCCTTTCTATTTCTGTAAATGCTTTTATGACTGTATAAACCAAATATTGCATACCTGTCTCTAATGACATGCATGTTTGTATATTCACACCCATTATCTCTAGACATTTTGCAGAAAAAATCTAAAGCAATATAAGAATATTTAGCAGATTCTCAGTGTTGTGGTGGAACTGTTGGACACAGGAATAATGCCCAACACCCAGGTCTGGATGGACATCTTGTCTGCCTCCTGGCCCAGAAAAATTCAAAGCAATTCAGTTGAAGGTGATGCACGGAGTGTTTTGCCCTGTGCCACCAAACCCCAGGTGGTAACATGACACATACAGACATCACTGGAGGATCTCAAATATTTTTATTTGTCTCTGTGAACAAGGTTTTCTTTGAGAAATATTTGCTATTTAATTTTTCAATTTCCTTTTTTCCGTAGCTGTTAGAAATTTAGGGATATACAGGGAGTTGGGAGCATGACTCAGGAATACTGTGTTAACCTATTTTTAACCTACAGTTTATCTGTAAAAAGATCTAAGCAGGTTATCATCAAGGCAGATTATTTAGATGGGAGAGTATAATGAGAGGAAGCTTGCTGCAATATTTCTTTTCTTTCTGTAGCTAGTCTGTTTTTTACAGGAACTTCAGAAGATCTAGCTGGGGATTATGGGCAGTGAGGTGTTTTTTTTTTCTTAGTAACCCATAGTTCTGCAGAGCAGAAGTTAAGAAATTGCTCAACCTCTGAACTCTGTGTTTCCTCACTGTCTCTGCCCTGATTTGGCTATTTTGTCTGTGGGCATGGGGGTTTATTTCCAAGGCAGAATATGAGACAGAAGCAGGTTGCTTGGGTGTCAGCCAAATTATTGCAGGCATAAAAATTATGGTGACCATGTTTAACCAAGCACGATCCTGATGGAAATAGAGCAGGTAATTTCTCAAGCTTTCCTTGGTAGGATACTGGGTTTGTGTGAAAATTTTGTATGTGTGTATACATCACAGACATTATATACAAGCACTTTGAGGCTAATTGTCCCTGACAGTCTAACATAATGCCTCCAGAATAACTCCAACAATTGATTCTCTCTCTGTGGAAAATCAGGCAAATATTTGATTCCTTGATCTCAGTACAAACAACAGGAATTCAAAGAACATAATCCTCACGGTGCTGCTTCCAACTATGATAATCTTCATAAAGCTTGGGGTAAATAGCATTGGCTGAAGGAAGATTTTGGAGAAGTCTCTCCAAGGCAGTGTGACACTGCACAAATGCCTCAGTTGAAGAAGTAGAAGCTATGTGTATTTTTTCACTTCCATGAAAAGCTAGATTAAGAATAAATTATTTTCTGCATTCATCCAGCTCATGTTACATTAAATAATGCAAGTTCTTAGTTTTGTTCTTCTTTGTTTTGTGACTTGGTTTAAAATAAATGCAATTTCAGATAAAGACTGTGTTCTCTTTCTACCTGTAAGGAAGTGTAACAATAGATGCCATAAAATTACTAGAATTAAATAATGAAGAATTGGAAAAGTATGGGACAATAAGAAGAATAGTTCCTGGCATTTTCTTGAGGAAAAATAGCATTTTGTCTCGGCCTTTCGGATCTTCAGATTCTTTTTTAACTGCTCCTTTCTTCTTTTCTTCTTTAAGTTTTTTTTTTTTTTTTCTCAATGCAATACTCTGAGACCAGCTGCCAAGCATACACGATGTATAAAATCTATTCTGGGGAATGTGCTGTTGTAGTTACTCGCTTTACTGGTCATTCTTTTTTTAGTGTTTTGCATGCTGTATTTTAAACAACATCTGCCTTACCCAAGAACATAATTCGGAAACCATGTAACAACCTTTGTAGCAGTTGGCCACCTTCCCGGTTTGAGTTCCTCAAAAGCCTTGGCTGTGGGCCGCAGATGAAAGAAAGGAAAGCAAAAGAAACAAGATGGTTTGAAAAGTGGTCAATCCTCAGTTGTGGCAACCTAACAAAGGCACTTACTCCTCCAGATCTGCTCCCTGTCTGTGTTCCCTTTAATACCTGGTGGCTTACGTGATTAACCAATTTTCTTATTTCATGATACTCCTGTGAGCTTGATGGAGCAAGTGCTGATCCTAGAACTAGATTATATTTTCGGTTTTTAAGATTTATTTTCAAAGTGGTAATTGGTAGCACCATGGAAAGCCCTTTGAAATAGCTGGACTGATACCCACAGTTTAGCTGGCACACCTGACCTCCTCGACAGCTTTTGTAAAAGGACCTGGGGGTGCTGGTCAACATCAGCTGAACATGAGCCAGGATTCCCAGGTGGCCAAGAAGGCCAAAGGCATCCTGGCCTGCATCAGCAATAGTGTGGCCAGAAGGACCAGGGCAGTGATTTTTCCCCCGTCCCTGTACTTGGCTAATTTGTCACTAACTAGCCTAAAATAGGTTAGGACTATGCTAAGTGGTTTAGAGGTCCAAGTATTACGTGTGAATTGTGCCTCAATGTTGCTTAGTTCAGCTAAGATTAACATGTGGATACATGCTGAACTTTAGACACACAATCTCAAAATAGGACACATATATTTGAAATTAAACATATGGTTAAGTGTTTAACTGGATCAGCATCTGAGTACTTTGAGACTATTGGGTACATCTTTTTCCACCAGGTTTAAAGGTTTTATTGATGATCTAAGAGGAAATATGGAATCAATGAAGCACCATCTTTCATCAAACTTTTTCTGCAAAAATATCTTAAAAAAACCTAGACAACAATGAAAACGTGCAAACTGAACAACTGATACAAAAGAATACTTTGTCTACACATTTCATTTGCTATTGAATAATGCTGTACTTACACTGCATTTTTTCCCCATTTCCCTTCAACTCTTCCTGTTGTATTAAGTAATATTCTTGGCACTAACAGCCCAGATAAAGGATGTTGTTTCTGATGTGTAACTGGAGTAGTGTAACTCATCATTTAGCACTTCATTTCCATTTCCATTCACACTTCATGGTGTATTATCAGCTACAACAGAACATGTCTGTAAACCAAATTTAGGTAATGCTGTATAACAAAAGCTTTCTGTTTATTTCCATTGTAGATTTTTATCATATAGATTCTTCCTCTTTCAACGCATTTAACCAAATTCCAAAGAGACTTCCAGATACATGAAATGTTTGACAATTTTAACGTGGGCACTTTATTTCCCGTGTAATTTATTGGCTGATGTTCTCAGAGTACTTTAGAGATGCTAATTGATTTGATTTCAGATACAGGTAAGTCAGAGAGAAATTCTCTCTAGTTCTAATAAGATACGAATGAGAAACTGCAAAGAGACCTGAGCTCAGTCCCAGGTGTTTAGGCATTGCTGATCCATCAAAGCACAGCTTAAAGCCTCAAAATCCTTAAAAGACAGACAGTCAGCATTGTAAGTATCTCTGAGTGACTCCTTAGAGTTATCCTTTTATATCAGTTAGCCTTTGAAGGGATTTCCCTGAAAGTACGATGTTGGGCCCCCTAATGACTAAAAACTCTTTCTTTTACAGGCTAAAAAGGGGAATAACTTTTTTTTTTTCAATACATAAAAAACCATACTGTTTTCTTTCAGTGTTCACCAGGATTTTTGCAGCTGTAAACGTTCCCCCTACTTGTTGTCCTAGTTTTCAAAAAGGGCAAAAAAGTTGACCTTGGAAACTACAGGCCTGCCAATCTTAGTTTTCTCCCTGGTAAAATTACAGTAAAGATTATACTGGAAGGTATAGAAAAATACCCAAAAGACAATGCAGTCTTTGGTCACAGGCAGCAAGGCTTTATGAGAAGAAAGTCTTGCTTATCAAACTTGATTTCCCTTTATGACAAGGTAACCCATCCAGGTGATGAAGGAAAGCAATCTTTTTAGATTTCAGCAAATCTTTCAATATTGTCTCCCACAGGATCCTTCTTGACAAAATGTCCAGCCCACAGCTGGATAAACACAGCATGGGATGAGTGAGAAACCAGCTCATGGGTTGAGCACAGAGTGAGGTGACATCAGATGGGTGGCTGCCACTAGTGGGGTTCCACAGGGCTCCATCCTCAGCCCTGTGCTCTTCAACATCTTCGTAAATGACCCGGATGAAGGACTGGAAGGGACACTGAGCAAGTTCACAGATGATACAAAACTGGGAGGAGCTGTTGATTGTGTAAAGCCAGGGGTGCCCTGCAGAGGACCGTGGCAAATAAGGGGGTTGTGCAATCACCAACCACGTGAAGGTCAACAAAGGAAAATACCGGACACTGCAGCTGGGATGGGGCAACCTGGACAGACTGGGGAAAGAGAGGCTGGAGAGCAGTGCTGGGGAAAGGACCTGTGAGTCCTGGCTGATGGCAAGTTGAACATGAGCCAGCAGTGCCCTGGCAGTCAGGTGTCCTGGAGTGCATCAGGCACAGCACAGCCAGCTGGGCAAGGGAGGGGATTGTCCTGCTCTGCTCTGGGCTGGGGCAGTTTTGGGGGCCACAATGTAAGGAAGACATTAAACTGTTACAGAGAGTCCAAGGGGGGGTCATGAGGGTGTTGAAGGGCCTTGAGGGGCAGCTGTGTGAGGAGTGACTGAGGTCCCTTGGTCTGCTCAGGCTGGAGGAGACTGAGGGGAGACCTCACTGCAGTCACAGCTTCCTCATAGAAGAGGAGGAGCAAGCACTGAATTCTGCTCTGTGGCAGAACCTTCCAGTGACAGGACCTGAGGGCATGGCCTGAAGTTGTGTCAGGAGAGGTTTAGGTTGGATATTAGGAAAAGGTTCTTCACCCAGAGGGTGGCTGGGCACTGGAACAGCTCCCCAGCTCCTCACAGCATCAGCCTGGCAGAGCTCAAGGAGCATTTGGACAATGCTCTAAGGAACACGGTGTGATTCTTGGGCACACCTGCACAGGACCAGGAGTTGGACTTTGGTGATCATTGTGGGCAACTTCTAACTCAGAATATTCTGTGACACTTTTAACAAGAGGCATTCCTGACACATGGAAGCAAAAATTGACCAGGACATTGCATTTCTCATGAGGGCATTTTTGACTGTTTTTTTTTGTTGTTGTTGTTGGTCATGGTTGATTGGTTTGTTTTGTTTTGTTTGTTTAATTTCAATTTCATTTTTAGGTTCGTTTTTTTAAAATACATATTCTTAAAAAAATTCTACTTTTTTTTAACCATGTCTATAATTCTAAACATAAAAGCAGAAATAATATTATTTCTCAGATGGTAAAAAGTGATGACATTTTGATACAGAAAAGAAAGATAAATAATTTCAACTTAACTGAAATAAATTTGTTAAATAAATAAACGTCTTTTCTAGTTTATGTTTAAATATTTCACAGCCCCATTTTCTTTTTGTCACATTCCCTTTTCAAAAAGGACTGATTTACTCCATTTCAGGATATGAATTTTTAAAACATTGAGATAGTTTATAAAACAATAAATTATGTTTGTAGATAGAAAAATAGTTGATATATTTTCACGAAAAATATTATTCCATTCATCCAACCTTGTTTAACCTTCTGTAGATGAAAGACTGCTAATGACTTCTTGCTGACAATAAATATGAAGTGCCAAATGAAGTAACAATGTACTTGCTTACACGAGACTGAGAACAAAGCTATTTAATATCTAGTAAAACTTCATCTTTTGGTATCGAGAACATCTTATTTAAATTTTTTAAACTGTTGTGATACAGTTTTTCTTTATATTATTTTTTAAATCGTATTTGATAAATAGTATTAACATGTTTTAAAACCGACAGTTCTCTAGAGTGTTTACATTTTAATTCTTAGAGAATAAAACTGAGACCCAAAATAATAGGAGAGCTCTGTCTATAGATTACTTGATCAGAAAGAAAATATATGGAAATACTGCATTTGGTAGCCACTATAAATAATTATTTCATGCTGTACTGAGATAAAGGATTGTGTGGAATTCTTACCTGAAACACAGTATATGTTAATTTCAACTGTCCTTTGCAGAAACCATGAATTCATTTGTTAATTCTGAAAATCATCTTGCTGCAGGACATTTAGGAATTCAAGCAGTCAGCCTCATCTTTTTTGTTGGTGACTTACTTTAACTTGTTGTAGACTAGTGATGAAACAAAAAAGCCTGCACATTTGATTTTATTTCAGGGGTAGATATTTTGAATACTTTCCAAATTTGACTGAAGAGTAGAGCATATACAGGAATGATTATGTGTAAGAATGATTTAGCATAAAAACCTTAGCTGAGAGTTCTCTCTTTTAGTCAAATTTCTTCTAACAACAGAGTCCTGTTGTCTAGTTGAAGTTAGCTTAGGTATTTATATGGCTTATATTTGTAGACTTATAGATATGTACATTGCTTAATTATATTGGGATATTTATATTAATATTTCTCACAGCAAAATAATTCAGCATGATTTAAATAATGGATCATCGAAATTGGAGATAATTTTTTTCTCTTGAGCAGTAAGGAATGTATAATATGCACTCTAAAATAAGAGAAAGATGTAAACAAACAAAGGAAGATCAAAGAGGAAAAGTAAGAACAACTGTGCAGATGAAAGTGTTATTTCAGATGGAAAGCTCTTACAAGTGGAATATAACTACTTGGCACAGAGTAACCAGAATATATTTGCTAGTTCCCCAAACGTAACTGAGGAATAAATACTGAATAGAATGCTAAATACCAGGAATACCCAAAGAGAATAACACTTCCAGTGGACATGGAAAAAGGCAAACCCTGGATCAATTTGGAAAAGGCTAATCTAGTAGCAAAGATAAATATTCTGTAAAAGGATGAGATAACCCTGCAATGCTGTATCTTAAGATAGATCCTTATAGAGTAATTCAAGTACATGATACCACCTCTGCCTCTCATCACAGCACAGAAATATCACTTTAATTAGCAAAATTTTAAAAAATGAAGAAAATTTGAATCATATGTCTCACACTGAAAGTCATATGTTGTGGTGTGCAGATAATATCTGGGTCAAACATACTAATATGAATGTATTCTGCTTTTGTGTGACCAGATTTTCATCTGTGATCTGACATGGAAAACCTACATTTTGTCATGAAATGAAAGTAGTTCCATGACAGGGAAAAAGATTCACCATGAATTAAGGAATGGGCTATTTGCTGTATGAATTGTTGGAAGCATGCTGTGCACCTTTCAGGTACGTGAAGAACAATCTGGCTTCAGTTAACTTAAATCCATTCTTGAAATTAATTGTTGAAGTACTCTTACCAGACAAGTTAACATAACAGATCATGTTTATCCACATTTGAATGAATCCGTAGGAAACAAAAGCAGTTTTCATTTATTGCTTATTTTCTGAAAGGTACAGAACTATTTGACCAGTTTGATTACAGAACATATATTTGATTCATCATATGCATATTCAGCCCTAAATTTCACACAGTAGCACTCACAAGTTGTTTCAAATTATAGTATCCATTTAAATTTCAAGGCTGTAACTTTCAATAATTATTTATTGTTATAATTGGAGAAGAGATGAAATCTACCATATAAACGAAGGTAACCAGGTTTTAGGAGGGTTGATTTTTCCCCATCAATTTACCTGTTAGTTATTCCATCAATATGAGTGGTTAATTAGACAGTGCATTTGTTTTGCTGTTACAGTTCTTTAGAGTGGTCACTAAAAACTTTCAAATGCTCTAAATGACTGCATGTATGTGCTGAAATGCCATTCCAGCAATTTCAATACATCAGGTATTTTTCATAGTGAATACAGAAGAATATAAATAAATACTGTAGATTAAATTCACACAATTCAAAGCCTGAAATATGTGTTATTAGAAAACAAAAATTCATCTGGAGTTCTTCAACATGAATCTCAGACTAATATTTTAGGCTAATCTGAGCTATGTCAAAATTATAGAAATTTCATTATTGAACAGGAACTTTAAATGTATGGCATATAAAAGCTGACACTCAGGAAAACTTTTAAGATCTTCTTCTGATCATTTCTGTCTCTAGCACTTCCTTAGCAGCCAGTGGCTTGGACTCAGAATTAGTAGCTCTGAGTAGCTGGAAATCAGAATTCGTAACCTAGATTTGAAGTGTAAAAACTTTCAAAAATATGGTATTAGCAAGAAAATATTCACTCTCACTGACAAAATTACTACACAATTCTGTTTATTAACAAGCTACTTAGATCACAGTTTCAGCTTAACAGAATCAGTGACACTGCTAAAGATGATGTCCTTGTTATTGCCAGTTACAAGAATATATCTGGCATATACTAAGTAGTTTAACATGCCCAAATTAATGCACATTAACTGTTGTTGCATTGAATTTTAATGACTGTATTCAAGGCTGTGTTCCTCCCACAGCTATGATTGCTGGCCAAGAGTTAAGAGCAGAGATTCCACTTCCTTCCAAGTCAGAAGCTATAATAAAAGGAAATGGAACAACATCAATCTACTTTTCCTGACAGAGATTGTTAAGCATCTGGTAAATGCAGCCACATAGTCTTGCTTCAGCTTTGAGATTATAATCTTGTTGGAGAAATTAATTGTTAGGAAGAGCAATTTTTACCTCTAGGCTGGTAATTCAAGCACAGCCAAGGTCAACAGAGTCCCAGTTGATCAAGAGCATTTCTCTGACTAAAGCCTCTGCAGATGCAGCTTTTGTAGATAAAACTGTGGAAAATTATTTACACTTTCCATCCCCAGATCTTACCATCATTGGAAAAGTCAGTGGAAGGACCATCTGAGAACATGGACGTCCCTTCTCTTAGTGGGGGATCTCTAATGTCTTTGATGGCTTTGTGAGATCCAGTGATCCATTGGGAAATATAATTCTGTAACTTATGACATACCTCCTTACATTCTGATCGAGTACATTTTGTCAATAAAATATTCACCGGATTTCAGATCCTTCAGTTAAATTATTAATGCAGCCTGTACATTTCTCTAAAATGTAGAGGAAAGGAACTGCACTCACAGAATTTTTTTCATTTAGTGGCATCAATGGAAAAGTCATTCCTAGACTCTCTGCCTTAGCATTTTTGCATAAACATTTCAACATCTGCCTTCAAGCCCTTCCCTCTTCTCTGCAGCAACAGTCTTGACTGTGTCAAAGCTGCTGGTGACCTGTAATGGCTCCAAATGGTTCATTGTGATCAGATCTCAGTGGGAATGCCTTTATTTTCTTCTCAGTTATGCACTGCAGTGTTCATTAGCTTATTCCAAGACTGTAAAGGCTCCACTTGTGTACATGTAGGAGAAGCAGAATGACACAACCTACATGGTACAAGTAGGTAAACAATAATGGTAACACCATGGCACAGTTCAGATTCAGACTGAAGCAAGTCAGCATGGAATCTGTGATCCTGTTTCTCTTTGTAATGAAAATGAAGCCCTTCAAGTACCCAAAAGTCGTCATAACACTGCTAATCCTTACTTGGTAAAAGACGGTCATGCCATTTTACCTGCACAAAAAGGTAGTATGTCCAAATTTTTAAAACCTATAATACTTTGATAGTTTCTTTCTGGTACTTCCATTCTAGTATTTCAATTTTTAGGATCCCTTTCCACTAACTCTTATTTATAGCTAAACAAAACCATAACATAGTTATTTTTTTTTTCATAAACAATGAAAAATTTTGTTCCCTAATATTAATTTTGCTTTGTGAACAGCAACAATAAGTTACTCACACATTATTTCAAGGCTGTGGTTAGAATACTGAGGATACAGAAGACTACTATCACTTTACTGTTCAGTTTGTATTTTTTTACCATAAACAGCATATCTCTGATCTCCCAGCTTTATAGCCCCATCCATAATCTCAGAATAATATTTTCCAGACATACAGAGCAACCATATACAACGTGGTTATCATCAATTTTAGTTTAGACTAAGGAAAACTGAACCAAACTAAAACAAAACAAGTATGTATTTTATAAAATGCTACAAATAGTATCTCTCCTCTCTATGATGGAAGTAAGCAAAGGTGCAAAACACAGAAAAGCAAGACAACGTTGACAAAGACAATTCTTCACACTCACTCTAATCCAACATATTTGTTTCTATACTATTTATTCTTATTCTTGTGAAGATTTTAATATTTATTTTATATATTGTGTGCCATCTCACACCATTTTGTAGTAGGATAGCATTATAGCTGGTTTCAAACTCTATATTTAATCCACCCTTCAGAAGTAAAACACAGTCCTTTAGATACCATTTTAGGATGGCTGTCCCTGTTGTAGAGACTATATGTCAGTAAAGAAAATTAACTTCAAAAATTGAATGCTATATATAGGATTCATTTTTTTTTTGCTTGCTCTTCTGTTGGCAATTGTGGTCATAACAGGCTTAAGAACTCCATCAGGATATATTTTTTCCTTCCTAAGCCTTTGGAGCACTATCTATTTGTAGGTATCATATATTACCTCTCTGTGGGGCTTGCAGATGAAATCTATTCCAGGAGTAGTCCTTGTTGGGAGATTTCCAGAAAGCCATCTGTTCCCAATGGAGCATCTTGTCTGCCTTCCCAAGCAATTAGAAAGCAGCAGATGAAGATGCAAGGCATAAAAAGGGAGAAGGACATAAAAGAATAGAAAATTATGTCAGAAAATCTTGTTTGTATGAAGCAATCTGATAACAAACTGTTAAAAACAGAGAGGCTGTAACTACCTGAAACAAAGGATTTTTCTTTTTTTTTTTGTAAACTCTCTGTAATAAAAGACAGGTCCTGTAACATACTCACTCCCCACCAGTCATCACAACTTAGTTAAGTTTCTCATTGCCATTAATTTCTGATGAATCAAAATGAAAAAGAAAGACATACATATTGTACTTCATGGAGAAAACAATGGCTGTCACACTTGTGAAAAAAAGACATTTGGATTTACCTTCACAAAAATATATTTAATTTTGTAGTTTTAGTCCTTTTGATGCTGATTCTGATACAATTGTGTTTTATCTGAAAAATGAAGAAATAGATTATGATAGTAACAGATATATGATTCCAATTAGTAGCCTGTGATAGATCACTCTGTATTAAAGTCTTGAACCATAATTTAAGATATAAAAATACCTTTCTTTTGGTGAATATATAAAAACACAAAGGGAGAAACTATCAAACTATATTTCTCTCTAAAGTTTGTGGATATGGTCTAATCCTAATCGTTTTTGTTCTTTCTGCACTTAGTAGAAAGAAATCAGCATCTCCAGAAAGTTTCAACCTTGTTATGTTTGGTGTTTTTCTTAGCAAGAATGAGTGCTTTCTAGAAGTGTCTGCACCTGAGGGAGCCAATATAACTACCTGAGACTACACTACTTGCATTTAGGCAGTTCTCATAAAATAAGCTGAATATTTTGCCTATCAGTTTAAAACCTAATTTTAACATTTAATTTTATTTATCTTTTTTTATGTTTCTGAAAACTAGATACAAAATGTAAAGAAAAGTCTTAACAACAAAAATATGACATTTTAACTTCATGTAGAATCTTATCTCAGGTCTTTGATAGAGAAGGAAATGATTGTGAGAAAAAATAATTTGTATTTTCTTCAGGAAGGACAGAACTAAAGTTAAAAGCAGTGGATTGGTGTGCTATCAGAATGAAGTAGTATAGCTGAAGAACAACTCACAAATACTCAATTTGGATCAAATTTGTTTTCACTGCTCTATATTAGCTACTCTAGCTAATGTAGATATGGATATAGAAATATCTTGAACTTGTTACAGCAGTGAATACTACTGGAAATTGTGTCATTGTGGGAAAATTTTGCAGTTATAAAATGAGTTATAAATGAACAACTTCTCAACAATTCAACTAACTAAAAGATTTGACTAACTAATATGGGTAGAATTCAGTTATGTCTGGATGTATTAGTAAATAGGTTTATATCTTACTGATTTCATGACTGTATAGGGAATAAATTTCATTTTGAATCTCCTTTTCCAAATTAAGGATGTTGTAGAATACCTCAAGAAAATAACTTGACTCAAGTGACATCAAGGCCATTCCAATTAAATTACACTGAAGAATAAACAGAAAAATAGGTCAAGATCCCCATATGAAAGGATAAATAGGAGAAATTAGGAGATCTAATGAGTGAAGTCAACACGTGCAGAAATTAGAAACTGAGATTTGAAGGTGACTGAGATTTCTTTCAATATGATTTATCTCAACTTCAGAAATTTTTAAGGATGGAAATAATTCTAAATAACATTCAAAACCAACAGGGCAGTCTCCATTTGTAACTGAAATGAAAAATCACATAGGAATAATAAAACTGATTTAGGAATAATAGGACTCATTTAGGGATAGCAAGACTCTATAAGGAGTGGAAAAACTATGAAAGATATATCTTGAAAAACAGGAAATTTAAGAATGAAGTCCAAAACTCTTGCCAGTGCTCTATTTCAACTTGCCTTTGCAAAGGAAGTTAAACCAAATAATGCAAAGCTTCTCAGCTTTATAAGCAGAAAAAAGAATGAAACAAACTTTCTAGAAAGTGGGGAAAGAAATGAGGTTTAAATGAAAACACAGATTTTTTTTCTCAGTTTTTAGACTGAGATGGTTGATTGACATAAAAGTATGGTAATGCAGAGGTCCAGGCCAATGAATTGTCTTGCTTGTAGAAGGGTGGCTATTCCCAGTACTGATAAGAAAGCTGTAAATACCCTTGCATAAGGCTCTGGCAGGATTTCATTCAGAAAGCACTAATCTCTCATATTTGGTAGGTAGAAAGAACAGAGGATGATGGCTGAGGAGACATAAAACTCATTTTACAGAAGACACTAAAGACCTTGAATTTATTTCAAAAATAAGGGAAGACTGAGAGCATCAAAAGGTCACTGGGAATCCCAAGTTTTCTCCTATCTTCATTTAGCACTAGCACTAACTGTTTTCCTTCTTTCTGACTCTCTTCAACCCAAGATTCTTGTATATATGTTTATCTAGAGGGGGGTTTAAAGGATGAGTGGATGGATGTCTGTTTGTGCCCAGGACATGGCATCATCTAGTGGTTGATGCACGAACCAGGAGCATGGACTCTGTCCCTCCCAGGGCCAGAGGATGGCCCTTACTCAGTTTCTCCTCACCCTGGGTGAGTGATTGTCACCAGTCTATGTGAGAGGTGCCATTCATGTGGCAGGGGTTCACCCAACTGGGTCACGCCCTTCTGGCCATGCCAGTGTGGCCCAAGTGGAGCACCCAAGGAACTTGCCTGCTAAATCAGAATAATTCTTTAGCATTAGGTGGAAAGTTAAAAACTGACTTGCCATTTGAAATTTATGTTTTAAACATAGTATTTAAGAATGCTGGATCTCACTCCTATATAACCAGAAAGCTTCACAAGCATTTTTTAGAGTGAAGTCAATGAACATATGAAGACCCTGACATAGAATTCTTAAAATTCCTTAAAGATTTTGGCATTGACCATACTTAAGAATCTTTAAAAAATTTAAGCTGTCATGGGATCAGAGGAAAGTTGTTATTGCACAATATTAAGTGATTAATAATTAGGAAACAAAAGGTAAAAATCAATGGAGGGAGATTATCAAGTAAGTCTCACAGGATCCCTGCTAGGACATGAACTGTTCAATATCTTCGTAAATTACCTGAAAACTGTGTGAAATAATGAAGTGACAAATATTCCCTATGAAACACAATTGTTCCTGACAGTGAAGAATTGCAGAATGATCTAATGATGCTAAGTGACTGAACAATAAAAAACATATTAAATTTCAAAGTAAGGGACATGGTGGCTCTCCCCTGACATTTAA
Source organism: Cisticola juncidis (assembly GCA_013400215.1). NCBI lineage: Eukaryota > Metazoa > Chordata > Aves > Passeriformes > Cisticolidae > Cisticola > Cisticola juncidis. The sequence goes on along the minus strand of VXBR01009880.1, from coordinate 959,691 downwards.
TTATATGTGCAGAATATTGGAATCTAAGGTAGCCATTGCTGTGCAGGAAAGTGGTCTTAATAAGTGAATGTCCATGGCTTCCTGAAAACTTTGCTTAGTAGTAGAAGCACTAAGCAGAAGTAAGAATAGTAGCACTGACAAAATGTTAAGATTATTAAGAAAATACTAAGAACAAGAAAGAAACTGCAAAAATCTCCATTACATGCTGATGGGGGTTACAATAATCTATTTTGGGCCCAATGTGCAGTTATAGTGACCCCATCTGTAAGATGACAAAGTGGGTTGAACTTAATTTGGCACCTATTGCCAGAAGATCAAAACTGATCTGCTTGGAAAATAAATGTTTAGTAATGGGATCTATCCAGCTGTCTGTCTGTATATGGACTCTGTCAACTATCTACAGGTTAGTGGCTGTTTGATTGGCTTTTATGAAACATGAAAAGATATGTAAAAGTGTTCTAGGGAATTACTGTCCACTATAATTTTTAAAAGAAGGATAGAGATGACCAGGACCTTTAAGACAAACAAAAGTAGTTTTCTTTACAGCATGTAATTACTTTGTGGAATTCATTGCTACAGGATGTTGTGGAAGCTAAAATTATCACTGGATTCACAAAGGACTAAATGGATTGATAGCAGAAGGGCTATTAATCACAGTCTGTATGTTGCTTCCAATTCAAACTTAAAATGCTGGTTGCCAGAAACAGAACTATTTGAGAAGCAGGATCAGTCTATACTTGCCCCTTATTTTGTCTCTCTACATCCCCTCTCTCTGGCTATCTTTTGTTCATCTCATCAAAATAAGATATTTTTATATATTTTTTCCTAGGACCAATGTTGATATTTCCAGGATTTTACTTTTTTGTAGATTAAGCTGTGAAGAAAGAAGACTTTCAAAGTTAAGGCTTAGCTAATTCTGCAAAAAATGAGCAGCACTGGTCACAAAGTATGATTAGGCAGGACAAGAGCAGAAAACTGATGAATAAGCAGAATAAAATTCTAGGATGTCTTTCAGGGTGGAATAGTGAGAATTTCTAAATTTGGTTCAAATGAAGAAATAAAGTATTTATGAATAGACTATAGCAACATGTTTTCCTGTGATGGTGGTCATTCACAGCAAGGTTTCTTCTGTTCCTATGTCCTAAACAGAAATCTGAACCTCTTGAGACAGTCCATCACTAATTGTAATACTGAGCTGTGTGCACGAAGCTGAGCTCAATAGCTCTAAGCTCCACCTTGAAGTTGTATTAACATTTAATGGTTAAAAGAAAGCTAATAAAACTGGAGGGAAGCTGAGATGGCTAGGTCATAACTATTTTTATGACTCATTATTACCACAGAACAGAGGAAGGCTATTTATGATACATAGAGGTTTCTCTCACCCTTTGCATGTGTTTCTGGACTATCAAAACCAATTCACTATAGGGAATAATTTTGTTCTTGGCCATGTCTTCGCAATAATAAAGTGACACTAATACCTCTGAGAGCAAATTTGTACCATCTTGTGTTTCACTGTCACATTTATTAAATTTTTATAGGTAAATATGTGTAGTAAAATCCTAACTTAGAAGACTAAAGACTAAATATTTTAAGCCTGACATATGTGTAAAGTCAGTATTACTCCCTTTTCATAATCAACAGCTAACAAAAATACCAGGTTAAGTTATCTTAAGTGATCAGACAAAGCAGAAAAAGTAAGGGAACAGCCTGGAAACCCTGTTCCAGTCTCTGCTGCAATGGTTATGGAGATCATGGCTGCAGGAGAAGCAGATTGCAGTGCCCTGACACACTTTCAGCTGAGTTTACAGTGTGTCAGGATGTTCAGCTGTGTGAGAAAAGAGCAGGAGCGATTCAATATGATGGTATGATGTTTTTTCCTGGTGTGTTTTTGGTATACACATAAACACACAGCCTGGAGGAAGCAGAGGAGCTGTGAAGTAGATAAGGCATCTGAGCCATTGCGTTTCAGCCAGAGGAGCACATGCTCTGTGAGTCACTGCACAGCACTGATGGGCTGGATGTTGTGCCCTGGATAGGGGAGTGATGTCAGAATGTTGCTCTTTCCTTTTTCAAAGAAAAAGGAATAGGCTGACATCACTGCTCTCTGTGTGTATGCCATAGACATATCACCTTGCCATAGAGCCCGATAATTATTGACTGAGGGGTCCTTGAAATTTTAAACTGCTTCCAGTTAAACCCAGTGCATTATTTTGTTTATGGTCTAATTTTTTAAACTACTCTTTGGTGACAAATTCCATTAAAAAAAAGAAAAGAAAAAAACAAACAAAAACAAAAAGCAAAAACATAAACAAACAAAAGACCCAACCCAACCCAACCCAACCCAAAACAAACAAAAAACAAAACACAAAACAAAAAACAAAACAAAACAAACAAAAAAACCACCAAAAAACTACCCAAAATGTCCAAACTCCAAAATTTACATCCTATTTAGTTATCTGGAATATCTGACATTAGCATAAAGCTATATGTCTCTATGTGTAGTGTAGGGTAACAGTAATTGCAAGGAAATAATGCCTTAGTATGAAGCACAAGCACAAGCCTACTTTATTTATCTTAAATGACTTCAGAAACCCTCCTCAGAATATTGAATAAAAGAGTTTCACAATGGTTTCTCAAATTCAATTACTAATTATCAAAAAAGAATGTATTGGGAAACTCCCATTTTTACATTCCTGTGGTAATTTTAGCAATGACTTAAAAGGAACTGTAAGAATAAGAAAAACAAAAAACCACCCACCTTTTTTCAGCTGTCAAAAAACAGATCTTATAATAGTTAATAACACTGTTTCCTCATTTCATCTCTTCCTCATCTGCTTTCTTCCTTTCTTCCCCTTCACTTGTTTCTCTGCCTGTCAGTTTCCTTCCTGTTTCCCTCAAAACAAGCTATTTCCTGCTCCTCTGCTGCATGAAATCCCCTGTCACACAGTTCCCCATGCTGAGACCCCCTTGCCCTAGAAACATCCTGCCTGTTTGCCTCATCCCTGGTACCCACTGACTGGGCATTTCCCTCAGCTGCTGTGCAGGAGCTTTCAGTGTAGCTGCTGTGCCATTTTCACCAGAGTGACTTCAGTGTCTGTCCCTTTCTCTTTTGTAGACTTGTACTTCCCCACTGCCAAAACTGTGGGAATCATAGCTTACTTCTTGTCTAAGGAATCAAATACCCTGTGCTATTGGTGTCATTTTACATAATTATATACAATATTTATATTTATTAGTCCAGCTTAAAGTGTCCCACTTCTCTACACCTATTTCAAGCAATCAAAACCAGGAGTCAATTCATGATGGAAAAGCACAGCATTAATAAAATCTCATTAATAGTTAAAGCATTGATCCATGCATGATAATATTTTTCTGTGGTTACCTTTTCAATATAACCATTGGCAAATCCATCCAATTATTGTTTCCTAAAACACCATATTCTTCAGTTTAATCAGAAGTATGTTGCCCATATGAATATGGCACTGCCAAACAGGACAGTCTAGCTCACTGCTGTCTGCCTAAATAGGTTGACCTCTTGTATCTTACTTTCCTGGCCTTTATTTCTGACAGCCTTGAAACTGAGAAATCCTTTTCTTTTGGCCCTGAGAAGTGGAAGTCAATCCTAGATAAAATAGTAATTTTTGTATATTTTAAATATTTTTGTCAAGTTTTCATTGTGAGTAACAATTCAATCTTGAGGAAAATTGATAAAGACTGAAAAATGCATTTTTCAGTTAAAGCAATCAATTGAAAAAATCTTTAATATTATAACATAAAACCACAGCATGTCAGGTTGTTTCACAAGAATGTCAAAATCATTACTTCTGCACTGAAGTTAATCATGGCTAATATTCTACACATAACTGTGTGTTTTTCATTGTTTTAATTTTTTAACCACAGCTATTTCTTTACACACTGTTTGTTTCACCTTGAATTCAGAACCCCTTGAATGCAGTTACACAAGTTGTCCTCTCTCATCTAAGTCTCCTACCTAAAGCCAGAAGACTGAGAGAAAATTAGAGAACCAGCACAACAACAAAGTAATAGAGACCTCTCAAGCAGCCTTTAGTCTAACCTTGTAGCACTTCACCCTTTTACTCTGATCCCCAAATACATCTGGTCACAAGTGATTTCAGCAGCTCAAGTTTCCATGAACCTTTCACAGGGAATGTGTCTGACTTGCTTTCAATGCTGAAACTTGCTTCTGCCATGGTTGTTAGCTCCCATTTCTCTGAAAGCACTAGATGCCACCTAAATTGAATTTTAGCAGTGTCAGAGGATTTCAGAATTTCAGATTTTGAATCATGATCACTTACAAGTGGATTCATACAGTCAAGTTACAGAGAAAATGCGTTACTACAAAGTTCAGCCCAAATACCTGGCAGACTGAGCTGCCTATTGCTAGCTATTGTCTACAAAAGAAGTGTGAATCTATTCAAATTAGGAGATGTCCAGCTCCTACTCCTGGTTCATAATATTTTTGGAAACCTATGCCATTGATCTCATACTCAGTAAATATACCTTGTGGAGAAGATATCTGTCATGGTTTGATTGTTTGATCAACACAACATCTCTGCTTTTTTTTTGTTGTTTGTTTTTGTTTTTTTTTTTTTTTTTTTTTTTTTTTTTTTTTTTTTTTTTTGGTGGACAATGATGACAGATCAAACGTGATTCCTGGTGGTTATTCTCCCTTTAGTGGATCACTGAGCACTATACCTCAGTATCAGTTACAGACTCATTTGGTCTTCCACTACCGATTGAATGTGATATTTGAGCTAAAATCTTCTAGGCTGGCACACTGGCTTGATCCTGCCTAAGGTTATTGCTCTGCTAATTGTCAGAAGATGTTTTTTTCAATTATTACATTTAAATCTCTTAAGTAAAACCAGGCTTATACATTTCTTGTTTCAGATATTGAATTATTTTGGCTAAAATTGAATTAATACCTAGTATACAATTATATGATCAGGCAGAACTATGAGTGAGAGCCCTCCCTCCCTGATTTTAAATTTTTACAATATTTACATTAAAAGTAATTTTGTTGTGTATTGGTGGGAAGAGGGGAGAATTTCACAGGTATGTGAGGGTACTTCAGTGGTACCGAAGTTCTTTTTTCCACATTGGGCCTACAAGTGGAATAGTTAGATATATCTATATCAAAAATTCCACACTCAGGTTTCTAGAATTCTTAGAATCAGAAAAAAACTCACATGATTGTGCATTTAGAACCAGAGAAGATTGTCATAGTAATCTCTGAGCTTTTGTGTTACATAAAGCAAAAATCTCCATTCAATAATTTCTTTATCAAGCCTGTGTCTTCTGTTTGAGGTTCCACAGAAATATTAAAACATTGTTCAGCCACTGTGGGACACAATAAAACTGTGAGTATATTGACAGTTCTGAATCCAGTATTCATCAAATCTTCCATAGCATTTGAGGGAATGATGGGATTGGCAAATTGGGTGCAGTATCTCTGGACGTCCAGGATGTAAACTCATAATAAACCACCTGCTCTCAGTATGGCAAACAGCAGCGTAACACATTGTCAGTATTTATGGATTATTATTATTATTATTACTATTATTATTAATAATAACAATAATAATAATAATAATAGATCTGTTCTTATAGTGCTTCCAGTGGATAGCAGCTGAGCATGCTTACTGCCTCCAGGGAAGGAATGCCAAAAAGAAACAAATGAATCTAACCAGCTGTGGGGCTATTTTTGAAAAGCTAAAGAATTCAGTTGGTTGCTCTTTATTCCCTTTAAAGGTGGTAAAGCAGTATCTCAAAGCCATCCATACAGCTTTTGTCCAAGAAGGGGTTTTGATTTGCTTTTTAAATGTTTGAGGGAACTGCAGGAGCTCAGTGTCACACAGAACACTCGTGCCTGAGTGTGATGCACATAAACCCTGTTCCGTGTCTGCTGTCTGCAACCCAAGGCCCCTCTGCCTGCCACTGCTCCTGCTGAGGGGAATCACACATCAGAGCTGTGCCCGAATGTCACCGTGCAGAGCCCGGCACTGCCCGACTGTCACCGTGCAGGGCCCTCTGCCCGAATGTCACCGTGCAAGGCTCGGTGCTGCCCCATAAAACTCTGCCCGAATGTCACCGTCCAGGGCCCGGCACTGCCTCATAAAGCTGTGCCCGAATGTCACCGTCCAGGGCCCTCTGCCCGAATGTCACTGTGCAGAGCCCGGCGGTGCCCACAGAGCTGTGCCTGGGTTTCACCGTGCAGGGCCCTCTGCCCCAATGTTGCCGTGCGGGGCCCGCCAGTGCCCCACAGATCTCTGCCCGAATGTCACCGTGCGGGTCCCAGCGGTGCCCACGTTGCTCTGCCCGAATGTCACCGTGCAGGGCCCAGCGGTGCCCACATTGCTCTGCCCGAATGTCACCGTGCAGGGCCCTCTGCCCCAATGTCGCCGTGCGGGGCCCGGCGCCGCCCTCGCTCCCCGCGGCGCCCCCAGGCTGCCCCGTGCCTCAGCTCCCGCAGGATGGGGAGCGCAGCACCGCGGGCCCGAGGCCTCCTCTGCCCAAACTCTTACTCTGCACTTCCAAAGCGGTTACAAGGCCCTCGCTTCTGCCAAGGAGATTTAAATGAGGATGAGTGAAGAAACTTAGGAAGGGTGTGATTGTGAGTGCCTTGCTCAAACATGCCGTAAAACCAGTCTTCAGAAAAAGGAAAAATGCCATAGAAAATGTTTTGCGGTGTAAGACTTGGCAGGTTTTCCTCAGCTCCCCCAGCAGCCTTTTTTCTCCCCTTTTTTCCTCTGGCAATGAGCCTTAAAAAGATCTCAAAGACGTTTATATGCTGACCAAAGAAACTCTTTCTATAAACAAGCAAAGAAGGGTTTATATTAAATGTATGCTGTTTATCATTGCCATTGTTGCAGTATACTAAGATAACAGGCGAGACGAAACATTGACAGCTCCTAAAGCCACTGAATAAACCTAAGCCTGCACGTATGTTGCTGCCTGGGGCTCCTTAAAACCACTGCCTTGGTTTTCCTCCTGCCTATGCTTGTTGATTTCTATCAAAACGGGTTAGAAAGCAACTCATCTTGCCTGTATAATTCCATGCACACTTCCTCTCACCTCCAAACGGGAAGGTCAGTTTCTGGACAAACTTTGTTTCTACAGCTTTGAAAGAGTCTGCTGTGTTTCACTCTGTTTTGAGTGGTGTAATTATCAGTAATTATTGGGAAATGAGCAGGAGTCAGAAGCAATTCCAGAGCCACCCAGAATAAACTGTGCATTGTTGCAGGATTGCAGCATGGCTGTTTTACAGAATTAACATTCTGAAATAGTTGGAAGTGACAGTTTCCTTTCCAGGGAGGGAAGAGGGCAAAGAGCTAAGCTTCTGCTTTAAGGTTAATCTTTACATTCAGGAAGAAGTTTGAGCTGGAGACCGTGGGGGCATGGAACATATCCCTTTGTAGCCCGCTTTTCCTTTTAAGTGGATCTCCTTGGGTAGGTGCTTCCTCCGTGCCCAGAGAACAGGTGGAAAAACTTTTTTAAAGACATGTAAGGGAATCAATGATATTTCCTCTAAGAAACATGGAATCATAAGGAAAATTACAAATAATTATATTATTTCGTTTTAAATGACAGCCTTTGAAAGATGAGGGTCTTAGAATAACTGACTTAGTCACATTTTAAAATAGTCCTAATGCCCTTTTCTTTTCAAGCAAATTAATAAATAAATGTCATGTTGCATGAGTTCAATTAACTGTGAGATAATGAGGACTGTAGAGCAGAGACCTTGATGGGTCACTGATTGCTAATGGACTACAGATTCTTGTAGGTCATGAGTTCATTGCCAAGCTGTGTTTAAAGATTTGTCTTTTTACCTTTTATTTATTTATTTATTTCCTTTAAAAACTACTTAGTTGCAAAACAAAAGTGTCTCCGTGATCTGAACATAGACACTAGTGTCCACATTTAGACTGTGAAGGATAATGGTTGTGGAGCCTCAAAAGAGAGCACGTTTCTCAGAATATTTGGCAAAATGAAATTTCTCTGCCGTGAGGATCCATCCCAGGTCAGCAGTACCCCCTGATGGCAGTGACTGAACAGCTCTGGGGAAGCTGTGGGTACAAAGGGGATCGTGGAAGGGATCTGTGCACTGGTTTCTTCTTCCATTACCGTTTTTCCACTGTTTCCCCAATGTTGACTCTCAGACCTGACTGAATAATTTAATTCCATGGTGAATAGAATTTGGCAGATGAATAAATTTGGCAGATGCAAATGAAGCAGGGCAGATATTTTTATCCTGTGTCAGTGTGACCATGGAGAAGATGGCTACGTTACTGCTACTAAATGAAATGATTTCCACACACAAGGCTTCTAGCTCTGATCTACCCACAAAAACACATAGATGACAAAGAGAAAGACAAATCTGCGAAATATAGAGATGTATATCCAGATGTGCATGTGAATGCCACAGGCTACAGGAAGCAGCTATAGAGCAGCACAACACTGGCTTGTGGACCAGCTGCCCAGGCTGGGATGAACAGAGAGCAGAAGAGTGGAGTTGAGGAATGAATGACAAGAAAGAAACTTAATCTTTTTTGCATTAATCTATACCAATATCAACTGTACAGACTGTTCACAGCAGCCTGACACAGGCTCTTACATACAACAATGCTCCTGGGGTTTGGTGCACAAGTGAAGATGTAGAAAGGTTTAAGGTTCCACTGAGTCTGGAGTTGGTTTTGCTGTTCTCACATTGTTAGATATGCATAAAACCAACTGCTTGGCCTAAACAAATCTCAGCTGTAGTCAAGTCTGTTTCCTGACAAAAACATGTCTATCTGAATAAAAGTCTATTTCCCTTTAGAAGTTCATACATTAAAATTCAAAACCTATTTGTTCATATGGATAAGAAGAATATGCATAATTGAAAGAGTCCATTAGAAGTGCAGAGAGGAAACAAAGGATGTGAATTTGGTGATATGAAAGTGAATTATTAATATCATGTGTTAGTGCCAGACATAATACAGACAGACACTGAGCCAACCATGCAGGTCTGATAGTCTTTAAAAATTATATCTTCCACTTTTTCTACTCCAATCTTAAGCTATCCTAGCTCTGGAAACAGTCACCAGTGCTAAATTTTTAGTGGGTTTGTAATGAGAACATTAAAGAGAAGAATACCTCAGTGAACATTTCTCCTTAGGGTTATAGACAGTAACACTCCACTTACACTTGCAACATTTATTTTTCTCCTTTGAATGGATGCTAGATACAAGTGCATGACAGTACATCCTACTGACCCTGCAAACACCAGAAAGCAAAACAACATACAAAAATACTAATTCTGCTTGTCATGTGTGCCAGCTTCCTTTTACCAACACAATTTTGTAAACAAAACTTTAACATGTATTTGTGACTTAAAGTACAGAAAAGCTTCATTAAGCTTTTTTCCTGCATTACAGTAAAATATATTTTTCATTTCTCAATTGCTCTGCCCTTCTTCCTTCATTCAAAATACAAAAAACCTTGCCAAAAGCAGCCAAATCTTGTACTAAAGCACAAACTTTGCTTTCATCATGTCTTCTGTCCTACTAAGCAATTGGTTGTGATGCACTTACTTCAAATTTTACTGGGAATATTCTGTAGAAGAACACTTGGCTTTGGCCAAAGATGTCATTCCACTTCAGCAATGTGGAGTTATGATTCACGAAACAGGAGTTACCTGGAGTGAGCATACAGAAGTTAATTGCATTGACAGCACTGGTCATTGAAAGCTTCTCCTAAATGACTGCTCAGCTCAAAAGAAATACAGCTATTTCTTTCAGCTGAAATCATGTCAAGATGTTGTTTTGGAAAGAAACTTCTGACACAGCTTCATTGCCTGTAAAATTAGTGTCACTGCACTTGTCAGAAGTTCTCCTATAAATCTGAGCTGTGAGACCTTGAGCAACTTGTGAATAGGATAAAATGCTGTGTGGGACAAAATGATAATATTTCAGTCATATCTGGTTTTAAAATAGTATTTTTAGTGCAGATATACTCCAGATGTACAAGTAAGGGGGATGAAAGTACCTTGGACTGTGAAGAAACTTTTTTCTCTGTTCCAGAAGCAGCTAAACATTAAAATGTTTAATGGTTAATATTTAACACGCTTTAGTTGCAACTAGATCAACACAAATGTCAATAAAAGAACCAGTCCCCCTCCCTCAAACCAAACCAGAATGGTCTTCATCATTTAGAAAGGCTTTAAAATGAGAAAAAATAGATTGCCTGGAACCAGACTAAGAGATTTGTGACTGTGGGATATCGAAATGTGAGAAATTTGGTTTATATCTGTGTTTCTCTGAGCTATAGTTAGTAATGTCTGTGTTACCCCTCATAGTTGCCAAGTTTACGTTCACGTACAGTTTTTAGAACTGTATATATCTAGAACCAGTGATAGAATTTGGCTGAGATACTTACTAAACTATGTCCTAAATCTCCACAAGCAATGAGAAGTACAAATGGAGGAAAGTTCAAGTAGTTCCAATAACTTTCCTGAAATCAGTTTTCCAGATTTACATGAACAAATTTTTAAATATCTGATTAGACAGATAGGCAAGTGTTAGACTCTAAGTGCAAGTTTGCCATTCACAGGCCAGACCAATTTTCTCTCTGTGATTAAGAAAGCAGTGCTTACCCCTTTTGGCTGCAAGATCAGAGGAACTGTGGTCTTCTGTCAAAAGCTTTTGCCTCAGGTTATAGTCCTAGGATTGTGATGTGGCAATAATTTTCTAATTGCTACTAACTGCTCCTTAAGGGCTGGATTGTAATGGAAGCCTTTGCCTTTTCTTTAACATGAATCAGCTGAATCAGAACTTTTACTCCTGGTGGGGGGTTTAAGGTTTTTAGCTTTAAAGGCCTTTTTTTCCTGGAAACCCTTGATCTGGAATGCTTGCGTGTTTAAAATGAAAGGAGGCTACAAAAACTGTTTTCAAAGTCTTAACATTCCTCTTACAAACTACATTTACAATAAATTCTTAGAAATTCATTATGCTTACAATAAACCTTTAGCTTGAAGCAAATTGTTCTATAATTATCTGTATCAGGGTTTATGTGTTGTCCTCCAAAGCATCTGTTCCTGGGTATTGCCCAAGGAGATGCTGTTAAGGACTGCAGATCTGACCCTGGATCCAAGTCCCGGGGTAGCCAACCAGACAGGTAACAGCGCCAGCTGAAGCTCTGCTCCAGCCTCCCTCCCTCTCTCACAGAATCAGTCACCACACTGGGTCAGGTTAGCCCTGGATTTGTCCAGCTGAGTCTTGGAAAACTCTAAAGACAGAGAAGCTACTCTCTGGGTAATCTGTTCCCTTGCTGCCATACTCTCCAAGTGAACAAGTTTTTCCTGACACACAGACCGACCCTCCCAAACTTGTAGATCTTTTATCAGCTCTTGCCACCAAGAAAAGCTTGGCTCTATCACATTTGCAGCTCCAGATTGGAGAGGCTTGGGTTAGGATGCCTTAGTTTCCATTTTTGACAGACTTAAGGAGCCAAACATCTTCAAATTTTGCTCACAGGTTCTCAGTCATAGTAGTGGTCATTTCTCTTCTGGGCTGTGTAATTTCTGAACAACCTTTTTGTATTGGGTACCCCATAGCACACATTCCAAGAGCAGCCTCAGCACCACTGGCTGGTGGGCATACTACCTTCTCTTTATTACCTAGCACTGCACTCCTCCAGCTGTAGCCAAATAAGCAGCGTGCCTTACAATAGAGCACTTTGTTGGCTGTACCCAGTGTGCCCTTGCCACAGCCCCAGAATCATTCTCAGCAGGGCCAGTATTCCTGGCCTGTACTGATGCAGGTTGGTTATCCTGCTCTTTGTTGATTATCCTGACTCATTTCTATGCTCTGAGCAAGGAATATTTCCTTAATCTCTTTCTATTTCCCACACAAAATCGATATTTGCTACTGTGGCATTTTGTGGATATTTTTAAAATTTTTTTGATGCTGTCAAACTTCATACAGAGAATTTGGTGCAAAGAAAGTAAATGTGGTCTTTTTTTCACATTAGACTTAAAAATACATATGAGATTTATATTGTTAAAGTTTCCAGAGAAATAAAGGCAGAGTTAATGTATTGATTTATTAAAAGGCTCCTATCTTCCCAAGAAGGAGGTAGCTGATTACACTGCACTGGAACTGAGCTTAACCAAATTCTAGGAAGGCAGCAGACAGGGACATGTTTCCACCTCTGTTTTGTTTTCCTTTGTAACTGGTGGCTGTAATTGGCTAAAAGCAATTTATAAGTAATCAACACAATTATAATTTATAATACAATAAATAATTATGTTGATTCCCAGAATTCATATATCCTCTTAGGAGCAATCATGTTTTTCATTCACAAAATGTGAATATTCATATTTTATTTTGTAATCTAATGATTACATATTCCCTGAAAAAAAAAATTGCCGTTAAATAAAACTTTCACTTTTTTCAACATTAGTTTTTGTGTTAGATGCAGTATAAAGTAAAGTGAAACAAGACCTTTCAAATGTAAAGTTTTCTATTGATAAAATCAGGAACATTAAAATAGCCACTTAACACGTATTATTGACTGCATTTTACAGTATTTGTCACACTACACAATAACAATACAATTGTCAAGGTTGAGTTATTCTTTCCATAAACTCTGTATTTTAGCAGCTCTGTGCTTTTATCATTGCATGGATGTGAAGCTTATAACCTTATTTTGAAATGTTTTCTCATCAGGAAGTTTCAGTAGTATTAGAAAAGCTTTTACAGAGGAAAGCATAAAGGACTTGCAATAGCTAGCTAGCATGACATCATTAAAAAGCAATGAATGTTAGGAATATTCCTGTTCTAATCCAGGCCACACATCCTGCTGCCCTGGAAGACTGCCAAACTCAACATCCTTTTAGGGTTACAGGGCAGGCTGCGGCCTTTCACAGTTTGCTTTAGAAATCTCTGCATGTGGAATATTCACTGGCAGGCATTACAATAAAATCTAAAATTACTCCATCAGAGAGCTGGTGTTCCACCCTTCCTGCATTCTTCCCTGACAGTGAAATTGCCCAAAGAAAGCTCTATTGCATTTCATAGATTTCTGTGATGGACTGTGTACAGAGGTGATGGGGGATGATTTTGCACATAGGTTCAACAGCACGTTCCACTTGAGAAAAAATAAATATTTAGACTGCTTAAAAATATGTTGTGATAATATTCTTTTTAGTTCCATTGTATGAACTCATTAGGGTTCAATTCTGTAGGCTTTTATCTGTATTTTCAGTGAATGTTTAAGATGACCAGAGGAAAAAATGATTAGGCCTTTTCTTTACACAGCATGGCTATACATAGCTATACAGAGAATTGCTCTCTGGGGCCAGGCACTCTGCCACACTAAATCCTTTTACACCATTCCTTTGGGGAAAAAGGGAACAGAAAGCTGCAGCAAAATGAAGAATGAAAGACTCCCAAAGTAGTGGTGCTACTCATCTGACAAAAAATGAGAAGCACAAGTGATTTCAGGATGCTGCTGTATTATTCCCAGTTAATGTCCTCAGCAGCATTCATAGGAGACAGTCTTACTGTCAGTACCCAGTTTAGATGATGAGAGTTACAGTGGGGACACACGCTCTGTCATTCGTATGAGAATTTAAGGTGCTTATGGAGTAACTTAGGGAACATATTATTTCTCTGACTAACTGGTGGAAAGGGACTCAGGTTTCTGCAGCCCTCACAATGAGCTCTTGTTGCTCTAAGCATGGATAGTAGCTACTGCTTGGCTTTCTTGATGGACAGCACAAGGAATATATATATCTATATTAAAGTCTTCACTAGAGTCCTTACATTCAGGTGTGTTACAATTTATCACCTGCTTCAGCCAGGTGATTTGATAGTATCCCTTTCTTCCTAGGCTTCTAAAACCACCAGTGAACTTTCCCTTCTAAAGTACTCAATTTTTAATTGTGTTCTGATCATAGTCATCTGAAAAATGTGGGAATTGAGAGAAGGAGGCTACCGTCTTCAGGTAATGCTTTAAAAGATGTGTATTTTGGAAAAAGCCTGGATTAATGAATTCCTAACCTTCATGCCGTAATCCTGCACCAGCTGAACCAACATTTACTACCCCAGTGTATAAGGTTATGCAGCCAGTGAGCAGGTGAAATTATCCAGTTAAATATGAATACTCCCTCTTTTTCCACAGATTGACCTGTGATCTGTTTTACACCATGGTTTCACAAAGGGTTGGGTCACCACAGATCAGGAGTGCAGCACAGTCCTGTAAGCTTTGACTCAAAAACTCACATGTTTTGAAATTACACACAGAGGCACATAAATTAGGTGTCCAAAATACAACAGCTGAATGAAATTCCTTAGTTACTACACTTTCATTTTGTTCTGAAGAGTAATTAGTAATTACACTTAGACTTAATTATATTAGAGTATCATATAGAAAAGCAAGATTTCATGCTCAGTATTGTTTATTAAGTGTTAAGTTACAAAGCCTAGTAAAAAAAAGTATGCTTAGAAAACTGTACAGCATTTTTATGTCAAAATCAGTCCCCACAAACTGGATGATTATCTGGAAGAAAAGAAGTTACCCATAAATAGCCAGACTGAAAAAGACAGCAGGAACTGATGATTTATTAGCAATAGAGGCACTTACCAGTCAAGACAATCCCAGAGAGACAAGATGAGGGAAACACAGACACTCTGAATTGTATTGTTACAATGGTAATCACATCAACTCTTTGTCTTGCTGGTTTGTAACTATTATTCTGTATAACAGGAAAGGAAGTATAGTACAAAAACTGTCTCAAGATTTGTCTATGGTTCCCATTTCAGTGTTGGATCTATCACTTTGCTTAGCTGCAGAATGCATAAGACACTAAAAGAACTGTGGCAACAAAAGTTCGTGGGAGCCTGCACCCTCTTTACATTATAGTACAAGGTTCTCTGATATTCACTGTCAGAAACGTTGAGAAGTGCAGAGTTGTCTATGCAGAGATGAAGTATGACACACTGCTCTCCTCTGGCTCCTTCATATCCAGATATCTGATGACCTTCCTTCTGGAAGATCCACATCTTCCTTGATAAGGAGTTTTTACTGTAGGAATTGTCTCCCCTTCCCTGGTGATCTCCTTTCAAAGCTGGTCAAAGTAACACAAGCTTGGGAAGGGTTCAAGGAAATCCAGACAATGCTACATGTGGGAGCAACTGTGAGACTAAATTCATCATCCATTGCCATTGCTACTGTACTCTTGAGGTCACAATCAGGGTTTCATGGTGCTACCCTGAAGGTAGGTGAAAAGCTCTGCCTATGTGCACTCACTGCAGGTGAGTGCAGTCTGCACACTCACACCTTCATACCCAGCTCCAGCACTGGGAACATTGATGAATCTATTGTCTCACAAATTCAGCCTTTTCTCACCATGACTGCAGCCTCAGGCTCTTAAAGGAGGCAGACATGTAGATGTGCTATGCTGTCTTTGGATTCTGAAGTGATTCTCACGTAGCTCCAAGTGTTGTCTCAGTGTACCTCGCTGCCCTGCTGAGAGTCCCTGCTGAGGCCTTCACAGCCACAGGAGACACAGGAGCAGAGCCCAGTGAGGATTTGGTCTACCTGCCCCAGCTTGGAGAACACTCATGTTGCAGGAAATCATATGTAAAAGCAGCGAGATATGCAAGCAGGGGAAAGTCTGGTACTGGAATTTAAGGACAAACATTCCTCAGGCTGTGTGACCACAAACCATTCCCTGTACGAGCTCATGACTCCACTGTTCTCTATTTCCCTTATTTCCCTGCTTCCATGTCCTTCTCAACTTTGTCTTCAAATTATATTTTGTAGGACTGGGAAACATCTGATTTTCCACACTCTGCATGATGCTTCATAACTCCATTCATGCAAATCATTCATGCTGGACCACATTAATGCAAATCAATTATAATTACTGGACCCATTCTCTGGACCTGTGGTCAACAGCTCCAGTCTGGCAGCTTCCATATAATTTAGCAATTTGGGCCCTTGAAAGCGTGTGTTCATATCCAGACT
This sequence comes from Cisticola juncidis, assembly GCA_013400215.1. NCBI lineage: Eukaryota > Metazoa > Chordata > Aves > Passeriformes > Cisticolidae > Cisticola > Cisticola juncidis. Next base: position 943,659 of record VXBR01009880.1, on the reverse strand, counting down.
GTTGTGAGTGATCCCTCATCTACACTAACTAGTACATACTGCAAATGAGTGCTGATTTGGGCCAGTTTTGCAAGGGATCATTCAAATATTATTATAGTTAAAGACAAATCTAGAATGGTAGTTAAGCATAGATAATGACAACCATTTTTCCTGAAGAAGTGTCTTCTTAGAGTTATGATTTTGAAGACTTTCAAGTCCAGTTGAACAACCATAAACGATATGAGCCAATCATCCCACTGGATCTTTGAACTCCTAGAGAACTATGATGCTGACCTTCAAGAAGCAACACATTAAATGGTTTTAATGCAACTTAGAACTACAATTAAAAGAGGTGGATAGATCCACAGTTCAGTTATCTGTAGGTTTCATATTCCACTGTATGCACAGGACAGTTCCAACAAAAAGGCTATGTTTTAAGAATCTTGAAGAGATATTTCCCTGAAGTATTGCACTTCAGAGGAAATCTGCTCCTCCCCTCCCTGTGTGGTATTTCCTGGAGAAAGCCTGTCTGTTCTGCTTGACATAGCTCTTAGTGCTTTATCCACATGGAAGCCCAGACCCAACATTTATTTAACTGAGAATAGTGGTCCTTATTCCTTGTATACTTTGGAAATGCTCAGAAAAGAAACTTTATGTGTAAAGTTTAGAGATTTGACATTATTTCTGAATTCTTCAAGTATTTAGTGTCTTCAGTTAAAGAAGAAAAAGCATTACCACTTAAACCTCCAATAATATATGACTTTTTTAAAAAATCAATTTCCCTCCTTCCCAGTACCCCATCAAGAATTTTGAATGACAACTTTTGTAAAGCTCTAATGCTCGATAACATTTTATTTCCTTCTCTTTGCTTAGATCCCACTTATGCTTAGACAAATTAATAGGTATTTATAACTCTGTACCTCTTGCCATTAACATTGCTTGCTTGAGCTCTTGGAAAATTTGTTAAAGCAGTTTCTTACTCTGTGTCTCCAATAGTTTGAAAGGTTTTGCTAAATTAGAGGAAGGACTCACACCTTCACAACTACGGCAGCTCTTGCAGGTTCCATGCAGTGTCCTACACCAAAATACTCCTGGAGAGATTTGTGTCTTAAATATTTATGGAGAATGAGAGGGAAGCTCTTGATGCACTGCTCCATGCGGCACAGACATGGAGAGAGAAAAATAAAGTGGTGTTTGCATAAGCAGTATGCAACTAGCTAAGGAGGACTATACTAGCTAATATGCAACTAGGTCCTAGCTAACTAGGATCTAACTAGCTACAGTATTTTAAGGAACAAAGGAGAACCATATATTTTCAATATTTTTTTGTGCATATTGGATTTTTTCGAGCAGTCTCTAAGGTGAGACAGAAGATGCTACCTTTTTCATGATACATGAAAAAAGAGAGATGTGTTGTCAGTAATGTCAGCTTCCATAACTTTTCAGCAGAAATATTTAATCTAGAGATTAGTGTAGATTGCAAATAGTAACTCACTCCTTTGTTTTATTTATTGATTGGCCTTTGTCCTCTGAGATGAGTGTTGTGCAGTTAGTGTGCGAGTTGGTCCATATTTATTGAGTTGTGCAAGAATGCAATTGTGATCAATATGAAATCAGATATCCCAAAACTTCACATGGAATTGAGGGGCAGATTATTGGAATTAGAGTTTAAAGAAATGTGAAATATTTTGCTCCTGTGCAAATAGGATTACACAATTTTAGAACAAACCAGTATCCTCCAGCATCATGATTTTACCCTGGCCAGCAGCTCAGCCCCATGCAGCCACTCACTCACTACCCTGCAGTGAGATGGGGGAGAGAATATGAAGAGTAAAAGTGAGAAAACTCATGGTTTGAGATTAAAGTTGAAGATTAAAGCACCATCAAAGTAAATAAGGAATTGATTCATGACTTTCCATGAGCAGGCAGGTGTTCAGCCATGCCCAGGAAAGCAAGGTTGCATCATGCCTGGCAGTGATTTGGGAAGACAAATGCCATCACTGTGAATGTCCTCCCTTCCTTCTTCTTTTCCCAGCTTTACATGCTGAGCATGACATCACTTGGTATGGGGTGTCCCCATGGTCAGCTGGGGTCACTGTCCTGGCTGTGTCTGCCTCCCACCTCCTTGGGCACCCCCAGCCTCCTCTCTGGTGGGATGGGTTGAGGAACAGAAAAGGCTTTGCATTGTGTAAGACCTGCTCAGCAATAACATAAACACCCCTCTGTTTTCAAGACTGTTTTCATCACAAATCCAAAATATCGCCCCATACAACCTTCTCTGAAGAAAATTAACTATCCTTTCCAAAACTAGAATATGCAGCTTCTACAGATGTCAGGAATATGAATGGGGGTTTCTCAGACCTCTGCCCTAAGTTGTTTTGAACAGAAGATATCTGAATAAAATAGTAATTTTCAATAGATCTTCTTTACTTAAAGTATTCCTACCAATTTTTATCCCTGCCACAGAGTTTGGCTAGCAAGTTACCTAAGCTGAACTTTTCCTTTTTGTTCATTAATCACACAGCCCTCCTTTTTTAGAATGTACAATTTTAGACTTTTATGCCTTGCTTGAAGAACTGCTGAGTACTCACAGCTGCTGCTCGAGCCATTGTATTCTGAACATATGAAATAAGTGTTGATGCAAAATAATACAGCACAGCCTAAACTGGCACCAAGTTGCAGAGGCAACACAGGACGACAAGGTAACAAAACCACAGGGGAAATGTCAATGGATGGGAAGTGATGCAAACAGGAAAAAGAAGAAGAAAACAGGTATTCTAATTATGCACATAAAATAAAATATTTTAAAGTAATCATCTCTACTTAGAAAAGAACTTTGGAAGATGTCACTAAATACACTGAAAAGTGTACACTCTGGAGGAGTGATAGTCAAAAGACAAGCAGGACATGGGGGAAATGGGATGAAAAGAATCAAGAAAAAAATACTGGAGCATCACAAACTGAATCTGAGAACACCCTTGTATTTTGAATGTTATTTTGAACACCAAGCAGATTTTTGGTCTAACATCATATAGCCATTTCTTAAGTATTTTAGAAAAATTTCTGAAAACTCTGATAAGTGATATGCCAGACTGGGAACTAACTAAACATTACTGGAAAATGTGGATGTTCATGTCTAATGATCATATCAGTAAAATCAGCATGAGCTCTCCTTCAGCTCACTTGGAGCCACAGGCTGTACAGTAACTTTGTCTTTTATACAAGTAAATTAAGGAAGATCAAGACACAGACTCTCATGTTCTCACACCAGCCACATTCTCATTTATTTGTTAACATGCTCCTGGTCATGATTTTGGCTAAACACACAGATCTCTTGTCACAAATGCCCTGGACATCCTTGCAGGACAGCAAATGTTGCATGTGATTGTGTCTGTTTCCGAGACTTTAAGGATGAGGGGATTCTACTCTGCCAGGAGGAAAGTTCGATTTTCTGGATGCAGTTGTCCCATTCTAGTTGCTCTCAGTTTCAGAAAACAGGCCCTGGTTCCTTTTATTTACTAGGATATATATAACCTATGAAGATTAGTGCTGTAAGACACTCTAATAGATAATATATCTGTCTTCAGAGCAGGATTTGAATAATGTACAGAAAATAAATGTGCATACATACATTGAAAGGAGGGAATAAAATAAAGTAGTGAGTAGATCTCTTCTACAAGCAATCATCATCTGTCATGTGTAATGAGGTAGGGGTCCCACAGAGAAAGAATGTTAACCATAATTCAAGGTTATTTCATAATCATCTCCAAAGTAGAGGGATTGGGATGTTCTAGACAAATAATTTCACACTTCAGTATAGTTTATTTTCCATGTCAATACTGAGACTTAAAATATGTTTGTGTGTGTTTCTGATATGAGTTTCACTCTGTAAAGATGTGCATGCACAGAATCCTTACAGGATACATCCCATCAAATGTTTTAGACCCACAGGAGAAAGCTTTCATAGCAAAATAGCCAATGCCAAGGTCCCAAAACATGAGTTTCAGAGGAAAGTAGATTGGATTAGCTCTGGTCTGGTCCTGTGGAACTAATTTTCATTACTAAGTGAAACTGCACTTCTGTAGTGCATCTCCTGTGCTAATTCCAAACGAAATTATCCCAGTTCAGGGGCTCTGAAACTGCTTCATGGAGCAAATTAAAGTAATGTACAAGATGACAACCAAGGGATTCACATCAAATGTGTTTGACTTATTCTGACCAAAATGTTATTACAGGTTCATCTGAAAGCAGACATTTGTTTATATGTGTAAATTTATAAAAACCAGAAGATTTTCAACAGAGGGCTATGGAAAATCCAAGTTGCATTCAGTATTTAAATTATGTGGGTTTTTTTGTGTTTTCTGATATTGTCATGGGATAAAGATTTGGACTTCTACCTAAAAATAGTATGCCATGCTGGAACTATAATGGAAATATGCTTGTGAGTACTATATCAGTCAATGTCTGCATTCCAAATACGTATCTGCTTCCACATTGATTCCATGTAAATTTTGCTGTGTCTTGTGAATAACTGTGCTTTGAGATTATTAAGTATTGGAGCAGAATGCTTCCAAGGACAGAAAAGTTCTCTCTTTCTGAACATTTGTCTTTGTTTTGATGAAGTGAATTACGATGGTTCTTTGCAATTATTTCTGTGGCAGAGTGTTTATGTACATGCATGTATGTATGTTTAATGCAGACAGGAATATCAATATTGATATCAGGAATATCAATATATTTGGTTCTTCATCAAATGTATACTTTTTAATGTATTTAAGTGAATCCCATTTTATTGCCTTGGTAACAGATTACAGCAGCTATCATTGCATAATGAGATACTTACAAATTGAATGTTAATAGCATCTATTAATTTTAGCTCTAAGGTCTGTGTCTTGTTAGTAAACAGTGCAGAAAATTAGTTTCATGTTAAAGGGCTTTTCCTTGGCATAAAATTTCACCAAGATGTGTCTAAAAACACTTTTGTGCATCTGAGTGGACTCTAACTCTTTATTAATATAGCTGAATCATCCAAAAAGAAGGCTACATGATGCTGTTATTAGTTGCCTTGCTATATTTTAAGACGAGAGATTAACAGAATCTAAAAGTAGAATGTTTGCTGCAGTCATGGCAACATACATTTCAAAATGTGCAAATGTTAGCACACAATATTTTAACTAGGAAAAGATGGTATATCAGATAAACTCCACACATATAGAAAGTTAAGCCTTTTGTATTTGGGCACTGTTTGTCTCTGAGCAAACTTAGAACTTTGTTCTGGAAAAGTGATATTATAGCCCAGATGCAACACAATCATGGCCACTAACAATATTAGCATTAGGCATTGGAGCAGATAGTGTAGTGGGAATTTTTAAACTGGAAGTTGTTTTTTTTTTTTTCATTTATTGCTGTTTATTTATTCATACAGAATAAATAAATAAATACATCTAAAGCAACCACTGTCACTGATAATTGTAGGACACTTGGATTAGTAGTGTTTTGTAGGAGTGTCTTAGCAGCTCTAGATTCTGCTTTGGAGCTTTAGTCCTCTGCTGTTGGTTAAACAGACTGCCAGGGTGGCTTTTGCTTCCTTTGTGTGTACAATGCCACCTTGGGGTAATCCAGCTGGTGACAGTGAAGTACATACTGATGGCACCATGTACTGTGGGGTCATGCTTATATTGCTTCAAACAGACTTCCTGCTAATGCACAGGTAAAATTGCAATTACTGCCAGAAAAAGAAGACTCTGCTTGGTACATATGCAGAGTTACAGAAACACTGAATGTTCTGAGTTGGAAGAGTCTCACCAGGATCATGAAGTCCAACTCCTGACTCTGCACCCAAAAGTCTCACCATGTGCCTGAACACACACAGATTTGAATTTTGTCAGCCTTGAAGCTGTGACCACTTTCCCGGGGAGCCTGTTCCATAGCCAACCACCCTCTGGGTGAAGAACAAACTTGATTTTATTTTTCTGTCTGTAGGAAATAAAGTAGAAAATGGGAAAACTAAGTTTAAATCCTTGTACCAAAGCAAGTGTTTGAGCATGACCATAATGCACAAGCAAGCAGAGCACAGAGCTGGAAGTGACTGCAAGAAACCCAGGACTTTATGCAGGAACAGTGTCAGAGGGGTGCCAGACCAGGCCATGAACCCTTCAGAGAGGAATCCTGCTTGTAGCATTGCCCTGGGATGTCAATTCCTGTCTAGGAATCATGAAACTCCCAGGGCTCCTGTGACAACATTTGTCTGAAGATACCTTGTCCTCTGTGTCTCTGCTCATTAGTTCTGCCTCTGAGGAGTTCTGAAAATACATCAACGAGCAGATGAATATATGGACAGGAGGCTGGCATGAATGCAGACAAATCATGAATTTTTCAAGGGCTTATCAGTAGTTTACACCCCATGCTGTAATATAAAATTGAAATGTGAGAGACACTAGAGAAAATTCTTTTGCTGAAAAAACAAGAATCAAACTGGGGAATAAATCCACTGCTAATATTTTTGGATTTGTTTATTGACCTGTCTGTTGAGACAAGAACATAAAATGAAAATTATGCTAATTAGAACTGTACATAGCAAAAAAAAAGTTACACTGACTTTCTTCTAATTCTTTCTAATTCCCAGGGAAATATTTTCTTTCATGCTTTAGCATGAAAGAAAACAGAGAAACCGGTAGCACAATAAGATATTTAAATAAATACTTGCTTCCAAATGATTTGCAGGTGTCAACTTATCTAACATCTGCAAGGAGTTTGTGCTGTGACCTTGCTGTTCATGAGCCCCTTCCAGAGCAGCTAATATTTTGTAATTGGATCAGCTGCTAATACTCTGGAGTTTCATGTTTCACTAATTAGGAAACTGTTGTACAATTTTCTTTTGTCTCAATTACATTACTAATATAGCTCGTTCACCTTGTTTACACATGACAGTAATGTTTTTCCAAAGCATTTTGTAGATGGTAATACATGCAAAGTGGTTACTCTCCTTGTCCTCCTCTTATAGGGAAAATCAACATGAAAAAGGTGGTGATAGAGCCGAGGATCCTTTCCCTTTCCCTTTCCACAGAGTAGTATAAACTTGCTTAACTGAATCATCTCTCTTACCTCTTTATACATTTTGGCACTGAAAGGAGTGCTTACCAAAAAAAAAGGAGAATGATTTTATGGGGATATAAGGAAGCTGTTAAAAGCTTACTCCATGACATGAATGTTTTGATCATATCTAGATGTCCCAGATGAGCTGGGAGATTAAAAAAAAAAAAACAAAAAAAACCCAAACAACTTTGATGAATTGTATGTGGATGGAAGATAGGGACAGTATTAGCTTTATTTTTGACAGGGAACAAAAGAACAGAGAGATTGAAAATTGGATTCAAGAGGATGATTTGAGATACTTAACTTCTAAATTTAAGCAAGACTGACATGCTAAACTCCTTTTGTTTCCAATGCTTAGCAAATAGACAGCTCTGAAGGCATAGCCTCTTAGATATAAGTCCCACGTGGTAGAGAAAAAGAAGTGGAATAAACTATGTCTACCACATTTTTGAAAACTGATCTGTAGGTTTGTAATAAGTACCTAGGCCATTAGGTACCTAATACAGGCAGAATCTATTTAGAGAAACAAAATTTGCTTCTTTTATTTCCAATTTAGGATTTTTGAAAATTTATTTGTCATATTTTAAATATAATTAATCTGCTATTGTTTTCATTGGAACTACATATGAGCAGGATGATCTTTAAAGAATGGATTTTATTGAAGGTATCTTCTCCTTTAATCTTCTCCTTCATCTTCCCTGATGTGTGATGAGATCCTGCTCTGTATCCACTTTAGGAATGTAATGTGAAGATGGATGATCACCTGTGAAACTGTAGTACAGTTTCATGGTGAGACAGAATGAAAAATATTTGGTGAACACTAGACAGTAAAATGTGCATGAACTGGTTTGGTTCTGTTGTCTGTTCTCTCTCACTGACGTTCCAAGCAGTTTCTAAATGCCCATGTTCTGCACATTGTGAGGCAACAGTAACCCTTTAAGAAAAGAACATATTTGCATCTTCATTTCCCATTGCAAGGGAAAGTAAAAAGACATGCAGGTCTACTGTTGATAATGTTTTTAATTTTTCCTTTGTAGGCAACCATATTATAAGTTTTCTTACCTCCTTCTTTCTATTAACAGTTTATTTTACAAATCCTATTTACAAGATATCAATAGAAGTTCTTAGAGGAATTAGGATTATTCACCCAAACAGGGTGATAGGATCAGCCTGCAGCTTTAATAAGTATTGGATAGCAGAATGTGGAATCAGATTTAGTTGACAACATTTGTAAAATCTATCATAATCTGAGAAGCTGATAGAAGTCAGCAGAACTTGGTAATTTTTGTTTTTATTTAATTCAGAAAAATTTGAACTGCCACAGGTAGTTGTGGTATTTCATACCTAAGAAGGACAAATGTACATTGTATTTGCCAAGTCTGTCTTAATTTCTTTGAACTATCTACAGCTTTGTTGCAAAAAATCCCAGATACATGTTACTTTATTTTCATGTAGGTCTTGCAATGTTGGTCATTCTGTAGCGGAAAAGTATTCTGAATTAATAGAAAGAAATACTCTTATCGTAAATATATCAAAATCCCTCCAACAGATTTATTACTTCATAAGGCTTTTGAGTTATATTTGAGGTTATTTGTTTGCTTGTTTTGTTCTTATCAAGGATGTTGTCAATATTTACTTTCTCTTCTGCAGCCAGGCTAATGCCCCAGTAGTATTTTGCTACCTTTTAGCTCAAATGAGAAGCATTTCTTTTTCTAGCTCACCAAAATATCAACAGATTTCAATTCTCAGTTTATCTACATTTGTAGTATTTTCACTAGGTTGGTATACAGAAATAGGTGAATAACTGAAGAGAAGGGAAAGAGAAATGGTGATGTCTGTGATCTCATCTTTCATAGACACAAAGTCCTCAGATATTCTGTGGATGTTCTCTATAAATCTTTCATTCTGTCAGAGACAGTGATGTATCAGTTATACCATGAAGATCAATGTTGCAGCAAGGAAAGGCATCTCTCTGGTTATAAGGACTTTGAAAATCAGAGTGAAAAATGCTCAGAAAATGGGCTTTTCTTAACTGAAAACATGAAAACGTCCCATTCCATGAGTACCATGGTGCTGTGTTTGTGTGTTCCCAATAATGTCCCTTGCAAGAGACCCAGCAGCTCAATTCTCTCTGCCTTATCAGTCCATTTTACATCAGTGTCCATCTTCATCTTAATATTTAATTTTTTTTTTTTTTTTTTTTTTTTTTTTTTTTTTTTTTTTTTTTTTTTTATTATTGTTTTTTTTGTTTNNNATAAAGTGTTTTTTCTTCTTTTTTTTTTTTTTTTTTTTTTTTTTTTTTTTTTTTTTTTTTTTTTTTTTTTAATAAACTTGTCTTATTTTTGTCATTTCTTGGTTTTGGAATAGATGTTGAGACATCAATCAAGACAGGAGAGTCATTATATTAGGCAGTGAAAACTCAACCAGTTTACCTCTTTTACCTCTGATTTTGAGGTAAGAGATTTCCTTGGGTGTACCATCAGACTCCTGGGCATAGGACACAGCCAGCCTTGTTGCATTTCCCACAGTAAAATGTGTTATAGTTTTCTATTGTTCATGGTACTCTGAAGCACCCCTTGTATGTCAGCTTTTGATGTGTCTGTCTCTTAGAAGTACCCAATATGATGACAAAGATCAGTGAGACTGAGAAGAAAAGGTGACAGTGTCTAGGTGGACTGAGATTTATGAGATTAACTGACAGTTCAGAGCAGAAAAATAACACAAGCAGTTGTTGACATGGGCTTCTCACCCAGTGCTATGAGGCAAGGAAAGAGAACACAAGATGTAAAAAAGTGAAATATTTACCTTGTGTCCTTGTCACAGAATCACGGAATCACAGAATAATGAGGTTGGAAGAGACCTCTAAGATCATCAAGTCCAACCTATGCCTTAACACCTCAACTAGACTATAGCACTAAGGGCCATGTCCAATCTTTTTTTAAACACATCCAGAGATGGTGAATCCACCACCTCCCTGGGAAGACAATTCCAGTGTTTTATTATTCTTTCAGTGAAATTTTTTTTCCTAATATCTAACCTGTACCTTCCCTGACGTAGCTTGAGACTGTGTCCCCTTGTTCTGTCAGTTGCTGCCCGGTGGAAGAGACCGACCCCCACCTGTCTACAACCTCCCTTCAGGAAATTGTAGAGAGCAATAAGGTCACCTCTAAGCCTCCTCTTCTCCAGGCTAAACAACCCCAGCTCCCTTCATGAATGTTGGCTGCAGATAGCAGAAAAGTGAGGACAAACCCAGTAGCCCACAAACTGCCTCACACCTCAAGGCACACCCAAAATCAAGCTTTGAGCTGAGTGGGCAAGGGAAAGGATTACCTCTGGCTGGCCTCAGAACAGCAAGGTCATAAGAACACTGTAATTACAGCACAGTTCAGAGCTAATTTTTCTCTCATGACCTACTTTAACATATCTCACATTACATTACCTAAATGATACTATAAAAACAAAGATACCAGTAACAATAAAATGCTTCCTATCAGAAGCAATAATATATAAAATGTCTTCCATAAAGCCTTATTGCTAAGTAAGTAAAAAAAAATACACTTGCAGAGGAGATTTACAGTAAATTCTGTTTATTCTCTACAATATATGAAATTAGTAGAATTACAATATGTCAGAAGGCTGACATGAAATCAAATTAGCCTCAATTACAATTAGTTGTTTGGGGGTTTTTAGGAAGGAAACTAACAAAATCGTTGTTTTGTTTGTTTTGTTGTTTGTTTTTTGTAATATTATAATGCAATTTGAAAAGTGTATATAATTAAAAAGTATTTGCTGTATATCAGAATTTTACCATGAAAACAAGATCCTTTTATTTAACACTTTGCCTTTTCCTCACAGGCATACTCTCTGCACACAGAGCATTTCAGAGTCATTGGACTGAAAAGAGATCCATATGTTGTAAATCTATATAATTTAGAAACCTCCAGAGGGAAGTTTCATCATTACATACCAAACTGCTAATTATCTGCAAACCTGAGTGTGAGCTAGCAATTGATCCATGTCTTGTATTTGGTATCATGAGTGTCCTGATTTCACATTTCCCCATCCTGGGTTAACATGCATTTCCTGAAAACTAGAGCTGGGACAGATGGATGTAGTGTGTGTATGTGTAAGAGAGTATTGACTACAAAGAAATAGTCTAAATATTGTTTGAAATAAATATTTCCTTCCCCAAGGCATAACAGTTTGTTTTTTCTAATGGAATGTAAAATTTTATAAGTTTTTTGAAAAGACATAGAAATATAGACATAGAAAAGATCTTCTTTTTTTTAGTGTGATGAACAATTTCTATATTTCAGAGGCATTTTTGACATTTACATTTTGCAAGTGATGCAGAAAACCTTTGTTTTTCATAAACCAAATGCCTTTTCTTTGCAAGAGCTGGAAACATGTGTGTACAGCATGTTGGAAGTCCTTGGTCACCATATGCTAAGGTGGGGTTTAAATTCTATCACAGAAACTCATTTTAGAATTACTCTAACCACCATCATGTTCAAAACTTTGGGGCAGCTACTTCAGAACTTTTGGTAGATATAAACAGACTGGGTTGAGAGATGATCATAAAAGTCTCCATACAGCCAACTCCCAAATTGTGATGTATAGGTCATAAAGCATGGAGCCATCCCTCCTCCAGTGAAACATCCCACATGTGGAAGCACTATTTCTTAGTTTATTTTCAAAGACTAATAAGGCTAGCAGCTGTTGCAGGCAAATGACTGCACTGCTTTTAGATTAGAGCTGGTGATTATACCTGATACTCGCCTTCCCAACACCCATTAGTGCTATCTTGTGTATCTGCAACTGGATTCATCAGTGCAGTTAGATTTTTGTTAAAATGGTTGTAACACGAGTGAGAAAGCTCCAGTGTCGACTTGCAATCATAACTAAACAGGTAAATCTGAATGTCAAGGGTTGAAAATGTTTGTACTTGCTAAGTGTATGTAAGACATTGTTTATCCTCTGCAGAGAAAGTAAATTTCTCTGCCTTCTTCATTACTTTAGTATTTTTTATTAGATTATAGTCATCACAGCAAAAACCATATTTATCGTTGAAAAGCCCAACTTTCTTCTCCTTTTACCCACCGGTGCACTTTGGTATTCTTCTCTTCTCTCTGCAGAATAAGTACCCTGCAGAATAATCAGGCTTTAACAGAACTGAAAAAAATCCACTCCACCTTATTCTACCCTCCCCTCTCTCTAGTTCACCAATATTCATTCTGAGGTGAGTTTCAGCAAATCACAGCCTCAACCCTCTTGCATGGTCCATTAGTGATGAATGCCCAGAAGTCACACAGGACAACATGAAGCCCAATTACTTCTTCATGTGCTTTTCAGGAAGTCCTGTAGGGCTCCAGATAATTTATAGCTGACCAGTCTCCTATTTAACACCACCTCTACTTACAGAGACGTTGACACAATTGATCACTAACCAAAAGAAGAAAAGCCCAACCTGACAGAGCTAACCAGAAATAAAGCTTTCTCTGTTTCTTGGAACACCAGACATATGGAAAGAATGGTCACTTGATTTCCACAGAAATATGTACATGAGCAAGTTTTATGGGGCCCTCAACAGATGTAAAGAAAATGCCGTCTGAAGTAGGAAATATTTGAAGGCTTCTAAAGGAATATGTAGTAAATTTTTCACAGAAGGTTGTTTCCTTTACTAAAATAAATGGCAATTAATATTCTCCAAGAGTTTTTTTTCCTAATGTGTCACTATTGATGGGTCAGTTTTGGAATTTGAATCAGCATCCTATAGTAAAACCCCACAAGATACAAAAGGAAATAAATCTATTTCTCTCTTTGAAAGCCTGGGTGAAGAACAAGAAACAAAGAACGTTATTATGAGTAAAGCATAGTTTGAAATATGGAATTTGTCATATTAACACATTAACTGAATAATTAATTTCCTCACTTGAGTGCCAATGCCCATGTTTTTCTATATCTGCTCCTGATCTTGCTTCCATCACACTCCCAGGTAGAACTCCACTGGGGGACAGCTGTGCTGCCTGCTGGAGCAGCCAGGCTGGCAGAATTGGACAAGTCCTAAAACTGGAGAAGACTAAAACTTGTCAAATATTTCATCACATGAAGAAAAAGCTCAAATAGGTGAAGTGGTTGAGTAGAAAAGCAGCAAAGAGCATAAGAAGAAAAACTTAGCAGATGTCAGAGATGCTCTTGCATCAGTTACTCCATAAGTAAAATATTTATGGTGTTTGAGGAAGTCCCTTCCCAGGTGGGTAGAATTCAGATTCAAATTAATCAGAAGGGAAGAAAAAGAATTTAGGTTTCATAAATATGACTTGAATCTTCATAATACATTCGCTGTATTTATAGAGGCTACGTTGTGAGGATGGTCTTATGCCTTTGCTTTTTAAGTGTGCTTGCATCTAATAGATCAGAACAGTTGTACTGACTCAGGAGAGCAACAGCTTTGACATCCAAACCTTGCTTTTGACTAAAATTCCGTCTCAATGTCAATAATCTTGACTTTTCTAGTTATCATATTTGCTGTATCAAATTGAGCTGTTCTAATATTCTCATAAGGAAGAGCCCAAACCAGCGACACAGTATATGCAGCCCATGGTAACTCTCACAGTGGGCTGACTGAGATATTTTGGGGTTGTAGCCCATCTTTACCCTGCATTTCCATTCACAGATTGTTGGTTCACAGCTTGTTTTACCACGGGAGTCAGCCCCTGGAGATCTGGGGTGAGTGTGCCAGCTTGCAGTGCTTGTTAGGGAGAGCCTTTACTGCAGCATCCCACTCCCACAAAGGTCAGGGGCCACATTCTCGTGGTAGGAGACCTGCCAGGAGAGCTTGCTCTGTGGTCAGCAACAGGTGGAAAAGATTAACCCTTTGAGAGTCGTGCCCCTTAGCCCATCAGGGGTCACGACACCGAAGGCACGGCCCGTTGTCATCAGCCAACAGTCAAGCTGCAGTACTGGATTTATTAGGTACATCACAAGGCACTCTGTGAAATAACATTTTCCTCTCTCTGTCTTTGTTTGGCAGTTCCCTAGAGCTGATCCAGCCAAATGAATTTGAGAAGTGCAGTTAAACTGATTAGTAACTGAAAGCCTAGTAATTTGTTTATTTACCAGGGCTAAATTTATATGTCTATTTTCTTGAATTGTCTTTGCTCTCCTCATGCTAAATTTTAAAACTCTGGTACTCTAGCTGAATTAAAACAGCATTATAAATTCATGCATTCATTATATGTTTTATAAATTTATTCAGATACTGGTCAGGATCATGATCTTTGGAACATCAGACAAGTTTGCTTCCTTTTTTGATTTCGAAAGACTGGCAGGGAGCCACGGAGTTTGGTGTCATTTTTGGTGGCTCAGCTTTGCAGTGTGACCTTGTAATTGAGGTCCTTCCCATTGGGAGCTGCAGCACAGCTCATCTGAAACATGGTGCAATTCAGTGCAGGGTTACATTTCCATCCTTATGGGAGCTCTAACAAAACCACACTGGAACCTTCCACACAGACTGAGTTCAGTACCCTGCAATAACCTCCCGTGTGGGGAGAGAATACCTCACGCCTTGCTAAGCAAGCTAATTTCCTCTCCCTCATCAACATTTTATTCCATTTTTTTCCCCACAGGGAGTAAAAATGGGTGACTCAAGCTCAAACTCTGTTGAAAAGAAGGACAAAATTCTTGATTAAAATCTAAGTTCAGAAATGTTAGTATTTCACTGTAGGGATAAAGCTTGTACTGCTCAGACACTTCAATTCATGCTACATTGGAGTATCTCTTATTTGAGAAGACTTCTCTGACATGTGAGAACATTGCAGGTGTGAAAACACCACTAAGTTGGTGTGTCTATAGGTCTTATGCATTTATCTCTGAAATACCAGTATTTCAAAAAGAGCACATTTTGAATCTCAAGCCTTCAAACACTAAGTGGTGTGTCTGTGCTGGGGTTTTCAGCATTATGGGAATGCTTTACTTTTTCTATAGTCATCTACAACTAAATGTTTTGCAAAAGCATAACTAAAATACAGCACATAAGGGAGTATTTGGGAAAATATTTCATTAAAACAGAAAAATGTACAATAATAATAATAATATGTACACTTTAAAACACTGGTTACAAAAGAGCTCCCCCCTAACAATAGCTGTCTGTGCCATATTTCTATGAAGAGCACAAGTGCCATGTTACTAAAAATGAAAAACAAAGCCATGGGAAAGCATTATTTCAGCTGTCATCACTTTGCTCACATTAGAGTAATATGTACATAGTTACAACTATTGCTTGGTTTCCTTATTGTTTGTTTAGATCTTTCAGATAGCAACAACGCAGTGAAAAATACTATGAAAAATAAGGAAAATGTTTTCAATACAAACCCAGATATGAATAACCTGACTTCAGATTATGATTGTATCCATATGATTTCCTCCTTCTAAGCAGAAAAATTCAGATTTACTCACCATCCACTGAAATAATTTAGGCTTAGCTTTTAGCACATGCTAGTGGAATGCAGGTGTTGCCATAAGACATCATAGTGCAATGAGATTTGAAAGCTGCCCTTTTAATTGTTAACTGTAAACTGTTTTTCTTATTCCATTCTGCTGACATTATAGATAATGTAAGTTTAGATGTAAATGGAAAGACTTATTATGGAGAGAAATTTTAAGTACAAAATTTAGGCATGGCTGTATCTAGAGTTTTTTGAGAACAGAAGGCCAGGAAGCCAAGAAGATGAGGTTGAAATTTATAGATTTTATAAACCTATGTGATAGTTCCTGGAGGCACAAACAAACAAAAACAATCAAAACCCCAAACAAAACAAAAACCAAAACAAAACAACACACACACACACACATACACAAAAGGAAAATAAAATACAACCCCCTCAACAAATAAACTCACTAAGATTTTCAAGGAGGCTTGAAAATACCATACAGAGATTTCTGGGCTACTGAAATCCTGGAAATGCCTCCATGCATTTCTGGGATATGTTTACTACATCCTTACTGATGCTCAGGAGTCTTTTGAGATGTTTCTAATTGACCTGGATCATAATAATGATTGTTCTATCAATTTACCAGTTGGGATGACTGAATGTTAGTGCATGGGAATGTTACCTGCCACTATTTAATTCACTAGTAGAGTACTGGTATCTAAGGTATTTGCTGTCCAACACCACTCCAGAGAAAATTTTTTGTCTGAATGTTTTGTGGGTCTATGGCAGATTCAGCACAATGTTTCATTACTGAAAATATTTTTTAGGAAACTGATAGAGGGCTCATCTGTGGCCATAGCAGCTCCTGAAAGAAGGAAGGGCTTAACTCTGACAGCAAAGTGTGGATCCAGATCACACACCTTTTGAGGGCTGTTCAAACACTGTTTCCTCTTAAAATATAAAACTCACAAATTTTCATCAATTCTTAGAGGATATTCTTTAAGGAATAGGTGCTCTATTCAGAAGAATTGTGAAGGGACAAAAATCACAGAATCACTGGGTTGTAAGAGACCCTCAAGATCATCGAGTCCAACCATGCCCCAGCACCTCAACTAAACCATGGCACCAAGTGACACATCCAATCTCTTTTTAAACACATCCAGGGATGGTGACTCCACCAGGTCCCTGGGCAGGCCATTCCAGTATTTTGTCACTCTTTCTGTAAAACTCTTTTTCCTGACATGCAACCTAAATTTCCTTGCTGCATTTAAGACTGTGTCCTCTTGTTCTGTCAGTTGTTGAATAGAAATAATGAGGCAGTTGTGACTCATGATACCATCTCAGATAGGTCTGTCTTGCCTTGAAGGTGTCACCTTCCAGCTGAGGTAACAGTGAGGTTATGACTCTTGTTTGGTCATTATTAGGAGTACCATAATAATCAGGTGGGAAAGAAAGTATCACACAGAAAATTTTATGTGATTTTTCAAATTGTTTTGTTTTGCATGAGAAAGAAAACTAAAGCCTAAAAAAGAAGGTGTTTTAATTTTTTTACTCATGAAAACAGAAAATAAAAAGTGGAAGAACTTTGGTGATCCTTATGGGTCCCTTGTAACTCAGAATATTCAACAATTCTGACTGAATTCAGATTTATATGAACTGCCCAAGAAGGGCACAGGATTTAATGCACCTGCTCAAGAGAAGTCTGTGAAACTTGATTTAGATGAGGGTATATTCTTTGATGTGAACTAGACAAAGGAGAAATCTATTCTTTTACATATTCCTGTAAATTTATTTTGGAAAACTAATTGTTAATTCTTTAACAGCTTCTACCAAGATGTGTAGGATAGTGCCCTATTTTAAATATTTTTTCATCCAAACTGCTCAACAAGTTTCATAGGAAAGAGTCTAAATGGATTTCTAAGAGCAAAAGAAAAGAATTGGCTAGCTGAAAAAAAATACTAATGAGCATAAAAACTATAAGCTGAAATATAGAGACAGTCACACTCATTGGCAGAACTATGTGAAAGTTCCCTTCTAAACTCATATTTAAGTTGGCTTAAACTTCTGTGATCTTCTCCCTAGAAGCAGCTGGATAACTTCCCCAAAATGTGTCCTTTCTTACCTAGCCACATGCCTGAAGATATTTCAGACTCTGTTTTCACTGTCTTGAGAGCTACTCTACCCTTTCTTTGACAGACACTGTTGTGTGCCTCATTTATTCACTTAGAAGGTTGTTAGAAAGGCATCTTACACAGAACATTGCTTGGGCCCTGTCAGAGCTCTAGTGACTCTCCCTTTCCTGCTTATTATCTTTTCATGACCATTCATGACAGTTATTTTCTTTTCATGACTATTCTATTTTCCCCTTTTCTATCAAACTGTATGATTCTTCTGCAGTTCAGATGATTCAGCACCACTTGCTGGACTTTCAAACAAGAGTTCTGCAAACATCATGCACAAAGATGGATATTCCTATGATGCTGCTTATAGTGGGAGACAGAGGGATGTGGCAGCTTCTGCAACATGGACTGCCCCAGACATGTCCAAGATCTAAGTGTTACTATTGTTTGGCAAAGTAAATAATTATTTTGCATTTCTGTGCTTGACTCAGAGCTAGATGACTCCTCTGGAGAATTTGCCGGTGGCTTCACAACCTGGATCAAATTGTACAGATCCATGAGCTGGCAACTATCTGTGCTGACTTCAGTGCTGCTCCAAAAAGGAAAGAAGCTGCTTCCATCTGTGATTCCATTGCAAGACCTGAGTTCCTATTAGAATTAACCACTCAGATTGGCACATGAAACATCAGCAAATATTCTGAACGCGTCTGATTTTTACTTCTACTGTGCAAAGCATTTAAGAAAAAAATAATTCTGATCAGAATTGATGCTATGATGATAACAATCATGAATTCACTAAAGGAAGCAAACAAGAAGGAAGAGAGAAAGAAATAATGATAGAAAGTAAAAGATAAGTGTTTCAAAAATTCTGTCTAAAGATGACAGTATGTCTTCTGAAAACTAGTATTTTCTCCTTGTTATTATTTTGCTGTTATTATATTTGATTAATTATTTACACTGCACTATATTTGTGCATACATTTTTCAAAAGTGAGGTATTATTTACCCAGTAAGTACTATGTAAATCAACTTGCAAGAACTGTTAAATATTTATAGTCTGTCTGGAAGGTTAGAAAAAGTGCAAGTTGTAGGGATTGCAACTGCATACTGATAACAACAGTAAAACCAAAAGCATAAACATTGCAGAGGTCAAAAACATTTACTGTTTTCAAATTTTTTTTCTTGTTCCAAATCCCAAGATTTGAAAAAATACATTCTTTTAAAATATATCTGTTACATTTCACTGGCCTAGTAAATTGCAGCTTGCCTCTTAAAAAGCTTTCATGCCTGAGATTTGGTCTGAATTCTTTAGCACTTCAAAGCTTGACTGAAGAAGAGTGTGTCAGTAATTTACTGTCTCTTTGCATCTGTCACCTTGATTTTCTTCACCATAAAGCTTTAAATCTTGGACCTGGAAAAAGTGGAAGCAAAATGCTGGTGCAGCTCTCTTCCCACCATCCTAGCAGAAAAGAGGGGAGAATATAAAACTCTGAGCACACAACCTTCCTAAATAAGGACTGGGTTTTGTTTCAACATAACTCTTTCAAGAGTTAGCAGATGTTTCAAATCGGATCTTCTAAAATGCTGATAACTGTGCATATCTCAGACTACAATCCTTTCCAGAAGTCACTTTACTTCCGAAATATTTATAAAAAGACCATATGTTATATTTGTTCTTTGAGTTGGGGGAGGGGGAGCACAACATTTGCTTTTATTATTGTTCATTCAATAGTCACTTTCTATAAAACCTGTATAATTTTTCCCTTTCTGGACTATAATTTTGGTTTTGCATTTTTAATTTGAGCAGTTACCGAATCTGTTCCCATTTGTAATGTCAAAAATAATAATAGTAAGGAAACACACATGTGTAAGTTGCAAAAATTTTTACATATTTATCCTTCACTTCTCTCATTTACAGCTGTTTGCCTTCCTGCTGCTAGATTGAATCCCTGATTTATACTTAAGCTGAGAAACTGAAGAGAAGAATAGGCTGTCACTTCATCAGATTGGAGGCAATCCTTGCTTAATCACTGGAGAGGTGTCAAGTCCCCTTTAATGTCAGGAAGCCAAGTAAAATGACACTAAATTAAGCTTTCCAAGGAGAGAACTAGGAAGATTCTGCCAAGCCATGCTTACATCACTCTCTGCATACCAGAACTGCACACATGTGATGGAATCTACTAATGCAAGATCCGAGGACAGGGACCTCTACGTTTGTGGTGAGCTTCTCACAAGGAATATTGGCTGAGACCTGGCCAGTGTGACACTTTATAATAAACAGGGAGAGGCCAATTAGGCCCATATGCCTGAGATTCCTTTCATCTAATTCTGTCAGATAAAAGGGCTGCTTTGTCAAGCAAAGCTCTTTTTCTAGTCAGTGGGAAGAGATAAGCATCTCCAAAGGCAAATTGTTCAACATATTTTACACACCTAATGTGGTGATCTGAGATGAACCATCATCCAGGGTGCTCCTCTCTCCCTGTTGCCTCAAGAAGGTGCTTTGATGGTGAGATAGACCACACTCCCAGGTGGCTGAAGGAATAAAAATTTGAATCCAGTCATTCAGAAGTAAGGACAAAATGTAAAGGCAGCAAGTCTGGCAGGTACACTGAGAAAATACCTATGGCTTAAATTGTGTATTGCATGGCATGCCATGCACTGATGGATGCAGGGTAAATGCATGGATGATGCATGCACTGATGACTGCATGGCCAACCTGGATGCTGTTTGTACTGCCCATGTAGCACTGTCTGCCCTCAATTGTTATGCACGTACATTTTTAAATATAATAGAATAAATATAACAGCTGACTCCTTTATCTTGTGTATAAAAAGGCTTTAGGTACTTTTTATGAATAATGTTAGTGTCTCATCACACTCCTTTGTAACAGATCTTTCACATATTAGTTATTATAAGATAGTAGTATCATCAGGAAGCTGTATTTCTTGTCTCTCAGCAGGTTTCATCTTGCTGTGGTGATATGCTCAGGACACCAATTCAACATGTACATGTTTCTTAGGAAAAAGTTTCTGTTCAGAGTCAAGATGGAATCAAAGTGATATCACACCATATTTCATGTTATCAACTATGAAAGAAAGAATTTAAACACTGGATCTGTTTCTAAGGCATTCAATTTGAGGAAAAGAATTAGCATTGCAAAGAGAAAAGGGAGAATAGTGACTTTTTTCTTCTGCATTCATTGTCTTGAATCAGCCTATTGTCTGGGGCTGTACGTGTGTGGGAGTGCAATTCACTGGTGGTTGAATTCAACTCTCAGTTCTTTCAGCTGTGTTTTCAGCCTCTGATTTCCTATATTTCTCTCTGTAGTTTTAATAATGAGGGAGATTTTAGGACAATATGTTCTACATTTTCTGCATTATTGAGCTTTCTTCATGGCCTCTCCAGAACAACAAAACAAGACTAAAGCTTCAACAGTGTGAAACCAACACTAATAGATTATGTGTCAGCACCAAAAAACCTCAAGAGACTCTTGGGAATATAACGTATTCCATACCTATATAATGAAAAAATCTGATATTCATGCAGTCATACAATCTGCAATCTCTGAGCTACTTTTTTAATCATATCCCCACATAGGTAATTTTTAGTCCTGGAAGCAATGCCTGGTGCAATGCTCTGGCCTCTCTAACTCCTGGATGTGCTGGCGTTGGCATAAGGTTGGTTTCTTCCACTCAGTGACACATTGAATATAGAGATTTCCCTGCACACATGTATGTATTTATGTGCACACATGTATGTATTTATGTGCACAAATCCATGAGCAGGTGTAGAAGCCCACAGCTGCTAGGTCACACCTTGTGCCATACACCTAATATTCATTCAGGAGTTACCTGTGTTATAAGACTGAAAGAGGGAAATGGCAGCTGAAGGCAGTGGTGACAAGAACACTACACAGAACTAGGAAAATCTGATAAAACCTCTAAAGACAAGAAACAAGCCTTTAAACCACAAGAATAATTAAAGATTAAGATATTTACTAAGAAATGTGTTAAATTTCTCACTTGAACACCTTATTAGTACAGGTTCCAATTTGTTGATTGCTGACCTTAATGTCTATTAATTTAAACAACAGACTTCAGATTAAAGCATTTAGGGAAATAAAAAACATTTTGTTAAAATTAAATGCGAGTGAACTAGCGTAGTAACCTGATAGCTGAGCAATTGTCACTAAAAATGAACTAGAAAGACAACAGGTAAATACATCAGTACACTGTAGAAAGTAATCTGAGGATTTTTCTCCTTTGTTGAAAGCAAAGGTGCTGTTGCTGTGTTCCCTTATTTTACATTGTCTTGCTTTCTCACGGATTTTGTAGTACAAAACGAGAATTTCCTAAGGGGAATAACCTAATATAAATGGCAGAAAGTTTGCCTGCAGATGGAAATAATAAGGACTTTTCCCACAAGCATTTGTAGAAACATGAATTTATAAGGCAAATAGTCCTTAAGGGCTAAATTATGATCAAATGAAGGGAAACTAGATGTACTTCGTGCTTCTGATAAGCATTGAAAAGAAAATGAGCCTTGGTTTTTGCATAAAACATACAAAATCTGTTCTCTTTTCCTTGCCCTTGCTTCCAGCCAGATATCTTTAGTGTCTTATTAGATGATTCTGAAAAAGGGAAATAATTTAACATGGCATAAAACTCTGGAGAGATGATTTCAAAGGGGTCAGTAATAAATAATGCATAGTATCAATAGCTGTACTTAAAAATGATTTTAACTGGAATATGCATCTAAACTAAAGATGTTGTCTGGCCTGCCCAGTTCCTGTCTCCATCTCATTCATAGTTTCACATATTCTGGGAACTACAGTGTAGCATATTAAGATTATGTAGCTATGTTTATGAAAAATCTTCTAACTTCTTATAAATAAAGACCCAAATCCCATATGTAAGCCAACGAACATCTTCTGATGTTCAAAACCTGATTTTCTAAATATGTCATAAATTAACAGTTTGCTTGGAGATACATCAGTGTGCTGTGTGCCTTGAGCAAGGCTGCTCACATATAATAAAAGATATAATCTTAGTTACCCTGACATGTCCAGGAGGAGGTTTGCCAGGACTGTCCTGCATTAATGGTACTATAGACATCTCTACATAGTAATAAATCAATGATCAGTGAAGAGATAAATCATATGTTGGGAATCCTCAGGCTGCAGACAATCCTCAGGCTGCTGTTTCTTGTAAACAAACAAAAATATGTGTAAGATGTATGTATGCAAATCACATTACTTCTAAGGAAACAGTGCTTTCAGTATGCATGAGTAAGTGATTTGTTACTTGGTGTAGTGTAAAGATTGTTTAGGAAAAGGGATTATTCCTAGTAACAATGGCTCAATAATGCCAAACTAAAATCAGGCCTGGCAAGTCTGTTTTCTGTTAGTAAAGCCATTTATTCATCTACTGTTATAATTTCTGATTTCTTCTTCTCAAGCATTCAGTCTCAATGTGTGCCTTTGTTACAAGTTTATTTTAACTTCATAGGGGCTCTCTTCTCTCTGAGGGTCTCTGCACTGTGGTTTCCAGAAGGCAACATGGCCAATCACCTTACTAACATCAGTTTGTACACAGCTTTGAAATTAATATCTCCCCCCCAAAAAAAGAAAACCACAAAATTAAATATCTGTGTCTGTTTCTATCATGATACTGCATGGGACTCAAATGATGCCTGTGGCCAAGGCTGGACCTTGAAGAGAATTACTTTTGGATCATGCAAAGGCAAATGTAGGATGGGCTGTGTGGGTGTAGGAGATGGCCCTGCTGCTGGGAGACCACAGCACTGACCCACAGGAGAGGAGTGATGGCTGCAATAAATCTGGGATCAGGATGTACAGACACCATGGGAGACTCCATGTAAAATTACAGTGGGGAGCTCAGCAGGCATCTTTGCAAGCCAGTAAAACGCTGAAGAATAAGGAATATGAAGGTTTAGGAATTGAGAGGCTTTGGTCTTGTGGCATGAACAGAAGAACTGTGGCAAGAGAGATTTATGTTCAGTTCCTGCTCCATTTGTGGGCAGCATTATTTGGCTGAAGGTAAGCTCTTAAACTTACATTATGCAGTGCTCTCCAGCTATCAAATAGAGATGGGACAATCTTAATGCTGTGAGATTTTCTAAAAATAAATTTATTACTGAAATGTTCAGTTTTCAGATGTTGCAGTTATAGGATCATGTAAGTACCTTTTATTATAGGGCAGAAAATATAAGAATAAGCTATAGAATTTATCAGTTTTAGTTCCCTGCTTCCCAAAGCACAAGTGATGAAACCATCAAATGAACAAATGCCTATTTCATTTGTCGCCTTTTTGAAGTGGAAAATTAAATCTCAGTCACAAAATACTCTGAAAGTGTTTTTTTTATCCTAATTGATTTAAAACACTCGCTTTCTAAATCTGAAAAGTTGCAAACAACATCCACATTCTGATTTTCTTGAAAGAATTCTGCACCATATGTAAGCTGTTAGGCATCTGTTTTGTCCTTGTGTACATGTCAAATCATACTCCAGTTCAGCCTTGATTGTCCTATTGTGGATCAAAGCCACGCTCTGCAAAATGCACGATGCTGAAGCTATGCTCACTTACAGCCTCACTGTTACTGCCACCAAAATAAATTTTAGCAACTTCCTTGCTTCAGCAAACAGCTGACATTTCTTTTGGCAAAATGAACCACAAAACTCCTGTTCTGACGTCAAGGGGCTGACAAGGGCTTGGTACCAGATGAAGCTGTTTGTGGCTGGAGTGGGTGCTGTGCACCAAACCACATGTACCACTGCTGCTCTGGGCCAGCAGGAGCTCTCACAGTGCCAATAATCCTATAGGTTTTTTTATTCACATAATAATTTGGAGCTGGGCACTTCTTTTGATTTTGAAATAAATGGAGTTTTAAAATATCAGTGCCTAATATGCTGCATATTTGGTGTGCTGGACCCAGGGGGGCTTTTTCCTGGAAATGAAGACATTCTGATTGAACCTGATATTACACTCCTCTGATAAATTTATTTGCCAAGAGCTTTCATAGCTTTCTATAATTGAATAAATAGATGTGAATTATTTAATTTTCATTTTCTTTCCTTAATGAAATACAAGTTGTGATTTTTGCCTTGTTTGGACTACTTTTCTTCCATGAAAACAGTAGAATGTTTCTATTCTGCTAAACCACCTTTCATTTCAGGAAAGGTTATTTTATCATCTGTAGTCCTTCAGGTAGCAAAAATTTAAAGGGTTTTCTTAATAATGGGGAGTACATGCTTCTGCCAGAAAACTAAGTTCTAAGACTTAAAAAAAAATCTTTAAACAATTTTTTAATTTTTATTAATCATTGAATTCTTATACAGGTCAAAGGAATTCTAGAGAAAAAAATAAGATATTATTTTAACTGGAAGGTCAATTTCTAATTATGCTTGAAAGAATGTTTCAAAGTTATTCAGTTTCCTGAACTTAGTTGTGATTCCATCCCAGCTTTGTTTGCACTCCTTGTTGATCAACAAGACTTGATGTACTTGTGTAACTTCAATTTCCTTTGTCAGCATTGCAGTTACACTGCACAATGAGCTCTTCATGAGGTTGCACAACCTAATTTCCATATCATGGGACCCAGCACTCTCTAATGTTTTGTTGCTCCTACTGTTTCATCCAATGCAGTTAAACATCATTTCCCAAAAATTTACTCAGACGTCATCATAAATATCTTAGTCATGATTGCTTTCAACTGCATAATGGGACCTTGTTCCAGCTCTTTTAAAACAATATTGAACTATCAGAAATACATATTGCACACCAGGAAACTACCTAAATAATGTTGCAACCAACGCCCCTATAGGACATTTGTCTGTTCTCAATAAGAAACAGGAGTAATAGCTCCACAATGCAAGTTCTGCAGATTAAAGTGATTTATACATTTGTGTCAAGATCTTCCTCTTTTCTGAAAACTTAGGAAATCATCATCAGTCTTTTTGAAAGGTATTGACTGTCTAATATGCAAACCTGGCAAAACTCAAATTAGTTTAAGGTATTTTCTGGTCTGGGCATCTATAGCTATAAGAAAGTTTCATCTGTGCATTTGGCCAAAAGTAATGTGCAGCTTCAAGCTGTAGAACAATAAAAAAAGAGTGTGTGGCCACCACTAGCCTTAGGATGCTGAAAATCATAAAACTAGACTAAGCCACGAGGTCACAGAGGTCTCTATAAGTATTGGCAGTAAGTAGGAGCTGTCTTATGGTTTTGTGGAAAGGAATACAGATAAAACATCCAGAAACAGAGAGACAAACATCTGACAGACAGACAGAAACATTCCTGACTGTTGTTGTCCGATTTTTAATGATTCATGTAATTTAACTTTAGTGCCTTTTTAAACAGTCATTTGCCACTTCTCCTTTCTCTGTGTAGAAATAGAGAACAGAAAATACGTGTGGCAAACATAAACATTTAACTGCCCTTCAATCTGCATTGCATGGGACCCTGAATCACACATGATTTCATATCTTGGGTCATTCTCAGTTTCAGAGCCTCTGAGGGGTTAAGGATTGCAGTCCAAAAGACAACTGTGAGGCTTTTTACTGAGTGTTGCCTTCCTGTCTAGATACAGAATGTTGGGTTTAATGTTTCTGCTTCCCACTTTTTGGAAAATTCTCATATTAAATTTTAATAATTATTTTTGACAATATTCGAGCAAATATTACCTCAGTTTTTCAGAGAACAGAGCAAATTCCCAAGCACACCATATGTGTGCTTGGCCACCAATTAATGACATAGCTGTATAATGGCATATCTGCATAAACAGTGCAGAGAGGGGAGGCCAGTCTGAGAACAAAAAAATATCCAAAGGCTACGATCTTGTTTATGAACAGATTGATTCATGTAAATTCTCTCAAAGTTGAGAATTGTTTAATGATTCTGTTATGCAAACAAATCTGCTATACACATTGTTTGCAAGATATCAGTGAAAGTACTGAATCTCCATCCTACATGTCTGGCTATATGTGGCAGGACTTTGATCCTTGGTTAGTGCATTTATGCTGCAGAAAGTAGTTTTACTTGAATATCAAGTGACTTTTTATGATTTCACTGCAAAGCAAAGTTTTATATATAAACAAATCATTGCAACAAGCTCTATTCATTAATATTAATGAACAATATTAATATTATACATAGATTTCCTGCTTTAAGATTGTATTTTAAATGCAATTGAAATGCAATTCTATGGGATACTAATGTTTTATTTTTATTTAATGAGGATTCTATATATTTACCATCAGTGTGGTATTGACCTGCCTCACTGAACAGATTTTACCTGTTCCCAGAATTTGCAGTGTAATATAGTTCATGCCTGCTTTTGATCCTGTGATTGTTTGGATCTCATTGTTTTATATGGTTATTAACTGCAACAAGTCATATCAAGATTCACAGTTACATGAGGAAAATTCCCCAGCTGAAATCCTGACCTGTTGGACAAAGAAAGTATAAGCATAAGTTGCAATAAGGACAAGATTTATAGATCTAGGACAGCTATTGAGAGTTAAAATTTAAGCCTCAACTGCTCATTGTGGTGGGAAGAAGAGAACACAGTTAATTCAAATATTGTCTAAATCTATATAAAATACTTATGACACTGCTTGAGTAGCTGCTTAGCATTTGCTGCTGAAATCAAGACCATTTATAGCAGTGTCAAACCAAAGGGTTTACTCCATCTAAAGTAGCTGAAGAAGGTGCCCAGAATTCCTTCTATGTACATAGCTATTCCCTGTCCCACTGGCAAAATAACCCAGTTGGTTCATGGAAAATGTCATGGAAGAGGGAGTGTACAAATGCACTGAAAGGTGAAGGGCATCACAGACTAAATTATTATAAATACCTGCTGCTGTGTTTTACAGATAAACTGTGCTGTGCCAGGCTGACTGGCAATGCTTTTATTATGTAGTGACTGTATTTAATTTTATGTAAGAAAAGGCAGCAGCAACAGATATTCACACAGGGAATGACTGGGCAGAGAGTGAAGGCTATGGAGCATTAGCAATGCTAAGAAGCCTCAAACAGTCCTTAGAGGAATGGGAGTTTCATAACAGAGTCTGAATGTGTCTTAAATATCAGGCTGACGTTTGTCACCAATGCATTTCCCACACTGTAGGAGTTTTAAAGAATGACTTATTGGCTTATTGGCCTACTCAGCCCATGCGTGCAAATCCAAAGAGATGGATTCACTACATTTTTGCATATCCTTAATATTCCAAAGCCTTAGGATTCAAGTATTGCTCACATGTTGGTGAGCACACAAATGCAAGAGTGTGGGAAGGACTGGGAGCACAATCAAAACAGAAATTACAAGACAGGTCATTGTAGTCCAGTGTGTTATAAGGCAGCACAGAATAAATAAGTCATTCAGAACAAAGTGTCTCGTTCTGGAAATTGAGACATTTTAAAGGATCAAGTCTGATTTTACAGTTGTGAGTTACTTGACTGAGATTTTTATTCTGTAATTTTTAAGCAGTTTCAGAAAGAGCAGCTAAAGCCGCTTGCTTTGCCACATTTAAACTTGAATTGTCAATTTAAGTGTTGGAAAGTACTTCACATATTTTTCTTTCCTTTATAAAAATACCATTCCCTGTTCACAGTGGATTATGGTGGCCTAGTGACCTGTCCTCTGGAATATCATCCCAGGATGTCTACATGGACAGCCTTCAGCTCCCAGCAGCACTGCAGCCACCAGAGGAGTTCAGGGACTGTCATTTATCCAGGATTATTGATTCCAGGGAATGGTTCAAAGCTGTCACTCAGCTGCCACCAGGTTGGGCTCTGCTCAGCCCACTCAGCCTTTCCTTCCCTCACAGCATTTCTTTGGGCTTCTGGTAAAAATGCCTACACATGGGAGACAAGAGCCTTGGTCAATAGTGATTATTAAAGCTTTCTCAGGACATCTAAATGAGGCCTAGGGTTTTTTTTTATCTGGACTGTATTAAATGTTTCTATCAAAATGTACTTTACATTGAAAGTGGCTGATTTTTTTTTCCATAATCTATTTTCTAATAATGCTTTTAATGTACAAAAAGAAAATTTAAAGCCATTTCATTACATAGATGAATATGTAGTAATTTTTTTCATTGTTTCCCACTTTTTTGCTTTGTTCTATCCTTTCCAAGTTTTTCCAGATTAAAAGACACATAAAGAGAAAGGCAAGAGTAAAACTTAAAAATTTACAGGTATGAACTTCTAACATAAAAAACTTCAAAACTCTTTCAGTGAATGGATGAAAGCAAAAGAGGCTTTTTATGACATAGTATCTACACTTTCACATAAATTATTTTACATTTGAAATAGTTTTTTTCATGTTTGGAGAAGCCATGAAACTTTGGAAAAGAGTCATAAATACTTGAGTACTTGAAAATTACATTCCTGATGAAGATATTGTCTTCAAGGCAGCCAAGCTTTTGTCATCTCTGTGTGGGTCTGTTACAGAAAAATAAGAGTACCCACTAGGGGAATTCAGGTGGATTTACTTTTCCTTTTTTTTAGGCAAGTTTGTTGCTGCTTAGGTGTTAAGTATTGCCAACCCTCTGCAAACTTGCAAATGAGTGTAGGAAGAGCACTGAAGGGCTTCCAGGGCAGAGAGGGAGCATCAGGGAAAGATGAACAGGTCACAGACAACTTGAAAGATGAAAGAAAGATAGCAACATGTGTATGGCTCTCCTGGATACTTCCAAAGAGATAAAGAACAAAGCAAAACATAAATCAGTGACAATTGGGATTCTTAGAACCGGGATTCTCAAGGATGGACATGTCACAATAACTGTTCCCAGTGCACACAAATACCCTGCTGTTTGTTAATGCTGCTTTGCTGCTGATGCCAGCACCATTTTTCTTCATTTGAGGTACTGGGGGTTAATACTAGGGAGGATTTTTCAACCTATTTAACCATGTGTTGTGAAGTTGGTTGACCTTTGACTGCTAAGTGCTGACAGGGTCCTGTGAGCCCTGGAAATGATAGCAAGATCTACTGGTGAGGTGCAAGCAGATAAAGAACAAAGTAGCACATAAATCAGCAGAAGCCAATTAGGGCACTCCTACTCCAAAAAATTTGCAAGGAGGAGAGGAAAAGACATGAGCCATGATTATTATGCACACTGGAAATCTCTCACAGTCATAAATTTGAAATAAATTGCTACAGGAACTGGGCAGCTTGTCATTAAACTCTCCAGAACTGGGGACTGGCAAAACTGTGCATCAGAATTAATGTTTCTGAAGGGTAAATATGACCAACAAAGACCTGTTCTTGTCACATTAGCATTATATTTTTTGCATTCCATTTCTAGTGCAAGAAAGTTTCTGCTGGTTCTTTTTGCAAGATATGATACTGGGGAGAACTCAGAATAAACAGCACAAAAAATGGGAGAAATCTTGATCTGATTTATCTCTTCCAATTTGAACAGTTCTATACTAGTAATGAGGATTAAGAAATCCTGGGAGACAGCCTTGAGCCTGAGAAAACAGCTGCATGCTGCTTGAACTGCTACAAAAATTTGTATGCAGAACTAACACTTAAGGAAAAATCTGCTTCAGTTTCAGGTATCTGGGCACCTTGTGGTTTCATTAATTTAAACAAACAGTAATCAGCTACTCTTAAATAGCTGCTTCTTGATCCCCCACCCTAGAGATCAAATGATTACATAGCTAGATAGTTATTTCTCTCATTTCATAGATGGCAAAACCAAATATGGGAATGCTTGAATGCATTGATAGAGTCACCAAGAGCATAACCCAAGGGCACCAATAAAAATACCAACACTGCTGAAAGTCAGTGCAAGCCTGAAGAATGAGCACGAAGAAACCTTATGCTATAAACTGCCCTGTTCTTAGTGCAGGGAACATTTTCATTTCTTCTGAAATTCTGACAGGACTACAATGACTGACTCGGGATTTTAAGACACAATTTTCGGAGCATCCGAGTGACATCTAGGAGCATATTGCCATCAACACTCAATGAAACAAAGTTATTCCATTACCTTGTTCCTGTAGATAATCCTGTTTTCTCTCAAGGTTCTTCTAGCCCTTGGTATGTAGCCATGCCTGTGTTCTAACTTGTTAGCTCATTCACCTGATTGATCTCCAGGAAAGAAAAATGCAAAAATGTTCAGGCAACTCAAAGTCACTCTTCCCAAAGCAAATTGTTTGTTCTTGCCTGATGCTGTTTTTTGTTTTAGATTTTGCCTGGAATAAATAACTAGGACTTGTGAATACAGCTATTTGATGTACTGGTTCTAAGGGCTCCATATATAAAATATACTATTCTTGTGAGCAAAAGGTGAATGTATTTTTCTTGACAAAACAAATTTAAAGGTGATGGAGACATTTTCTGATTGTACAGTCACACGGGTTTTCCACTTCTTTTGGGAACCTGAATGACACTTATTTTTTTCAAATTTTCTTTTTCTTACCTTTTCTTCATATATTCTTCAACTGTGCTTTATCTGACATATCTCCAAAAAGTGTGGTCTCCACAAGGATAACTTAATCATTTACCAAAAACTATGTATAATTATTACAAGCAATAATTTTTGTGAATATATTCTGTGCATTTTTGTGATATTTATATTACTAGTTTAGGAGTAACTAAATAGGGAAAATAAGGGATATATATATTTTTCCATAGGTACTTTTGGTATTGGATGTGTTTTTGTTCTACAGACTAAGATAAGGAACCTGAAAGAAGGTGAGCTGGTTCATTGTTCAAAATACTAATTTCTGAGAAGCCCCTTATATCATAAAATTGGAGAAGAGTATGTAAATCAGACAATCATTTTCTGATGTCTCATTCTGTGTATAAAGATTATAGTTAACAGAAGAAAAAAGTTAGGACATGCAAGATACAGAGCCAATATTAAGAATCTGATTATTTTCCTATCTTCCAGTCTTATAACTTTTCTGCACCTGCTGAATTATGATATGTGGTATTTCCCACCACCTGTCAACAGCCATTGGATGTGCCACCCAAATGTTGATTCATCAATGTTTTCAGTAATACTGCTGCTACTAGAGATAAAAGAGGGGTTGTTAATGCCCTTGGAAATAAAAGCAGACTAGTTGAACGAAACTTTTTTGTTTAAATTATACTCCAAGTCTTCCTTTCCTTCACTGAAAAAAATTAACCTTCTTCTGGCCGAAGTTGCAAGCACAAGCATGAAATCCAAACTTTTAGTTGAAAATTATCAGTGAAACGTCATGTAACATAAAGTTTCAGCTTTTGTTATTAAGCCATTTCATATTGATTTCTTTTTAGCAAGGAAATGTTATGTGATGGGAAGCCAGAAGCACATTTGATGTGTTAGTTTCTATTGTAACACCTACTAGGAGCTTCACTGATGGGCTGAAAGGCACTGGTTACTAGCTCAGTACTCAACACTGAATATGGCAAGAAACAACTCGCAGTGAAGATGGATGACAGGAGACAGAGTAAGTTCAAAGATTATGGAATGCAGCCAGAAGGAATCAGCTGTGCCCTCTAAAGTCAGAAGGCTATGTGTGAACGTGAGTATTTCTCTCTGATAGACAGTTTTCTAAAGCCTCTCAGGAACCAAACTCTCCTCAGTGTTTTCCATGCACTGGTGCAGTTTCTCATCTCCCCTTTGTCACGAGTGACACAGACATGCCTTGCACAGCTCACAACAGAGATCAGTATCCAAAGTGATGTTCTGGGACATATGGCTGCTGTCTTATTTATACACAAACCACAAATATATCATCACTGCACAGGATGCCACCCTTGCTGCTCAGGCTTACTCCTCCATATGAGTTGTGACTCCCTGATAACACTTTGAGCAAGGGCAATAACATCCACTTCTTTCCATTTCCTTGCACTCCCATATCTACTCTTCTTTCTTTGATCGTTTCCAGGGTCAAATGTGTTTTTTGTGCTCAGCTTGAAATGTCAGTTTGTCACTGAAGCTGCTCCATTGTCTTTGGGGTGTTGCTCTGGCTGTGTCTAAATTCTTTGGATTTGGCATTAAAGGGAGGAATCCTGTCTGGCTCCTTCTGGTCAACAACAGCACACTCAGCCAACAGCTGACTCAGTACCTCCACTTCCAGGCTGTGAAGATGAGTCACTTACTCGGATTCCAAAAACATTTTTTAATAGTTTAGGTCCTGGTATAGATCTTATCAAAACTGTGACTCTGCTCAACTTTTCTACTCTTAAAAATACCGTTCTTCTCTGAGAAACAAAAATTAAATGGGTATTGTTTTAACATTTACCCAGAAAATGGCAGGTTTTTTCCCTAATGAAGAAAGATTTCCAATTTTAGGCTCCTATAACTCCCATTGGGTGATCTGACAATATTTACAAAAATCCTTTATTCAACATTGTTTGGAGGTAAGTGAAATAGCTTTTGACAAGGAAGAAAAGATGTGCATTATTATAAAAATTCTATTTTGCACATGAATTTGAGTCAGATCACACAGATAAATGTTTAATAGTTTCATTCCTTACTCATGCAAAGTAAAGCAGGCAAAAAAAAAATCCTTGGAAATCCATGCATTACACTTGAAAACTTAGCTACTCTGTGTAATGAAACTAGTTCTCCACATTCAAAAAACACCTCAGTACAGTGCTTGAGGACCTAGTGGGGTGTCTGGTGTGAGCCCTATGTGTTGTCAGGTAAATTAATGCAGGATTGTTTTTTAAATGTTATTAAAATTTGTTTTGTCTATACCTCACCAATTTGCCCATATATTATTTCATTAGTGTAGTAAACTTCTGGTGATCTGTTCTAGTTCACCTCAGTAGTGAAACATTTAGTGAAAAACAAACTGGCACATATCTGGATTAAAAAAGGACCCCAAAACTCTCAAGGGATTTTTCTGGCTTACCAAGATACTTTGAATTTCTTGAGAGGTAAGAAGAGAGATACAATTCTGTGGCTGATATAAATGTTATTGTTCTTTCATTCCAGTATAAAAAGGTTACTTTTACAGTAATATTCTGTTCTTAAAATATATAAATGGAAAAAACCCTACAATCTGTTTGAATTGATCTTCAATAATAAAGGCAAACCCAATAAGTTTCAGGTTTAAAAGAGTTTGAAATTTGGCATATTTTCATTGTGATATTCATGAATTCTATTATATTAATGTTAAAGGCCCTTGTTGAAAAATGTATTTCATTCCTTTGAACCAGTGACTGAGTTACTGAGCATTCAGACACAACCACAGGAAACTGGCAAGTGTATTCTACACAGAAATGGGAAGGGACAGAAAAGTCCATTCATAAAATTACATATACATATACATATACATATACACTCACACATACAAATTTATACAGGGCATTATGATTAGGCATTATGATTACTTCCCTTGGCACAGAGATACCCCAGTAAATCAAAACACTTATTTAAAGAATAGTAATGATTTTTTTTTTAATTTTACTTTACTCTCTAAGTCTCTAGGAAAGTGCTGGAGGATGATGGAGAGAATATATCTTCTTTTATTTTCCTGAAATTTCTGTTAATTCTAACTGTTCCTTATAATTTTTTTACTATAATTTGTATAACAGCAATCATATAATAGAATCATAGAATGGTTTTGGTTAAAAGGGATCTCAAAGATCATTTAGTTCCAGCTCTCCCACCATGGACAGGGATACCACCCAGTTCTCCAGGCTGCTCAGGGCCCCATCCAACCACGAACACTTCCAGAGATGGAGCATCTGCAACTTCTCTGGGCAGCCTGTTCCAGTGCTTCACCACCCTCTGGGCAAAGAATTTCCTCCTAACATGTCTTTACATTCCCAAGAGCTTTTCCATTTCTCCCCAGACATCATCCCTTCCTCCTGCTGTGTCAGCTGCACCTCTCAACTTGGTGCCAGTGCAATTACTGGACACCTCCTTTGAGAGGTAAAATAAATGTGAAGAATGTCTGCAGGAGTATAAAGATGTTTGAGATTTAGCTTTCCACTAAAAGGAAGTTCATAGTGACCAAATGTGGTTTTCAGTCTAGTGCTCCAGACATTCATTATTGATCCTTTCATATACCACCAAGGAAAACATTACACTTTTTATGGTTTTAGTTTTATATTGTGAAAGATATGCTGCAGGGTCTAGGACATCTCACACTTTTAATTAGTTTGTCAAAAAGTCTTACAGTTTTCTTCTTCATTAAGTGGAGAACAAACATGAATACAAAGAATTTAAGATGATAAAAAAAGTTAAAGTAACATAGAAAATTAAAACAATAGAAAAATTACCAAACATACTATGTTTCGATAATGAGTTAGGCTCAACTCCATTTCAGACAGAACTGAGTTTATGGCTACATTCATCTGAGTTGTATCACAAGAGTGGTACAGGATGAGGAAGGGTTCCTGGAAGGGTGGGATGCAGCTCTTCCCCCTGCTCAGTGCTCACATCCCTGTTGCTCACACTGCCCATGCTTCATGCTTGGAGTACAAAGAGCCTGGGCTCCCATCAGGGCTGTGAAAGCTCTCAGAACTTCCTCCTCCCTCAGTGTTTATTTTCTTCTGTCATGGTATATTCCCTGGTATACAATACCTTGGGCTGACCTGGCAGTGAGAGATGGTGCCTTGCTTTGGGTGGGTCAATAAAAACAAGTTTGACAAAGGAAGCATGGAGCACTCTCAGTATGGACAAAGCATTGCTGGCAGTCTCAACCCTGGTGGTAAAGTCAGAGAGGTGACAGATTTAGACAACAGGGCTAGGCTTTCATCAGTTAACTCTGATCAAGTGTCTGAAGGTCCCAGATAACCTCCTTGACATCTGAGCAACAAAAAAATATGTAAATAAAGCTTTCATCACACAGTGAAATTTGAAGAAGCAGTAATTAAATGTTAATTACAAATACATAATATTATATGCTAAATATGTTAGAAAGCACAACCCACCAAAATATTTCCTAAAGACACCTTTGGACATAACCAAGAGTCTCTTTCTGTCTGTGCAAAGATGCCCTACTTTTGCACCAAGACTTCCTTGCATTGCTTTGTTAGGAAAAATAGAGTGTAGACATAGGAGAGAGGAAACCCTCAAGAAAATTGACATTTGCAGTGTTGGTGCTTGTTTCTAACAAAAGAAAAATGTTTTATAGCTGTAATTTTTATTTTTAATAATAAAAATATTCTATAAAATCCAAAATCATAGCAAGGAGGGGACAACATAAATTATTTTTGTTTGCAGCATATCTGACCCTCGGAGATTTTCAGTAAAACTAGAAAGTTGAAAATTGGTTTCAGAATGAGTGTAATGGCAAGAGTACAAGTTTCCTTAAAAGAAAACAGACAATTCTCTCCCTTTGCAATGCCTGTACAGAAATCACCTACACCAACAACACTGTTTCAAGTTCCAAGGCTTACATTTATTTAAATGTGAATTGTAGAATTATTTGTAGCTCTGCAAGGTCATCCATTGATATCTGATGCTTTTCACAACAGCCAAACCAGCAGCAATCTTTGGGTGATAGTTGAAGTGCAGGGATATCATAAAAGTGACATTCTCTTTGGATCCCACTCTCAAATGTTTTGTTGCAAATCCTGAGGTTTGTGTTCCAGGCTTAAACTTAGTTTATATCACACAGAATAAGTACAGATGATAGTATCTGCATAAGGAAACTTAGGGTTCTAAGCCATTTAGCTAGGACTGAATATGACAAATATAGGAACAGGCATAGGAAAGGCAGCTTTCATCAGCTAACACACAAAATATCCTGTGTATTACACGTCTACTTACAGAGTCATACCAAATCACAGAATGGGACTGGCATATGATTGGCACTAATACTTGTGCTCTGCTAGAGGAACTTCTTTTGTTGAGTAATAAAACTCTTTTTCACTGCAGTGAGGAAATAAAATCCACAGCAAATCATCTGTGCCACCACACATAAAGGAAGGTGTTAAAAGGTTGCAGTTTATTATATATGAAATGCCTTTGGGATATACAGTTTGTCCCCCTAGTTCATTTGACAGCATTCTTGGGATAGCGTTCCAGAGTTAATTTTATATGTTGTCTTTACTCCTCTCGGATCACGCATTCTAAAAGTTCTCCCTCTTTTCTTATCAGGTAGAAGATGTTTGTCATACTCCAGCCCTCTGGCCTAATGAAGACCCTTTTCTTTCCAGCAGGAAGTTTAAGAACTGAATTCATATGAGGAATTTCAAGAACATCTCTCAAAAAAATGAAACCCACTCAGGGCGCATTATAGGAAATAATTCATCATTCCACCTCTTGTATACAATCAATAACACTAAAAGACTGTCTTGTCATCTTATCAGGCTACATAGGTTTTAGCAGTTCCTTTATTAAGCCTGGAAAAGAAAGCAAGGAGAGGGGGGTTCTTTGAACATCCAAACACAGTGTCACACTGAGTGTGATCCTGACACTGCCCAGGGAACCTGCTATCCTTTGTTTACAGATGGATCTGTGATAACCCGGCAGCTCAGCTGGAAGGTCACTCCAGAGGACAAGCAGGGAGTTCTTTTCCATCATCCCTGAATCCTGGAAATGGCCGAGTTGACCACCCTGGGTATCCAGGCTCTCCGTTAAATCCTACTTTTCCTGCTGACAGAAGTATGTGGAATGTGATCAGGAGATATTTGGGCAATTTGTCTTCTCTTACAAGCAAGAGGGAGAGGGAAGGGTGGACAAACCCCTATGAGCTATCTGGAGGGAACTTTATTTCTATAGATAAAATAATACAGCCATGAAATTTCACAGGTTTTGGCTGCTGAGATAACAATTGTGCAAGGCTGTTTTGGATATCCATGTGCATCCATGCTAGCAGTGCACACAATCACTGACACCACGTGTATATCAGATCTGCACTAGAGGCAGTAAATGCTGTCCCATGGACTGACCTGAGCATATCCAGGCCAACATTTCACCCTCTGTTGCTGAGTCCATGGGTGTCATCACACACCACCAAGGTTTGCTCTTCCCTATTCATAAAATCACAGCTTCAGCAACAGGCTAGGAATGCACTACAGCTACTCCAGCTGTGGTAAACCTTTACAGTCCTCCTCAGAAAGTTCATCAGAACACATTCACTTCTGGTAGATCAGTAGTTCATCTTGGTTATCCTGACTCATTCTTCAGATAACAGTGACATAAGCTGTTGTCTCAGAGTAAGGTATAAAAACTTCTTCAACAGCAGTCATTGAATCAGGTTTCCTCCTTTTTCTTTCTTTTCCCCATAATTAAAATATGGATTTTATGATAATATTATTTTTACAAGCTTTCTTTTTTTTTTCTCCAATATTTAAAATATGGATTTAGTTTCTTGTATAATCTTCAAAGCTTTCAGGCTTGTCAAAATCATAACAGTGAATCAGGTTCAAAACTATTGAATTATTATTCAAAATTCTTGAATTTTCAGAATAATTTAGCCTTCTTTTCAGCTTGGATTTCAAATACATTTTAGATCTCTAAGCTGTCCAGGCTTCTGACATGTTGAAAAATGAATGATTGCCTTTCATTATTTCTAAACTGTTTTCTAACCAAAGCTAAAAAAAAAAAAAAAAAGTAGTTAGTTTGTTTCAAGTCTCCTGGTAATTAACTTTAGATTTATTTACTCTCTGACATTTATCTGCAAATGGTTTTTATGATTGTTTTTGGCACACATCTAAAGCATATCATCTACGATTACATTGCCTTGTCCAACTACCAGCAAACTGACACTTGACATAATTTTGTCAATTCACCATTATTTAAGGTTGATTTTTTTTTTCTTTGTCATATTTAATCTGTCCTAGAGGCAATTTTCCCCTCAAGGTGATTATTTCTTTCTGTAGCCAGAGAAGTAACTGCTAAAAGAATTAATTTAGCAAGTGAAAGAATTATACTTTGAAAATTAATGTTGATAATAAAAGCCACAATTTAATGCACAAGGACAAGTTTGTTAACAGCAGAACACAGGTTTCATTACTGACCTGTGACTGTCAACATTTTTTATACATGTCTTAGTTCACAGAGAAATGTTGATGAAGAACAAGTGTCCTACTCAGTTGTACATAAACCTAAGACTGGGATACTACTACATCTTTGTAAGGAGAGAATTCAGCAACTAGTGCCATGTTTGTTTTTTGTTTTTTTTTCTTTTGTTACATAGTCATATAGTTGATCTTGTGTTTGACATAAGGAAATAGCAACATATTTATTAATTATTTCATATTGAGATGATTTAAATTAAAGAAACACTAACATACATCAAACTTTCCTCTCAAGCAAATTAGAAACAAGAATCAAGAAATAAGATTTACTTTATTACGTTTAGTGCTAAGAGATTTATTTTTAAAGAAAAGTTTCAAGTTGATTTTTAGGAAGCATACAAGTTTAGAGATCATATGAATGTCTTTGATTAAAAAAAGGAAAATCTGAATTGCAGATGGGAAACTGGGCATTCCACCTCTGCAGTGGCCTGTGTCCCTTTTATTTCAGATAACTTTTCCTCTGTTTGTATATAGTAACATCTAATGACAGATCCAGTATGAATGACCAAACACATATAATGAGGATAAAATCATATGAAAGCAATATACCTCAATATCCATGTCCTTGGCAAACACTGTACTTGACATTGTGCAAGAGTCTGTGCTTATTTAGTTGTTCCATGAGTGATTTACTTGCCCTGCTTTTCATTTTATGCAACTTGCTATAGTTACACAAAAAAATTATATATCATTATAGGATAATTCAGCTGAAAAAATTGTAAAAGCTATATTACAGTGTAGAAATGATACATGACATGAAACAGTGAAAATTTAAATATGCTCTTCCAGTTTAAAACTTCAGAAATATTCTTTGAAACAGTAAAAATAAAGAGAAATTTGTCAGCAAGGATGAAATTCATCTTCCTTAATTTTTGGCATGTGAAACAAAATACAGATTATTGAAATGTATTCTGCACATGGATTGGAGAGAAAATGACCTGTAAAGGGCAATTTAGGCCTTGTCTTTTAGACAGCTCTCTTGGAATAAGGTGAAACTTCCACAGGAGGTATCTATCTTTCTCCTGATAGATACTGATAGAGACTGAAAACTTCTAAATGACCTCTTAAACCCAATGTCTATCTATTAGATGGCAAAGATAAATGAGATGAACATTACTGCCAGTCTCTAAACCAGAGCATGGTGGTCTCCAGCAAGCTCAAGGACAGTACAGCTGTGCCCCTTTCCCCAGAGTTTCCCACTCAGACAGAGGATACTCAGATTCACATCCCACTGAGAGACACCTCTTTGGTGTCTGCTCTGCTGTGAACAAGGTCTTAGAAGCTCACATCTTGATTCCAAGATATCCACTTTAAAGTGGGACAAGGAGGAAATAATGGTTTATATGTCAGAAACTTGTTTATCTATTTCACTTACTGCCTATGTTTCTCACTATTTTATCATCTCTGTGTGTTAGGGCATAAAGGGTTTACTGTAAACTTTATAATGAATAAAAATTACTCAATGAACATAACTCTAGGACAGAAATGTAAGTTCAAAATACTTACATAAGGGAGTAGACAGTGGTTAAGAGGCTGGCTTGTTGTCCTGGTTAATGCCACTGCACTGACCTTCAGTTCTGCAGCCGATCTGGAGCGCTTCCATTGAGCCACCCTTTGACTGAGCCATGTGAATGCACATCGTAATAAATACTGTTGAATAATTCGTGTTTTGATGTATGTAAAATGTAAATATGTTTTATAAAATGAAATGCATAAGCAGGTTGGGCATGAAGCCGACTAATTCTAGGACAGGCAACACCCAACAGCCTTGAATATGGGAAAGACAATGCCCCTGCCGGGAAATTGGGAAGCACACTATTAACACCAGAATAAAGGGTAAATCAAGATTGGAATCAGTCCTCGGGCAGTGGAACTGTGAAGTGCCCAGCCATTCCAGGAGATATGACTGGGATAACGCCTTCCATTCAGGATTTCACCTCCCATTCATTCACTGGAGGAACGAACTTAACATTCATCTTTCCGCGGGGAACCACATTCAACAAGACCAGACGGCAGAGATGAATATGAAGAAACAGACCCAAAGACAAAGAACTATTGGGAAATCCTCTGCTGTCAGTAAAATAAACTGTATAAAAGGGACCTCGAAAAGGGCCAATTTGTGAACGAGAGGGTTACAGTGTGATAGAGGCCATAGCTGAGGTTCATCTAGTGTTGATCCCGGGCACCGACACTAAACTTCCGATTGCTGGTTTGCCCAAAATTTTTGATCTGTAATTCTTTAATTAATAAAATTTTATTAATTATAATTGGCTTGACATTTATAACATATCATTTTAATAATTTCCCATTCAACTCCAGGAAACACAGTTTACCTACCAAGATGTATGTGGCACAGACAGCATGCTGAGGGGTGATTTACTCAGATTCTTGCTGTTCACCCATCATTATCTGTACATCTCCATCACATGTGAATTGGTTGTAAAATAAATTTTGTCTGTAGACCTATTCCTGAATCTATTGCTAAAGTATCCTGACTAAGCTTAATCCATTTCTCTCCAAAGGTTCTTCAAAACTATAGCTCGAGAGTTTAATTTAAGTAGCATTTTTCCTATGCATGAAGAAGGCTCATTAAATTCAGTATAAAAAAGAAAGATCAGGCAGCTAGAATGGAGTGCCAGATGTAAAAAAGATAACTGACTATAGTACATACTAACATTTTTTCTGATTATTGCTTGCATTTTGTCTGACAAACATTAAATGCCTTAAGTTTCTAATTACTACTCCAGTCATAAGAAAATATTTATTGCAAGAAATCTTGGGAACCTACAGAAAGCTTTTCATGCACTAGAATTGACAGTGTTTCCTCTGATAAAATGTCATTGGTTTAACCCGTCTTTCTTCTATTTAATCACTTTCAGAGGCTCATTAGACCAAAAGGAAATAAGCTTTAAAACTCAAACCACATGCCACATATAAAGAACAAAACAACAACAAGAAAAATTACAGACTGTGTCATTAGTTTCAACATTCTATGCTATCTCAGTAATAAAAGAGTTAAAAAGGTGTTAGAAATACCCTTTTCAAATGGGAAAATGCATATGATTTCAAGGTTATGGTTCCTATTAACCCACACGTAATGGGAGTTTTCAAGGACATTTCATAAGTGAATTTTTTTCTGTACAAGGGCTTCCACTTCACTAATGATAATGAGTTTCTGCTACTTGAAATCTTTTGAAATTAATATAAATCCTACAGTGGCTTTCCACAATAAACAAAATTGTGCATCATTCATTCTACATAGGTAAATAGGTGGGTAGAAAAGCATAAAACTAATTAAAAATATAGAGAGCTGAGTAAGACTTAGATTATTGGGACAAGCAAGACCCACCAAAGTGATGGATGAATAAACTTTCTTCTTACAGAAATATACAGACAACTCATAGAACACCACATCTTAAATCATATACCCAGGCAAAAATGTACAAAATTCAGAGGAACATTTAAGTGAGTGCCCAGATTTGAGACATGCCTAAGCCATGCAACTTTACAGAGGTTTTCACTGCTTTGCAATTCCTTTAACACATTTTCTGTTGGTTGCCTTTTACTTTTCACATCTCCTTTTTATGGAACTGTAATGAATAACCATAAGGCATCTTGAGGCTATTCAATTACTAGAAAAAAATCCCTACTTCCAGAAAGTTGATATCAGAGAGGGTGTATTTGGGCACCACCAGATGTAGGTCCATGTCCTATTTGCTTACATACTGAGAGGAAAACACAACAGTAGAAGACACTGGAATTGTCTCATTTCCAAGTATTTTCCTCATCTTCAGTGTTCTGCTCTCCTTACACATCTTTTTTCACTCTTGCACTGAGATTAACAATTCTCTAAATTTTTATATTTACTTAATTTCTGGAGGAGGTGTAATTTTCTTCTAGATCTCCATTAACTATTAGACAAGGTCCCTTTGAATGTGCCTAATTTATAAAGTTATTTCTCATCCATAAAAAGATCTGGCAAATCAAAGTCCAAGTGACATTAGGTATCAATGACATATTAATCCTTCTATTTTTTTTTTTTTTTAAATTTAGGCACTATAAGGTGTTAATATTTTAATATAAATTACTAAATAAAAAGACTAGCTCTAGATGAGTTCATGCTTCAGCTGGGGGTGAAAAAGGATCACACTGATTTTTGATATATTGATTTTTACTATCAAGACCAAGATTACTGCACCTCCTAAATCATTTTAAGTGTAACAAAAATAAAAGTGTTCATTTATTTGTTCTGGGTAGTTAGAGAAAAAATCAGATGTCTGATAGTTGTTGCAATTACAAAAAGAAGTTAAAGCTATATGTCAAACAATTCTTCTGTTTTAAGGTGCAAAAAGTAAATTAGATCCCAGCAGATCATATCCTCAGCCACTATTCCTCACTCCTTGGAAAGTGTTAATTCTCTTTTCCAAGTGGCTCTCAGCCAGATTTCCTCATCACCGACTCACACACTCTGACTTTGCAACTTTTTCTGTTTTGTCTTTTGCTTTTGTCAGTCAGATTCTCAACTCTATTCTAAACATTTTCTTCTTGCAGAGCTTGTTCACCCAATGTGTGTTCACTGGATTGTGACTGATGTCTGCATTTTAGGGTTGAGATGTTTCATGAGACACCTTTGCAGGAGCCCTTAGCTGAATTAAGAAGGATAAACCAATCAGGTTTTGTAACACTCTCCTTGTTGGGCAACCCTCTAAACCCTGAAGATTTGACAGTTAAAGGAATAGAAAAAAGGCTTTACAAAAAATTTAAAAGAAATATTACACATGGGCAGATAAAACATCAGTCACAGACTCATTTTGTGTTTGAGGTTTGTTAACTAGAAAAAAAATCACAATCTCTACATCCATAAGTGTTTTGTTATATGTGACTACATGCAGAAAGGAGATAAGTATTAACTTTTTTCCAAGAGGTGCTCATATGGCCACTTTCAGTTGGCAATTTCAACACTATGACATTTAGCAGCATGATTTGACCCATGAGAAGAATACTCAGAGTATGTCTCAACAATGGTTTTGCTCTAAAAAAACATTCACTGGAAAAAAAATTATATGCACTCAGCTGCTGTCCTAGTGTGCTCTACTGAAAATATTTCTTCTTTGGTAAAGCTTCAAGACAGGATTTAACAAGGTGAGAGAGGAGGCAGGATACACCACTGCTTGTTCTCTAGGTAGGCATCATTTCATATAAAAGGCAAAATGTCAATAGAAACATGTTACTACACCACATTGCAGAGGGGATCTAAGAGGTTTAGTGCCCCAGAATGTTTGGTATTCCTTTTAAGCCTGCAACTCAAAAAAAAAAANTAAACCTCAAAAAAAAAAAAAAAAAAAAAAAAAAAAAAAAGTTCTAAACCCCTCATGTTTATTTGAATAGATGTTGGCAGGATAATTAAATGCTCCCTTCAAACATCCTGGTGGAAATATTAAATAGTAATTACCTTACTCAAGTCGTTCCTTTTGTGAGAAGGGGAACCACCTGACTGCCAGCTTTCCTTTGCCCTGACACAGATGCAAAGGCTCTGCTGCCTTTCTGAGCTGTTCACACACTTTCTTCCCATGAGAAAGTAAGCATTGATTGAAACGCGGCATTTTCTCCCAACTTGCACACACAACTGCTGCTTGTTTCAGAAAGATGTCAACTAATTTGAGCAACCTCTCCAAAAGACTCTCCAAACAGAAATGTCTTTCATAAATTTCCGGGTCAGCAGCCCTTGGTAACCCAGGATGACTATTCCAGTCCTGAAGGCACTGAAATAGTTCCATATAAATAGAAACAGCTTCTGTATCACATTGTTGCCTGAAGCACAGCATTCAACACCTCCTTGCACATTAAAATATCTCTCCATGACACAACTTTACACAAAACAGTGTCTTTGACCATATGGTCTCTCTTTGATCTGTTGATTTTCTTTACTCTGATCCTGTCATTTACTGAAATATTTATGTCTTCTGGTCTGAATTTTTAAATGGTCAGCACGAATAATGCATGCAGGAACCTTCTTCTCTTCTACTCTATTTGAATGTCAGCAGATGTTGAAGCACCCTAGTTAATGCTGAAGTATTTCTATTGTGTGGGACTATTTGTAAAAGAAAACCAGCACCAAGCTCTGTACAACAACCACCTTTTTTTTCTTTTCCTTTCTTTTCCTCTTTTATCATGATAACAAATATTTACTGAATCTCCTTCTTTAATAATACTTTCTCTCAAATATTCTGGGTTTATTCCAATGTTTTTGGAGGTCAGTATAATGGCTTTCAGTGACTTCTATGGACGTCTA
Organism: Cisticola juncidis; assembly: GCA_013400215.1. NCBI lineage: Eukaryota > Metazoa > Chordata > Aves > Passeriformes > Cisticolidae > Cisticola > Cisticola juncidis. Next base: position 898,742 of record VXBR01009880.1, on the reverse strand, counting down.
ATACACTGTATGTGTTATTTCCTGATCCTAAAGTGTTTAATAACTATACATGGCTGCAGCAGTTAAAAAGGAAAGGCAGACAGGATGGATGGGAAAGACGTTTTGTATTTTCAGATTAAGATAACTGTGTTCAATCAGCTCAACATTTCTGTCCTCTCCTAGTCTTCTCTCCTTTTCCTTTACATCTAACTCACTAGACAGAGGATGACCCAATTGAAATTGAAGGCCGTTTTGCCATTCTTTTCAATACTAAATCTGACGTTCATTTATTATCTAAATGTAAGGACTGAAAACAATTTATAAACCAATAATGTAAATTGCTCATGAAGAATGTTATTAATATACTTTTGTTTCCTGGGTATATTGGTGTTTGAGAGCTCCTATTCACAGCCTGCATTTATTAATAATAAAACAAGTCAGGTAGGCTGCTCAAACCAGATTGTGTGAGTGCAATCTGGAATAGAACCTTCAGACTGAAACTGTCCTTTTGCAATATATTTCCTGCATAGTTTTTGAAAAATAGGATTTCTAAAGCACCTAAGAAAAACAAGTGGAACATTTGACCATTTCTTTAGTGGGCATTTGGAAACTTGTTTTGTTTTAGAGGACAGTATTGATAATTATTTCCATTTTGTGTATAATGAAACAGAATCCCTGTTCTGAACATTCTTAACAGAGGACAACAGATCCAGCATCACTCAAACTGTGCCTTACTGAAGTAGGTAAAGTGTACTTGTCATTTTCTGGAGCAACAAAATTCATGGGGTCAAATATAGAGCACTGTTTTTGGTTTCATATCATGATCATCAGGCTGAAATACAAACTTACACTGCCATGCTAAACTTGTGGACAGGCTCTTTGGAGGTTTTAAAATGCAGTAATTTTCTCCTTGATCACACTGGATACTCAGGAAGCTTAGTAAGAAGAGTTTAGGCTGAAGTTGTAGGCTTTTCAGTTGTGCCCAGCTGTTTGGATCCTGACCATATTTTGGTTTTATAATCTTGATCTGAAATGTTGTGAACTGAATAGTCTTTATCAAATGAAGGGCTTATCAAAATCAAAGAGATGTCCCCTTTGCTTGTGTAAGGACATCTACTCGCTGCCCTAAAAATATTTTTCAAGAGACTGTGCACATGTGAATGACTCCAAAGTGGATCATTTCCCATAAACAACTTGCAATAAAATTGTGCTTGAAGAAAATATGCAGTGATTGTTTTCAGAAGCAAAGAAAAAGCTCAAACCTTTGACATTTCAGAGATTAAGCTTCTTGTTTAATTTGTATGTCAGACCTATGAAAGAGGAATTGGGAGGATAAGTGGTCAAGTCTCTAAGCAGTATGTTTCAAGGTGAATTCATCTGTAAAAAAACCACTCCCACGTTTATGTTTTTAATTATTCTGAAAAAATTGAAACTATTCAGATTAAACCAAAGAGATTTAAAAATTTCTTTTTACAAAAAGGAAACACTAAACGCACATTCCTTCATGTCATAAAGAATGCTTAATTCTCATTCAGTGAAATATTTGTGGGGAAAAAAAGGGAAAGAGGATGGATTTCTGAGGGAGCCTGCTTATCCCTCTTGTCTCATGGATGAGCAGTTAGAGCATTTGCTGGGGTGTGTGACATCCTTCCATCATGCAAATTACAAGTTTTACAGCTTCAATTCCTTTTGCTGGACATGCTACTTTTTGCATGGAACAGCAAAACATTATTGTGCCAGGCATCAAAGAGACAATAATGACTCCATAGCCTGACTGGCTTCCCACAAAACAGGTTGGTGCTTGTTCAAATTCCTGTCAAGGATAAAAGCTGGTCTTGTCCAAAAAATCTTCAGCTATATGAACAAGAACTCTAACAAAGAAGGAATGGGAGCTCACCTGAGAAGCTCCCAGCCAATGTGGCTAAATCAGCCTTCAGTGGGACAGAGGATGAGGGATCAAATCCTTTCCAAAAAAGACACAGCTAAACACACTTTTCCTGTTTTTTTAGGAAAATTGTTCTTTCTCTACCTGTTTACCCAGAGGGGGATTATCAACAACAACAAAATAATATTGGTTTAATTTAGACAAATTTTAGAAATAGTATCAGGTACATAACATTAATATTCCAGGTAATTTAAAGTTGGCAAAAAACTAGCTTTTCCAACTTGATATATTTCTGTTGTTCAAGAAAGTCAGATTTATTCATTTATCAATATATAATATTTACACAAATACAATATCTTAGAGCAGAACTTGCAGAAAAATCTAACTCATGTAACAATCAAGAAATCATTAGCAAGTTGTTGCAGTTGCTATTGTTGAAGTAGCTATTACAATTAAAACAATAAGATTTTCTCTGTTCTGGCAAGTATTTAAAGGCCTTGTGGCTTTTGAGATAGAATGCAGGTTCATAAATAAGTGGCTTATACATCACAAATTTCTTTTTCAAAATATAGAAATACACAAGAAAGTATTAGCATGGCTTCTGAAATGCCTTCGAACACTTTTGCAAACTCAAATTACATTTTGTTAGAAAAGAAAACAACGACATACTATAAAAAATAATAAAAGAACAAGAAGAAAATGGAAATGTGATGGTATTCAATAAAGAGATGACAACGACTAGGATTATATTACTACGACTATGTAAAAGAGTTTTATTTTATGTCAGAAACTCTCACAGCAGATAAAGTCTCTAATGTGTAAAGCCTGAAAACATAACCTGAGCAATATAATTTGAAAAATTGAAAACAACATCAAAATTAATTTCAAATTTTTATTTTTTGTTAATGAAGCATCTAGGGAAGTAATTTATTGTTTGCCCCAGGGAATCAAAACAAATACTATGTTTTTTAGAAATATCTCCAGAATTTAATTATCCATTGTATTATTTGTACTTTTATATACACTACAAGATAATAATGAAGATAAAGTGATATTTATTAAGCCACAAGTGTTCTTGTGGCTTAAATTGATTGTCAATAGACTCAAGAAGGAATATTTTGCTTGTGGTAGTATATAATTATATTTCTTGTATTCCTCTGAGACACTTGTGGTGGGATACTACTAATTCAAGGAAAAAATGTGGCTTCCTTCCTCACACATATAGTTATCTTTACTTCAGTGAGAGTATTTATATTATTTGCTTAAATACAGGCTTAGATCCCAAACTATTTCCTAAAGGATTTCCTTTGCTCTAATGGTGACTTTGGAGGCACTGCCCACATTTGGCAGAATAAGCTGTGTGCTCCTAAAGAAATAATGCCCACGGCAAGATACGTCTTAGTTGACGTTAGAATTTAACATTACTTGACATTAGAATTTAACATTACTTGACATTAGAAATTTAAAATTTGAAACGGAGGCAGCTTTTCATAGCTGGTTGTTTAAGGTTCTCCTATAATCGGCGGTGAGAACGGCCAGGTTCAGAGCCTGCCCTGCCCATGCAAGGTCGGTGTGTGGATGTGTGTAAGAGGTGTGGGACACGCTGCCCTCCGGGCAGGGCTCGCTGCCAGCCACATGCCCCCCTTGCCAGCGCATAGAAATTCCCAATGGCTCAGCATCAGCAAATCTGGGCCGCCAGCTGTGCCTGCAGCTGGGGGCCAGCAAAGACAATGCCCACCCTGCACTCGGGGGTGTGACACACGCATAAACACCCGGTAGATGGTTAAGAGAGCGTTATTCAAGTGTTACTGTAGTAATTAATACAGATGGACCTTATCTCCACTTTGCTGAATCGACAGCATGAATTTCAAAAGGAACCCTTATCTCCCCTGGTTTTATCTCCCGCATAAAACAGAGATTAGGACTGAGGAGCAGAAGGCAGGAATGGACTCTTTCCTTCTCTCCACAGACCGGAACAACTTATCTGAGCCAGAGGAGTCCACATACTTTCTATTTCATCTCCCTTCTGAACCACAAAACACCTCAGCATCATTTACTAAGTTTAAGACCGCTTAAACCACAAATTTGGTCACAAGCTAACTATCCTAGCAAAATCTCAGTACTGAGAAGGCTATCCAAGCTCAGGCTAAAATCTTCAAAAGTTACAGAATGCAATTTTTCCCCTGGAAGCCTGTCCTGACTTCTAACTGTTCCCGCTGCTAGGAAAATGGTTTTCATTTGAATTTAACAACATTCAACTTCCAGCTGTTAACTTCCAGAAAGGCCATTGTGGTTTCTCCCCTAGGGACAAACAGCCTTTCAAGCTTAGTTTTTTTGGCTTTCCATTGTGATCAAACCACAACTTAGTCTTCTTTTTAATAACGGGTGTGTCAATACTGACTGTAATGGAAACAGGATTGACTTCGTAATTTCAAACTAGACTCTGAAAATATTTTTCTTATCAGCAGTTTTGCTCCATCACATGCACATTTTACATTATTATTGTTGAGCTGCTCACATGCTGGGCTGTGGGTTGACACTGTCTGTTTTTGTTTTGTAGAAGAAGGAAGATCTGAATCATTTCTTTTTCGGAAAAACATGCAAAGAATAACACAAATTTCTTAAGCAGAGAGGAAGAAAAAGTCAACAGAAATTAAATCTTGGTAGTGCATACAGCACAATCTTCCTTTTAATATCTACATCTGCCTTGATCTGAGCCAAGCCTTTTAGGATGGTGGAGCAGTATTTATCTTTGGGGATCACTAATGAAGTAATGTATTTAAAAATAAGCCTGTTTTGCTATTTCTAAGCTTGTAACACCAACTCAGATTGTGCCCATGTTGCACATTAGGGATAACCAGAATGAAAGCTTATCATATACCAAAAATAACTGAGACCCGAAAAAAGTATTTTTAATGTCTTTTGCTGCAATAGTGATGGATTCCTCTTAGCAAAGGAGACTGCAGTGACCCAAGGAGATATATGCTGGCATACAATTGTGGTAGAAATACAAGTCACAAAAACAGGAGGAAAAGCTGAGTTACTCTCAAAACAGAACAAGAGAACTGAGGATGAGAGAAAATGATTCCAAGTGCAAGCTCTGAAGAGCTCATCATAGAAAAAGATGATGGAAGACAATTTTTATCTTGACAACTCACTTTCTTCCTGAAGGATGAAAGATCTATGTAGCAAGAAAAGAGGTTCTAGAACATTTCTGAGTCTTTAGACAGACAAGAGAAAGACTTGAGCATGACTATCACTACCTCTGACTCCAGGTACCAGATAATGGCAAAGTTTAAAATATGTTCATCCTAAAAAGGAATTAATGCCTCCCAGGAAAGGAACTAGACACACACTTAGAGCTCAGGAGTTCCATTCTTTTATGCTTGACACTGAGTTGGCAATTAATAAAATGTTATCTTTGCACACATTATAACAAATCACTTTCTTCCAAGCTAAATTAAAGGTAATATTTCTGCTAATGAAACTTTACAGGTGCCTAATTTAACCAGTGTGAGAATAATGACCTTAAAGCACTTGTGCAGAGATTTAAATAGGAGAAAATGAGACTGCTGTAATACTTAATTTCATTCTAGTCTATTCTGTTGCTACACATAATCCAAATACACTCAAATACTTTATAACTTTTAGGAATGCTACAGTTTTGGGTTGGGTTTTTGCTTTTGTTGTTTTGACTTGGTTTGGTTTAGTATTTCTTCAGGGAGAGGAAATACCTCTTTTCTCTTCCTTTATCTGCTTTTCCTATAGAACTCAGTCCAGACTGATTTCCCTAGGGTAGGATGAGCACCTATTCCTACACAACAAGAGGAGAAGGTGAGGGAGCTGGACATCCTGTTGATTCAGCTCTCTGCTCACACACGGCAATCTACAGAGACCATCTGGGTAAGTTTGCAAAACAAAGTGTTACCTTACAAAACACGCATTCCCCATTCCCGGCAATCCTACATCTGACTCCTTTCAGATGGATCACACTGAGGAGTTCACCAGTAGTGGTGGCTGTGCTGACAGCTCTGTGTGAGGCAGCTGTCCATCAGGGTTTGGACAGGGTACACACAGGGGAACAAAAACAGGTGACATTTTGGCAACTGCATGACACAGGGAATATCACAGTATTGTGCGCAAGAGCATGCAGAAATTGTAGCATGATCTCAGTGCATTTATCAGTGTGATTAAAGAGTTATCTTCCAAAACAGTTCAATAACAATTAATTTGATGGGATAAAGCACCAGATTTGATTTGATTTTTCTGTTTTATATTTTAAATCACTATCTCATTGTAAAGTACTTTTATTTATTTACAATACCATTGCAATAAATCCAGGTAGGACTGCAAATTCTAAAGAAGCAGAAACATTTCCCTTCATTTTACTTAACTGGGACATGGTCAGGTGAGAAAAGACAAACAAAAGGAATATGGGTCCACATAAGAGAAATGACAGATTTGCATTAAAGATTCTCTTGGCCAGCTGAAAGGAAAGGGAAGTAATTTATTCTGTTCCTTTTATATCCTCAGTGGACATAAACTTTTATCCAAATATTTGTTATGCTTTTTCCTCTCCAAGAATACTTGTTCAGTGTTCCATTCCTATGTTTTCACTATAGAAACTGGGGTTTCAGGATTCTATGGCTTTAATTGAATTAATATTTGCATAAGTAAAGTCCACAAGTAAATGTGGGCCATAGAAATGCTGGTATCTAACTGTGTAAAATAATATTTAGTGAATATGTATATGTTGAACCTACCCACTTCTGCATTTATCCTTCTATGGATTATTTTGAAAATAGGCAAAGAATTTTTCTCTCTAACCTTCTTTTCAGTGATAAGGGATACAGCCTAGCAAATTGGAGCAGGATTCTGGAGTGTGACATAAATGAAGATTAAAGGGAAATTCCTTTATTTAATCAAGGATTTGAAATTTCACTGGGCCCATGTTTCTAGAATAAACCAATATTCATCACAGTTCTGAGATTTTGCTTGACTTCTCTTCTTTATTTTTTGTAAGGGGGATTAGGAAGTCAGAAAAAGAATGGAAAAGGGAGAACATCCCCTCTCTGTTCTAGAGCAGACTGCAGTGCCTCAGGCTTGTTCAATCCCTAAACAGCAAAGACCTTCTGAGCAAGGGACCCCACACATGGGACAAAGTGAGCAGTCTGTTTTTAATATAATCTTGAAAGATGTCCCATAGCTGTAAAACATTGATAGGAGAATAGCAGCTGACAGAAACTTTTCTTGAATATTTGCATCTTGCATTTTGGATTGATCTGTCCCATTGGGAATCAATGGCAGAGTCCAGACCATGGAGATACTCTTATAGAAAAGCCATGGATTTATGTAGCATTTCATCTATAATGCTAAAAACACAGCCCTGTATAGACTCTATTTTGCTTTGGGTTTCTGAGACATATAATATAGACATTTTTCTTACATTTCTTAGATAATAGTCAATTAGTCAATTCTACAAATTTCTTTTTTCTTTAGGAATTTGAAACTTGTTTACCTGTGGAGCAAGCCTTAGATAATGCATGTGCCTGCTTGTCTATTGTTTACTTTATCTCCCATTATTTCCCTAAGCATTTAAACTGGAAGGTGATTTTGAAGCAAACCTATCAACTAAGAAAACATCTAAGAATTCTGAAGTTCCCATAAAAATAATGAAAATGTGTACCTGGATAGACATTTAACTAATTCCACCTTGAGGGAAGGAAGTTGGTGGTTGGTGAAAGATTTACTTCTAAGATTTCCATTTTAAGTTTGTCCCTTATCACACATCACAATTGTCATTCCTGAGTCAAGATTTCTTTCCTCAGGCACATAACAAGGTCTGAGCTCCACAAAATGCTTTTCCTACTGTAAGGAAAAACACTCTCTCTTCTTTTTCATCCCTCATTTTTTGATTATCCTTGAGCTAATTTCATTTCTACTTACTCAAGGGTTAGGTCACATTAAAGCTTTAGTGCAATTCTTTCAAAATCACTTCATCATGTGACATAAAATAAATAGAACCCAAACTTCATTATTTTCAATATTCAGGAGACTGTTTTGTTTTGGAACTATTTATCAGAATAAACTGTGATCAAAACTACGATGAAAACGGGATCAATTGCATTCTCAATATTCCAAGTTGTGTAAAAACTGCATATCACCACTGCTTCAAGAGTTTTTTGAGGGGGAAAAAGAATTTTAAAAATGTTCTAATTATGATTCTACAATCTCTGTGCAAATGGTGGGATTTCATTTCACCTCACTAATTTGTAGTCACCTCCTATAAAGACATCCATATATATGCAAGATCAGCATTTTGACACTTACTAAGAAAAAGAAGCATGTGGTGTGACTCATATTTCTAATTTAGAAATCAGAGGTCTTTGCTAAAATCTATAATTCAATGTCTGTGTCCTACCAATGACTAAGAAGGGAGGCCAGATGATCTTCTCAGATGTGAATGTCATACACCAGGCAGTTTTAAATTCAAGCAGCCAAGTGCCCTCTCAAGACACATATCTGTGTAAGTGTTGGGCTCTGCCTTACAAACATGAAAATTGGGAGTAGCTGTTTCACAGCCTTGCTGACTCATCTCTTGTCTGTGACATTTGTGGAAGTTCTCTGTGGACATAAGGACTCTTGGGGACAAAGGAGAAATTACTCTTTCGTGTTTCTTAATGCAGGGCTAGGTAGGATGTCGTTGTTTTCCTCCTTTCCACAAAGATTTTGATGGAAATGTGATATCTCCTACCTGAAAAATATGGTGTCTCCTGCAGGTATATTAAATTCCATCAGACTTGGTGTGTGGTCAGGAAGGATGATCTTATATTAGTCACAGCTTTCAGAGACCCTGCCTGAGCAGCTTTAAAAGTCAAACTGCTGAGAATGTGAGGGTCTAAGAAGATCCTAGCAGACATTACAAATAACAGAAAATGTTTTCACTCACCTTGGAAAAAAAATTCTTAAATCCACTCCCTTTGAACAGGGAGACCTGGATTTTGGGGTTGATGCATACAAGATCCTTATTCATTAGCTTAAACTCATTAATTGCAAAAAGCATCTGAAGAAACAACCTGTCCTTTAATATATTTACTAGAATTTATTTTTCTCCTCCAAAGCATCATGTGTTAACTTCCCACCTATTCTGTCTTATGAATATATGAGTCAAAGACCAGTTATGGAGGTTAGTCGTTAATACTTACACAAAATAAATAGTTTCTTAATTCGGAGAAAAGTATATTTGTAACTAAATGCTACTGTAATAAGTCATCCAGTTCGGGTCTAGAAAGTGCATTTGGAACTGTCAGCTAATGCTGCTTAAGAGCACTCGAAGGTTTAATAGATTACTCAAAGAGGCACTGAGTAGTCTTTTCTAGAAGTGTATAATTGACACTGAAAAAATTAGAAATGTAATCTGAGAAGATTTTCCTTGAAAGGATACTCAAATGTGTACTCAGGCTGTGTCAGTGGGCCCAAAGCACAGACAGTCTCAGATGTTCAGATGCATTCCTGACATAACACTGGCAATTGAGAACCTTTAGTGATTGCTAAGGAATACTCACTTGAGTAGGTCTATGAATTTCAGAATCTGCTAAAACAATTCAAAGGTTCAGCCTTCAAAGGGGCTGAAAGTACATCTAAGCAAGCAAGTTGAGTGTCTGGTATACCATCATTTGGTCCTGAGGCCAAATGACACAGAATGGTCTATGCCCAGAGGATTAACACCTCCTGCCCTTTTAAATACTGTTGTGAGACCTGTCATACCTCCTGCATACTTCTTTGGGCCTATTCTCACACTCAGAACATGCCTAGTCTGCCCAGGAAAAACCTCTGATTTTTCCTCTATGGGCTACAATTTCAGTGTCCACAGACCCACCTGTAAATGTTAAATTTACTGCTGAAAACATAACCAGAGATGTTTCTTGAGAAGAGCTGGGGACAACCTGACCTTGTTTGCTAACTGCACAGGTTCATATCTAAAGGGAGGTTTGAAATCTTCCTTACTAACAGGGATAATATCTGTGGATTTAACAAGACTATGAGTACACTGTGTAAATTAAGACCCAACATATTCACAGTGTATCAGTAATGAACAACATCTTCCAGACAAAATGAAAGCTATGGAGACATAATAAAAGGGAGCTTTTGACTCAGCTAAATATATGAAAAATGTTACAAGCATTTCTGTAAAAGCTTCTAAAAGCAGTTAAATTGCCAATGAAAAATGTTCTACTTCTTTCTCTTATTTTCTTTTGAGATGGGAGATGGATCCTTAGAAAAATCTACCTATGCAAAGATAAATTAGTACCATAGTGTTTTAGAAAAAAAAAATCTTACGTCTCCAAAAAGAGGTTGGCTTCCTTAATTTGTTTTATTAGTCTCATAAAAGGCAAAACTATTTCATGCTGTGACAGATGAAGGCAAAAATATGGGCAAAAGGGAACCCTAGACGTACAGTACAGGAACAGAGAGGTTCTGCTCTGTCTGCTGCCTGTGCAAATCTGCAAGGCTGCTCCTTCCAGTTCTCTTGAACTTAGAATTCAAAATGAATATTACTGAACTGTGTAGAATTAAAAAAAAACAACAAAAAACCCCCCCCAAAAAACCCCAACCAAACAAAAAAAAAAAAAACACTGAGAATGAGATCTATGTATTATTGTCAAAAACCTTTACACATTCCAAAGGTTAAGTGATGCCTTGTTTGGACACCTCAAATCATGGGAGGCACCCAGCTGATAATGAGAGCTGCAAACAGAATCTAAAAATAACACAGAGGTTTGAAGTTGAAGCAAGGTCCATTCAGAGTAGATTCTTTTTTGAAACAATAAAGAAGAATGCTTTAATTAGATGGAATAATTCACCAGTGGCAGAAGTGCAGTGACCATCACTAGAATATCTTCAGTAAGCATTCATCTATTTTTTCTGAAGTTTCTCACAGAATCTATTTAAGAATGCCTTATACAGTTTCTTTCTGATCTCATAATTCATAATTTTATGAAGAATCATGTAACAGCCAAACAAAACTCATTCATCTCATTTTTTTTTAAATTCTAAAAGTGCATTCAGTGATGCAATACCTGCACCTTTTGCTGAGAATGTTCTTTAAGTCTCTTTTCCCCCTTTTTTTTTTTTTTTTTTTTTTTTTAACAATCTGAATATAGCAAAAACACATGTTAAAAGGCTGGAATTTGTGTTTGAACTGAAAACGGGCCAAAAATTCTCCTAACAATGAAAATGCCATTCATAAATATTTGCCAAATTGTTGAACCACACTTGCTACTGTTTGACGCAACTTATTAATAACTGACAAGCACTCTAGCAAGGTTTTCTGGCAAGAATGAAACAAAGGAAATGAGCCAGAACAAGTGTAATCAAGAAATCTAAATAAACTTTAGGATGAAAACATGGTATGTTTGAACTTTGTATGAAATATAGACAGTTTCCTCCAGGAACTCTGCAGGTGGAGGAAGAAACTTGGAGATCTTCTGTGGGGAAGTGGGAAAAGGAAAGTCTCCACAGGGAAACAATGGGATTGCCTCACCCACTCTGTCGAGCTCAGGTCATTGCAAATGGCTCAGCACTATGTTCTGGCATTTCAGATCTACACTCTCTTCTGTGCTTGCAATTAAAATGATTTCAAACGACAGCACACATAGTCCTGCAGACAGTGTTTTGCAGTTATTTCATTTGAATGTCCCTGTGATGAGACTGGGACTCAGTCATTAGTGACTGCATTTTAAAGGCGAAGACTTTTCAGGAAGGCTGAGTCTTTAACCTAAGGCATGAATTGTTGCTGTTCATCATGATTTGGTCCAGATTTATCAGGTGTTCCAAATGCTCTCTGACATCTTGTGGCTGCCATACTCACACTGAACTATCTAAACATCTGGATGAAACTGTAAGTTCTGCAAGTGTAAAAATTCTGATTTTTTTTTTAATCTCGCCCAACTACACAGTGAGCTTTGTAGCTGGTACCTATAGCTAGAAATAGTAATTCTTTTGGATGTAGTAATCTGCAACTTGCTTAACTTTGTGACTTTTCCCCAGGACTGGATGATCTTGCTCTGTAGTCCTCAGCCTGTGGCTCACATCTCTGACTCCCTTTTCATATGGCAGGCTGGTTTGAGATATACAACTTGGTAACAGCCAGCCCAAAATATCACCCCATGAGGGGTGTTGTGCTTGTGATGAACTTAGTGACCCAAGGCCTGTTTGTAAACCCCCAGTTCTGAGTGCTCAGGCCATCAGCAGTCCTGGCTGCAGTGGCACTCTCTGTGGGTAACTCAATAAGGAAAAGGGAACCAATGAGGTTTTACAGCCTATGTGTTGTAGGGGAGCATGTTGAAAAACTGTCTGATGGTCTTTAACCTCTTCTGTGCTCAAGTCCTTTATAGTGCTAAATAAAATGGGCAAGGTCACACTCTCTGTAGCCAACTGACACGGCATAACACAAATTCTTTCATCCTCTCCACAACAAGGAGCCACATCCAAAGTGTCTGTTGGGGCAGGCAAGCCACAAATCAAGGCATCCTTGCTGGTTTACTCCCAACTCTGCCAGAAGTTCTCTGGTGTGAGTTGGTCAAACATGGACAAGCTTACATCACCCTCAGGCCTAACAAGAGTTAATGCAGTTCTTGGGAGTGCACCAGCACTGTCCTAAGCCTTCCCTTCAGCCTGAAACATGGGAAGGGATTCCCTGGGTCTGAGGGACTGGTGTGAATTAGTCCACACTTAAGGTTGCTTTTCCCCTAGAAATGCCTCCACTGGTTTCAGTGGAGACCCAGTAAGGATGAGTTTCACCAAATAAATTCACATCCATTCACACTCTTACACAAAAATTACCTTGCTGGTAACCCAGCTCTGACTCTGGAGAATTCAAAATATACAGGAAATTTATCAAGTTCACTTTGGATTCTGGAGTGATATAGGGAGGTAGCACTGAATGTCGGTACCAGTTCAAAACTGTTCCAGTCAAACAGTGATACCAAGGTGATTCCTACATCATGTGTTGTTTTAGCTTCTTGACTATAAAAATTTTGCATGATAAAATGAAACCAATTAAAAAAAAAACCCAAAACCCAAACCAAAACAAAACAAAAACCCAAAAAACCCCAAACCACTGAAGCTGAAACATACACTCTACAACAGATTAAGATTAGAATTAAAAAATTTGGAAACTATAATCATTTAATCACGACTTATAAGACTAATTTCCTGCATGTCACTCCCAGATAATAAATACTTTTCTTTAAGCTTTGAAAAGCTGTGGAAAAAAAAAGTTAATTTAAGGCTCATTAGTTTATTTTTAGTAGCTTAAGATCTGAGGGATTTGAAAACATTTCCCTTTTCTAATAGAACATGCCTTCCTGTATACCAAGGATATCCACTGACCTCACTCCCTCCTGGAAGGTGCCACTGATCCATGACAGAAATCCTGTGAGGGCTTTGAAAGCTAAATAGGAACCAGAAAAAAAGTATTATCATGCATAGCTGGTTATAACACTGGAAATAAAGTTCAACTGTGAGTTTGGGGGGAGAAGGAGTAGTGCCTGAAACAAACAAGCACTTCCCGTGTTTGCCTGGAAGAAGCCAATCTTCCCTGTGCTTATATAATAAGAACATTAGTCGCTAATTTGCCAGTAGCTGAAAGGGATTTCTGTTTTTAGCTCTGGGTCTGTGGCAACTGTTTTGTTTTAAGTGAAAATTAAATGGGAACATACAGCTAAAAAACCGTTGAGCCATAATTGAAGTGCATTAATGGTAATTACGTCTTTCTTTCACTCATCATTTTGACAGAGGAATCCATTACTCCTCCATCTCCATGTTTCCACAAATTATTCTTCCCTGTGGATGTGCAGTGACTGAAGGAAATCATGGCTTTGTTCTATACATTTTTCTTTAGTGCCAAGTCTGTTCTCCCTGAACTTCCCTGGGGATAGAAATGAAAATATCAATAAAATGTATAAACAGCTTACTGCTTTAATAGGGATAAGATGAAGAAGGCATCAAGTATCAAAGTGAAAATATGAATGGCGGTTATTGGGAGGTGCAACATGTTTGATATTGCTTATAGCCATAAATTAATTGCACTGATTTATTTTAAGATGCTTATCTCACCAGTCAGAAACACTTCCCTGAGACAGTAGTTTCACTAGGTAAGATTCTTTTAAGAGTTTTGTCACTCTGAGCATATTTTTATCTCTTGGCTCAGGATCTTTTCAAATGTGCTCTGGCAGTCAAGGACACTGAATCATGCCCCCAAATCCATGGCACCATCCTTGGCTGATGAAGTTTTGAGGACTGATGTAAGAAAATACTTACAAAAGATGTAGAAAAGGTCTCTAGTGCTATTCAGAAAATTATTTTATAGCTAGAAGAAATCTGTAACCAAAGTAATTTTCTTTATACTGTGGACTGAGATGAGGTGAATTTTATCTGGGCAATAACCAAAGACCAACTCATTTCCTCTGAGAACAGTCTCAGGCACTTTTCATCAACATACTTCCATTCCTGTGGAGACACTGAATAGGAAACAACAGCTCTTTCTTCATTTGCATTTGAAGTTTGCAAAAAGTTTGGTATTGAAGTGGCAATAAATGATCAACTATTTCTGAAGTCATCATATGAAGAAATCATATAATCAACAACAATAAATATAACAATCATAAAATAAATTATGGGCGTTCATGCAATTAAAATTAAACATGCAATTAAGTCTTTTTTTTTCTTTACTTTATTCACTTACCTATTGATGAATCTTTTAAATTAATGGGTTTTCTACAATAATACCACCTCATACCCTAAGAGTCCATTACTATAGGCTTTTCCAGGCCTATACTGTGTTCTAGAAGGAAGTATTTCCTTTGCCATAGATTTTCCATTGTTTTGCAACTTCCATCAATGACAATTCCACAATGATAAATAGGAAGTGTTCAGATGATATCATCACAGGTACACTTTATTTGTTTCTGTAGCTACATTCTATTCAGTCACATAATTTCTCACATGGATATTAGCTTTAGATAAAAGATGGGAAACAGGTTCATAGACAGAAAAAAATAGAACTAAATGAGTGGGGATGAAGCTTTTGGATGCCTAATCAACTAATCTTATTTAATTTCAATAGTAGATAAATGTTTAAGTCTGGTACAAAATTTGTTGCTTAGTTACTAAGTTACAGTATATATGCATTGCAATCAGTCTTACTTGTTTAAGAGACAAGTCTTTCAGTTTCTTAGTCTCAGAACCTGAAGATTTTGCAGAATCTATTTTTCAAATTTCTTAGAAGTTCTAGAACTGCATCCTTTTACAGGATGAAGTTATTCAGCAGAATTCTTTAAAAAAAAAAAAAAAGCATGTATCCTGTTCCATGGACACAGATTTCTACTGGTGCAAAGAAACAGGAATGGTGACCTGAGACTTACCCAGAGATTCACATAATATCAAGTAAAAACATTTTGTAACACAGGATTATCAGAATCATAGAACAGCATTAAATTGGAAGGGACCTTGAAAATTATCCTGTTCCAACCCTCCTGTCATGGGCAGAGACACTTTCCACTAACCAGACTGCCCAGTGCACCTCTCCTGTGAAGATGGGCTGAGAGCTGGGGTTGTTCAGCCTGGAGAAGAAAAGGCTCCAGGCTGAACATAGCATATCACCTTCCAGTACCTGAAGAGGCTACAGGAGAGTTTGAGAGGGACTTTTTACAAGGAAAGATAATGACAGACCAGAGGTAATGGCTTAAAAGCAAAAGAGGGTTTAGATTAGATATTAGGAAGAAATTCTTTTATATGAGGGTGTGAGGGATTGAACAGGCTGTGCAGAGAAATTCTGGATGCCCTATCCCTGGAAATATCCAAAGAATAATTTAATAGGTTTGACACTTATATTCTCTGGGCTGTCTCCACTGCAACAGAAATGATTTGATCTCAAAAAAATTGTATCTCATGGTAGTTTCTCCAGCGTTTCAAAAAACTGCATCCAACTTAAAAAAAAAAAAAAAAAAAAAAAAATTTGTAAATCAATATATAACTAAAAAACTCAACATTCTTAATTCAACCTTCAATTAATTGGCCTGAATTATCCCAGCAATACAATGATATTACAATAGTATTAGAAGAAAAATTCAAAGACAATAAAAAATGGAAAGAAGTTAAGGAAATGCTATCCAGCTGAAATTTCAAGAAAATTTATAAAGCATAGGAATGGCAGAGACTTCAGGACTAATGAAAACAATATAAACTAAAACTATCCTAAACCTGAAAAACACTCTTAAGTGCAAAGATCTTGCCTAGGGAAACCGTGGAGTCCTGAGGCAGGCTGTTCCTTCAGTGTTCTGACTATTACAAAATAGTTTCCTAATGTCATTCTTTACTTCCCTTATTACAGGATCTATCATACAAGTGTTAAGTCATAGGTTGGATTTGATGATCTCAAATGTCTTTTCCCACCTAGTCGATTATGTGATTCTGTGATCTGTTATCTGTTTTCTGTCTCTAATGAGTATGGAAAGTGATAGCTCTCTTTTTGCCTTTATGAGTATATTCCTCTCATTTTTGTTTTCTTTAACCTCAGTGAACTTACATTTTTATTTTAGTTTTAGATCGTCAAATTTTGGTTTCTAGGCTTCTAATTTTAATACCAACAATCTGGGCAAGATTTTCCCATGCTATGTCCCCTCTAAAGAAGAAAGACCTTATTAAGATTCAACTGATTCATTGTATTACTCTTGACTCAGAACTGGTACACAACCATCACTCCTTTCTTCTTGTCTCTTTTTCATATTGGGGTTCAGTATAGTGAGATATAGTCTTTGAAAAAAGACTGGATGTGGCACTCAGTGCCATGGTCTAGTGGAGGTGTTAGGGCTGGCTTGGACTCAATGATCTTGAAGGTCTCTTCCAATCTAGTGTGTGATTCTGTGTGTGTGAGATGCTCTTCCTCTTTAGATGCTTTTCTCTTTCCATAGGTAGCCTATGCACCTCCTTCAAAAGCTCTGAGTTTTTCAGTTAGACCATTTAGTTGGTTTGGCCAGGGGTGGCAACAACTCTGAACCTTAATGTGGCCCATGGATCTGCCTGCTACATGGCTACACCACACAGGTTCATGTGCCAGACCAGACTCTAGCAGTAAATACCTGCTCTCAGTGCAAGTATGTTTGATAGTATAAAGGTGTAACTAGATGGCTGATTCATTTGTACCTTCTCTTTTAAAGCTTGGACTCTTGTCTAGAGGAAGCTGATTAGCCCCAGCAAGTCCTCAGAATAACACAGTTGTGTTGCTTTGGGGCACTTGTGGGATAGGTACCAGTTTGCTGATTGTCTCTCAGGATGAACAGGGAAGGTGCTCTTGAGCATAAGACCAGTGCAGGTGGAACTGCAGCACTTCAGTCTTGCTCACAATTTAGTCCCTCTTAAACTTTGAAATGTGTCTCAGCAGGTCATGTGCTTAATTTTCACCTGAGGTTATTTATTTCCTAGAGTTAAAAAGCTATTTGCAAATTCTTATCTAAATCAAGGGAAATCAGATGACTTAAATCTGAATCTCAGGGTGGTTGCTTTTTGTAAGCCTCCAAACACCTTTCAAAATATTTTGCTATCAAAATGTTCCTGCTCTTCTGACTTCAAGCTTTTGAAGACTGTTCTCTTAGTGACAACAGCAGAACTAGAGATTTAGTAGAGCTGGAGTAAATCATACAATAATTATCTCATTTCCCACATGCATGTACCAGGCAACACATATTTTTTCCTGGTGACGTAGGATAAAGTTAATTTTTTTCTTTAGGTTTAAGGAACATATATTAAATATTTCTCTGTATATACATTTTTATAAATAGAGAAGTGATAACATAAATTTCCTTTTTTACATTGAGCCTCTTTGCCTTACATATCCTTTTCCTCACCTACTGCAGTTCCTACAGGAAATAAATTTCCTCCCACAGTCGCCCACAGTCCTTCTGTCCCATCAAACAATACAAGCTCAATTACATCATCACATGAATTAAATAGAAAAATAAATAAATAAATACCAATTGCAACATTCTGGGTTCAGTATATTCAGAACAGACTCTCAACACCTAGTTTAACAGTACCCATTTTCACAGTATTTCATCATTCCAATGTTTTGGTCTCTTCTTCAGCACAGATATATTATGTGCAACCTACTAACAAGGACACTGGAAGAGAGCAAATGAGGGCTGGAGCTGAATTAACAAATACCAGTTATTTTTCAAATCACCAGAGGGTTTTTTTTGCTGTTAGTTCCAGTGTTTATCTTGCACCTCTGTATGAAAGTGAATTTCAAGCAAAGGGCCATTTTTTTCAGTAGAGAGAAAGACTAAAGATTTTCTGCTGCATCTTCTATTGATCGTAAAAGAAAAAGGAACTCTCTTGGAAGGGTTCCAACCCTTCTTGGAAAGAAGCTAAGGCCAGATTGATTTAAAAGTACTATCCAATATTTAGGATATGGGATATATTCCAAGATTTGGAATCCTAGGCTGGATTCACATCACCCTAGCTTCAATTGCCTAACTCTATCTGCATAGTCTAAGCTTGTCATTCAGGCTGTGGTCCTGTCAATAGGTCCTCTATTGGTCCTATCAATAGGTCCTCCCCACTCTGAGGGTGTGAGATTACAGTAATCCAGCTGCCAGGGATTTCAGGATGTTTGCAAGTGCTGCTGAGTAATTATGTCTGCTAATTGCTAAGAAGTGACAGAAAGAAATCATATTCCTCTACATCCACCAGGCCACCCCACAGATACTCTCGGGCATTTTTCAGTCTGACACAAGGTTCGTTCAGAGGGTTTGTCCGTCCAAGATAGAAATCATCTGAGAGAGGCAAACATCTGAGATCTCAAGTTGCTCTTTTGTTTCAATGCTCAGTCCTGATGCAATAACCTGAGGAATTTTTTGAGCTCAATCATGTAATGTAAACGTTGTTTCCTGTTGATTTCCAGCAGTGACTCTTACATTCAAGGCCTGCCACTCGACTGCTGTGAGGCGAGGGCCCCAAGTGACACAGGGTCCCCAGGCAGGGGCAAAGCAGAGCCCCTTACTGCAAAAACCAGGCCTTTTAAAGCAGTTAGGCTCGTTATCATTCCATTAAGCACAACAAATGTAATTCAACCAACCACCATAAACCACGATGAGAGCACATAATGGTCACAGAACTTGTTTTTCTACTTCTAATTCAGCTGGGTCACTTTCCCATAGTCCTTTTCTGCTGAGCCGAAGTGGCAGGCCTGAGCCATGATTTTACAGGGCCTTCCTTCTGTAAGGCTTTACCTACATGCAACAGACTGCATGTCTGTATACTGAACTGGAAAAACGTATTATGTGTCTCCTATTTCACAGGTTCATCATCACTGACTCTGCCATCCCCTCTACTTTTATCTGCTTGTCACTGTTTTTTATGGAGACCACAGCTATTAGAACATAGATGGCATAATCAGAGAGTACAAAGCCTTGTCCAGAGGCACTCTTGTGTAAACTTTCATACACAATCTAGCAAAATAAACAAATGAGTATCACAGTCATAGATTCAGTCACAGTCACAGTCAAAGAGATAAGATCTGTTATAAAACTCCTCCTAAAGCTGTAGTAGTTAGAGATTTTGCCAAGAAACCTAAATATTTAGTGGGCTTTGCTCTACGTGTAGCACCTGAAGTGTAACACAGGGAGGTTAGTTGAATTTGAGGGATACTAATGAACACTTTCATATCTCTCCAAAATTGTGAAGTATGTAATTAAATCCTATACAGGGTGAAAATTTATGGTACACTGTGAACATCTTGAAACTATCTGCTTATGCAACACAAATGGGATACTGGTGCATTTTTTCATTGTTCAGATAAAAGAGGAAAACATCCCCTTCTTCATCCTCTCTATGTTAAGAGTCAAAAAAACCCTAAAATCCCTATTCCACAGGAAAAATTAAATCTTGGTTTTGGCACCAAAATTATTTTAATTATACCTTACACTTGACAACTATTTCCTTATAATCTAAACCTCTGCTCCAAACCCCATAAGCACAAAACACAAAATTGAAACTGATTTAGTGCACCAAATGATTTTTGTTCCCCAGCACAAGATGAATAAAATGTAGTGTTCCTGGAGGTCAAAACCCACACATTGTAGCAGACTTCTTGTAAATCTTTTAGATAAGTTTAGGATGGCTGCTGATATTTTTGTAACCTTCCTTTGAACCATAACTTCCTCATCAGGTACTTCATATTCTACCTCAGAGACATAAAACTCCCCAAAGCAAAACTATTTCTTTTAGCTCTTTTGCAGTACATAGCAGCCATCCAACCATCCCTAGGGTCATGCAGTATTGCTACCTTTTGCATCAGTACTTCAGAGGACAGAGCTCATTGCTTGTAATTTTTCACACTTAAATTGACTGAATCTACCTGGAGGAGCCACAGGCTGCAGCTCAGTTCAACACACACGGATTGTCTGCCAGCTTAGATGTAAGCCTGGAAATAAACCCAGGCACCCATTATAAGGTTAATGCAGTGTTCAGGGCAGAGAGCTGAGCTGTAAAATAAGTTGAGGGCTGAAGAACAGACTTAAACAAGGAGCTGAAATCAAGAAAGTCAAAAAAGTGCCCATTGAAACTTCATTGCGATTTTGTACATGTGACTAATATTTTTATGCTGTATATGAATGCATATGTGTTTGGGGTATTTTAAAGGCTGTATAATAACTGGGTAAACATTTTACAACTGTGAGTTATAAATCATCCATTTTCCTGCTTTCTAGGAGTTTTTTGAACATAAAAGCATTAAAAATTGTGAAATGTTTGAATTCTATAGTGCTGGAGGCCATGTGATTGTCTCATTATACTTTCATATTATGGAGAAATAATCTTTGTCTTATTCACTCATAAACCAGTGTTACGCTCTGGACAGCTCTTGCTTTATTCCTGTATTTATTTTTTTTTAAGAATTAGTAATTTTAACTAGTATCAGTTACCTGCCTCAAAAAATGAGCTCCAGAGACATTGACCAGATCAAGTTAAATAGGTCTATTACCCTGATCCAGAACAACATGCCTCTTCCAGCCCCTCTGAACTCTTATAATTGCTCTCTCTCTCTCTCTCTGTGTCTCTTTGAAACTGAACTCCAACCTTGGCTTTTTGATATGCCTCATCAGTCTAGAGGATGTGAACTCCTGTAGACTATGCATGCCATGTCTTCTGTCCTAGCTTTTCTTCTTGAAGACTGTGAGATAGCTTTGGACCTCTCCAGATGAGGGAGCTGGCAGGTGAGGATTCCAACATCAAGTTAAAAGCAAAATATGTATGTTCTTTTCTGTCAGTGGTAGTTTGTTGGGCAGAAGCAGCCATTGAAGTCTTCCTTACTTTTTGGTGACCCCAGGTTTTTGGTTTTAATACTTGCATCTCAGACTGGATTGCCTGGAAGACCTGGGTGTTCTTATCTGTATACCACAAATTCCTTTAGGTAAAACTAGGTACCTAAATATTCAACAAATAATTTCATCCCTGTTGCATTTAATAAAAGGTAACACTAGTTTTTAATGGTCTAACCATTATGGACCACCTAGTCTGTCAGCAGATATGTGGGGTTTGTCCCAGAGTTCAGCCTTTTTCTGGAAAAGCTGCACAGTAGACAAGTGATTGTTATTGGGATCTCCACCACTTTTAAACAGATGTAGAAACTGTGCTGTGGTTACTACCTGAACCCAATTCTCAGATAATCTCTGAATACTTACTCCACAAAAGCTTTTGGTTTTGTTTAAGGTATAAACTAAACCCCAGATCTTTCTCAAGAATTCCTGTGAGAAACAATGGTATTTTTGGCAGAAATGACAAATGACAGTCACCTTTTTAATATATAAAAAAACCAAAACAAACAGGAATGTGACTGTGATAATTTTAACATGCTGGAGTAGTAGACTGGAGGCAGATTTGTCAAAACTACTTACTTTACAGGGTGACATTTTGCATGAACAGGCTAGCAAATGGCTTGAATTTGTCTAAAACAGAAAACTTGAACAGTGAGAATAAAAACCCCAGCAGAGATGAAAGGAATATTTAAAATTGGGTTCATTAAACTGCAATTATGTCTTCTACTTTTCGGTTCTCAGTAGCTTCAGTGAGACCTTTGTAGTGCCCACACTCAACCCTTCCACTGAAAAAAAAAAAGTACTTTAAACTAGTAAAAGCTAAAATCTTATACAGCCCTGAATTTGCATCAGGGTTTATAAATTTTACTTTTTCCTTATAAATCAATCTACAACAAGAATCTCAGACTGCAGGAATCTGCAGAAAGTTCATAGCAATAATCATGTTTGTGTGTACAAAAATGTTTTAAGTCACATGAGCAATCCAGAGTCCTTTCCTGTGCTGCCTTGTACCCAAACATATCCTTTGGTGTAAGGGTTTCTACCTCCAGACTACACTGCTTATATAAAGTAACCAAAGCAGCTATGTCCCATGTTTCACTGCTGTACCCACTTCCTCTCCACCAAAGCTGGCAAAGCCAGTTCCAAGTCCCACATCCATACAGCAAAGGAGAAAACTCCTATGACTGGCTTCACCTTCAGTTTCACAGTTTCATACTTGCTACAGTGACACTCATCCAGAGAAATCTATGCACAAAACAAGATTAGCATTAAATGTCAAACATACATGCTGGGATGCACAACTGAAAACAAACTATTAAATTCCCAGAAAATTATGTGTCAATGCTTAAATGTGAGACAAACAGTCCACCTTGCAGTCTTCATGTCAAGCCCACTGGATCACAGGCAGCACTCTGCACCTTTCTAAGCCTGCTGCACTTCAGCAAGATTTACCTCAAATGAACTCAGCTACAGTACAAAAAAAAGCTATCATAAAATCACACTGTACTGCCTGCTGAAAAAATGATTCAAAGAACAGCTCAATCTGTTCTTAGCTGGAACAAATTGTTCAAAGAACAAGACTGGTTCAAAATTAAATGCACCATTAATGCGGAGTGAACAATTCCCCAATAAAATACTTGATTCTGTCATTCGGGGCACTGATTTTACTTGTGCATAAATGATAAACTCCATATTAGACATCTAATCACCAAAGTGATGTCTCTCAAATAATAAGTAAAAGAAACATTTTCTCAGATATTTCCTACTGCAAGCTTATATCAGACACAGTGGCTGCATGCAACTAAAGAAGGGGAGATGATGTATTATTCTGTCTGTTGGACCCCCCAAATGTATGCACTTGAATTTGAATATATCAGAGGTTGCTTCTCTGTGTTCCACATTATTTCAACTCCCTTTGCAGTTTGCAGTTAGAGAAGATGTAGTTTAAAATGGAAAATGAAAAAAACCCAAGTCAAATAGAATTAGAAACTATTGTCCATTTATACATAAAAGTTACTCTTAAAAATTCATGAATTAAATACAAATCTAGCTCAGTTTTGTTTACAAATCATGGCATATCATTTTAATTTTGTTATTCTGCTGGATTAATAGAATTAGTGACAATTAGGATAAAATTTTGAGAACTTTGTTTACCTAAGAGACTGAAATATAGGCTTATTGTGGCTTGGAAAGGTGGCTTGGTGAACCAGTTGATTTCTAGGTAAATTTGTCTATTTGTCTGTGTTTTCTTTTGAGTTTGAGAAAATAAGAGAAAAGTCAACAGTGTACAAGTGCCCAGCATAATCTAGAGGAACATTAATTAATTAATTAATTAACTAATTATGAGAAAGACATTGTCTGTGGTCTTGCCTTTCTTTTATACATATGAATTCAAGTAACCGTAAGGAACTGAACACCCAACATAGTTTCATCTCTTAATTCTAATGAAAAGTCAACCAAGAATTAGATAAACAATTGAAATTCCATCACAAATTGTCTTTTCATAGCAAAAAAGCAAATCCAACAAAATCACTTATGAAAGGAAGGTGCTGATTTTGCCCTATATTTTTTCACAAAATAACTCCTCTACAGACAAAGTGTACTGACGCTGAAATATTATGTTCCCACTTTCTGAAAACAGTATTTTGATTTTTCATTTGGGACCATTTTTTATTAAGAGATTTATTAGATTTTATATGTAATACAGAAATATTGCACATAAATATGAAACTACACCTAAATATCCAATAAATACTTAAAAATCAAAACTAAATATGCAAATCAAAATATTTTGAAGTTTTTCTTTGTGTAAAATCTTGGATTTTATTTTAAGTCAGTGCAAACAAATTCCTGATTGTCAAATTTGCTATTAATAAATCTCATTTAATCTGTCTCTGAAAGGCAGATGTCTGCTGAAAACTCAGCAGCTACTCCAGTTCATAAAACCATGATAACAATTGTGTGTTGGTTTACAACTGGTTTTGGCAGCAATCATCAGAGGATCAATTGAATATATTAACAGAAATCTTCTGCTTTAAAACTAAGTTCAAAATTTTAGGACAGTGAATTCTGCCTTAAAACAAATAGAGAGAAAAACTGAGCATCACAACTGTGAAAACCAAGTCAAGGAATGAATTTTTGTCAGATTGAAGTAAACATATACTTATGAGATACGTGGGCAGCAACAGCCTTATGCCATTTTGTTTTGGCTTTGGTTAAGGCCACCGCTGTAGATGGAAATACTTCCTAAAAGAAAGTGCTTCATGTTTAACTCTGACACATGCAAAAATTTGCATGCTCTCATAGTGATATCCATAAGTACGTGTGTATGACCCTGTGTACTCCCTCCAAAATGTGTTCATTCTACTATTTCTGCATCAGCTGTGGGCTGTGGTGAAACCCATGTTGTGACATCATGACTATTCTGCCTCCACTTGAGATGTCAAATAATCATCATACTGAAGTCAAACTCAGATATTAAATGAATCCATTTCATGAGATAGTTACTGAATCAATGCTATGGTCTTCTCAGAACAACTAAAAGCCCATTCATAACTAAAGACGCAAGTAAACAAAAGCTATTTGAATATTGCTGTTGCCAGTAGTGTGGGAGCAATGGAGTAATTGAATGCTGGACACAAGAATACACTGACTCTGGGGAGGAGCACGGCGTGTGACCTCTCTGCCTTCGCTGTGCCACGTGCGTAGCAAAACCTACGCCAAGGGCTCCTCATGCAAACACGTGGGTCTGCTCTGCCTCTGTGAATGTCAATGCCACTTTGCTAACTTGGAGTGAGCATGAACTCCAGTGTGACTCTTTCTGAAATTTCAGCGGCATCTTCAGTAAAGAGGACTCATTTGAGGGGGAAAAAATAACAGCTTTTTATCTTCTGTGCCTAAGGGTAAGGAAACAGGTGATTCTGCCAGCATGACCATAAACATTCTCTCTAGCTTCAATAATAGTGGCTTTTAACAAGTCAGAATGAAAAGTTCTCATTGTAATCACACTGTAACTAACAGAAATTCGTATTTCCTGCTTGGTCCTTTTCTTACATGACACTGCAGTATCTCTCCTTTTTCAGGCTCCTTGTTATTCAAAAATGTCAGATTCCCAAGAAAAGCCCACAGTGACAGGATCACACTTACAAACCATGTGCCTCTTATATGTCACCACTGAGGCTGAATTCAGTAGAGGGATTTTACTAGTGCTTATTCCTAGAAATATTGGGCAGGATTTTATTTTTGTCTTGGAAAGTAATCTTTACAAAGGGCAGAAACCTCTTTGACTTAACTTCAGTATAAAATTGCAGTTTCCTCATGTGGGAAAATTAAGAATTCTTTTTCTACCAGTTATATATTTAGGGAAACATTTTCATAGCAGATCTGTGGAAATGATGCAGAGGTCAATGGGAGCTATGTGCAACCAAGGATAGAATTAGTTTCCCAATGCAAAATGATAATGGGCTATTTTATTTTTATTCCTTTAACTTTGAACATTATGAAGTTAAAAAAGAGATCTCCTTTACCTTTTTTCAGGACAAGCATCTCACATTTCCTTGATGAGCTCTTGGCTTTATTGGCATAACATCATTACATGGAATAATCATTCAGAAAGAAATCTTCAATTAAGTGACCTGACTTTGTATGTTTTTACATGAGCTAGTGATACATTTCACTTCCACTGTTCACTTCAGCTGTGTGTTTGTCTAAACCTACCAAGAACACACTTGATTGTACAACAGAAGTCCATTTTTTCAATATGGAAATGAGAGAGATGGAGCATGGGAGAAACCAGATGATAAAACTAACCATGCATGCAGAACACTAAAAGGAGATTTCTTCAAAGTAGACCAAAGTTCCCAGTTCAATTCTGCAAACATATTCCTTGCACAGGAGTCAAAGAGGAAACAAAACAAACAAACAAACAAAACCCAAAGCCCCAAAAAATGAAAGAAATGTAGCACTTTGCAAGACATCAACAGATAAGTGAATACTTACACAACATCTGCCCTGTACAGGTACGTGTTCCAATACAGAATGTCTCGGCTTTAACACTTAAAGCTGCAGCTCACACTAGAAAGCAGTAAAAAATATAGAATGATCTAGGAAAATTAAGAAGTAAGGATCTCCATGTGAAGACTGAAAAGAAAGAGAAGACTCTGTCATCAGAAGTGAATTTTCATCCTTCTAGCTGTGAAAAATGTGTTCTAACCTTTAACTGGACTTAGTGCTCCAGCCTGGTTTTATTTTCAGGATTATTTTCTATTTTTATGTAACATAAAATGCACATGGAGTACACAGTACAATATCCAGTGCTAGACTTTCCTTTTTGAATGACAGTAATATCATGATAAAAACTGAGACTGTTCTCCTGCTTACACCAGGTTCATTTTTGTGGAAAAGTTACCCAACCTTGTAAACAGGGAGAGTTCCAGCAGAACTGGGTTGTAACCTCCATAACTGGAGAGTTTTTCTATAAAGGGAAGAAGCTGACTTTGAATTCATTCAGACCGAGGAAGAAGCAGAATCTGAGTCTTTCATTCTGATGTCAGTCTTTCACTCTTTTGTAACTATCAGCTACTCCATGAGGAACAGAATTATCTCAGCTTGATAGGGAACAGCTAAGGGTTGCATTTACAAACCCAGACTAATGAATGAGGCAAAATTTTAGATAATGTTGACTTAATGATTTTTCTGACTGACTGTGGTGTGTCCCCATTTTCAGGCTTTCAACTTGCTTCCCTCAGACCAACTTAGTCCTGAATTAAGTCAAGAAACTGAGGGATAATTAATGGTACAATTTAAAGCACAGCACTACTGAGATACAATGCGGGTGGAGAACACAGGTCTGCCTATGACAGGAAGGCATGGTGCTCTTTTAAATATTTCTAGTCCTCCTTGTTCCATAATATATTGTATCTTACTCCAATACCCTCATAGATGATGCAAACTGAAATAATTTGCTGTGTTATTAACAGCAGTGCTGTTATTGGACTGCTCTGTGTATTCAGGGACATGAAGCTGTAGCCCAACAGGCAAGGTTAAATGTTGAATTAGCTGCAAGTAGGTTTATCCAGACCTATAACAGCCTAGACCTCTGTCTGTCTTCTTGAAAATTCACAGCTATAAAATAACCCCCATTTATGAAAATCATTGCTGGGGCCATAAATAGATTAAGAGATTATTCCTCAGTGTTCATTAATGTGTTCTTCAGAATTTATTAGATTAAATTATTTATATTTAGTATCATAAAAAACTTAAATACATTTAGTATTTAGATTTCATTGACTTTTTTAAATTTTAGGAGCATTAACATAATGGGCTTTTTCAAAAAAAGAAAGTTGCTGATCGGCTTCATTTGATGTTGACTAACTTCATGTTCAGTTTTACAAAGTTTTTTACTGACAGAGCACATTTTGGAGAAATTCTGATGCTTTAGCCTATTATTTCCTCTGTGTGTCCTATACCATATAAAAAATTTCTTCACTGGCTGCCCTTTATTCCACTGGGGATTCTGCCCTGGTGTGATACATGTGTTTTTATACCTGGAGGGTACAAAACCTATGCTTAACTCCTGAGCTGTGTTGGTATGGGTCTTGGTACGATATTCTTTGCATTTCCAGAGATAGAATGTCTCTCCCAGCTTGCTCTCCTTGCTAAACCACCTGGCAGTGTTGTGCTCTGGTCTCCAGCAATGGTGCTTGCATGAGCCCCAGGAAGCAGATGGCTGATGCTGATGGGTATTGCCCTGACATCCATATCCCAGACTCTCAGAGTCTCCATGCTGGGAGTTGGGCTTGTTCAGCCTGCAGAAGGGACGGCTCCAGGAAGACCTTAGAATAAATAACCTTCTAGCACCTGAAAGTTGCTGCAAGAGAGCTGAAGGGGGTGCAGTGATAGGACAAGGAGGAATGGCTTTAAGCTGAAGGAGGGGAGATTCAAATCAGATATTAGGAAGAAATTTTTCACTGTGAAGACACTGAAAGAGGTCACTCAGAGAAATTGTTGATGCTTCCTCCCTAGAAGTGCTTAAAGCCAGCTTGGATAGGCTTTGAGCAACCTGGTGTATTGAATGGTGTCTCTGTCCATGGCAGGAAGATTGGAACTAGACGATCATTAAGGCTCCTTCCAACCCAAACCATTCTGTAATTCTGTGTGTTTGATGGCGACTGGGACAGAAGGAAGGAACTAGATCTTCCATCTGTGTAAATGTGAAGTTTGTGAGTGAGATTTCTCTGTTTTCTGGTTGATAACTTACACAAATTCACTATAATTTTTTGTGTAATCAATAGTATGTTATGGGAATTAAAATACTTTTCAAGAATAGTTGTTTTCCCTCCTCAATGAATACATCAGGTGGAGAGCTGAAGAGTGGCATTTTCACATACGAAATTGTTGCACAAGGTTTAGAGATGAACCTCACTCCCTTTTATTGACCATAAAAAACCCCTATGGTGATGAGTCCAAACCTAGAAAAATTACTTTTAATTACTTCAGTTAAGGCAGATGAATCTCATACTTTTATAAGGCAAATAGAGCACAGATGACTACGTCACTGGGCTGAGAAGCAGCCTTGCAGCAATTTACATTGCTAGTGAAAATGGCTATTTTTTAACTGTGAACTACCTACCTACCTACTGTGATCTAAAGGATTAGTTTTCAAATAGAATTAGAAAGATGCTACCGTGACTATTAATTTGATACAATTCACATCTTCTCCCCTTGGCTGTCAAAGGTCAGAACTAACAGGATTTCATCCAACTAAAACAGAGACTAATTCCTGGGGATGTTAGTGGGACACACTGCCTTGCAGTCACTGTTGAGAAAAGGCAGTGCTATCACCATTTTTGTACATGCACTAAACTGTAACACAATCATTCTTAATAATGCAAAGGCCTTCAACAACTGGTGGATTCTGACACAGCAGTGGAAGCATTAAAGCCAGGCTGCCAGCCTTCGGCACTCCAAATGTACTAGAACAAATACACAACACAGCAAGAGCACAGGAGGTAGCTCTGTGTCACAGTGCTCCTTTGCTGGTTTGTCTCCATGCTGAAGGGACATAGACAGGCAACTCCAATCTGGAAGGAAATTAATGTTTCTTAGAGCTATGGAATTATGGAAACATCAGAGTTATGGAAGTGGCTGACCCTTCCTGAGTAGTCACACCCAAAATAGTTTATTCCCCACATCAAATAAAATGTTTTCTGTTAAGTAGTAAATAAAAAAATGAATATTAATGTGCCTACCTGTGAAATTAAGAATGCTATCAGAAGAGGACTTTCAGATGTTAAATTAAATTAACAATCTTTTCAGGACATGGCTTTTCACTGCAAGAATTTTTAAGATTATGTTTCAGTGAGATAATAAGGTGGCTTGAAGAAAAACCAACTACCAGCTCTGAAAGAGCTTAATCTTTACATTTCTCTTTCCTGGTGGGTAGGTCAGGACTGGAAAGACACTTCCCTAGTTTCACATGTCATTTTTTAAAACTTCTTGTTACAACTCTAGAAATAATTGCTGATTTTTGGTTGTAAAAATATGTGTTTCTAATGTTTATAAGCTTAAGTATCAGTTTACATTTACTGGGAGTAATGGCGATTCTGTCATGCCAGGACACTAGATTAACAACAGCAATACTCAGTCTTCCACACCTATTTCTGTGAAAATAACTTGAAGGTGAAGCAGACATTTCAGTTTTAAAATGAAAGGAACTAGGAACAAGCCCTGCTAGGATTAGGATTTTCAGCTGGTGGATTGTGGTGCTGTGTGTTTTTCTTAAGGTATGTTCTTGTAGTCCTTCAAAATGGTTTGCTCTGTACTCCCCTCTTTCCTGCATTGTTGGTTCTGCCCAGATTGCACCCACTAACCTGGTTGTGCATCCCTCCCTGTTCCTGTCCCTCATTCCAGACTGTTCTCGTCAATCTCCTAATCTCTGATCCTCTATTGGTTGTTTAGGTTGCTCCCTCCCTCTGTTTTCTCATTGATTTCTGTGCTGTAATCCCCGCCTTGTGACCCCTCCTTATTGGATCCCTACCCTGAACTCCGCCCCTCAGCTGTCCCTTAAAGCCTCCTGTCTTGCATTGTTTGAGACCTCTGCCTCTGCTCTTGTTCTGGCTTAAGTTTTGTTTTGTGTTTCTGTTAATTAGCTCGCTCCTCAGAGTGGCAAGCAGAGCCTGTCCCGTTCTTTACACCCTGATTCACCTGGTGAGCGCTGAGGGCACTCAGGAGCCCAGGGGGAAGGTGTCACAGCCCCCACTGCTCGTGGTCCTCGGACCATCCCAGGACTGTGCACAGTGACAGTGGTGGGGTTTTTTTTGTTTATTTGTTTTTTGTTTGTTTGTTTGTTTTCTCCTAGGATTTACCTCTGCTTTGAAAAATAACGACACACAGTTGGGTTCTTTACATAGCAAATACTTGGTAAGACATGTGTAATGGCTTTATATATGTCTCGCACATGTATCTCATTAGAATTTATAAAACTTACTGATCTTAACAAGATTTCATAAAAAAGCTGAAACAAGTACCTCTGAACATGGAGCACAGCACAGTTCTTGCTTTTTCAAGTGTTCCTGGTTCCTTTTATTTGCGTGGGGGAGGGGAAATAGTATTGAGCAAATTACATCTCCGAGATGTAACTTTTCATGGAAAGCAATGGAACTGCACCTGATTTATTCCTTTTTAGCAAAAGCACTAAATGTACGAACATTAACCCTAAATATTTAAAAATCAGACACAGGGCTTCACATCTTGAGTCCTATAAATGATGCAACTTATTTAAAAAAAGAAGCAATAATATTCACAGGTTTTATTCTTTGTTTTCTGAGTCCCTCACTGGCCATATTTTCACAGCCATCCGGGCCAGGAGGGGAGATAATCTCTCAGGCATATGATAGGTGTGCTCAGAGTCATGTGGTGGGAAATCACTTGTGCCTTCCCCTTCATTCACACACTCCACCCCCACTCTCCATACATTGCCACTGAAACTGGCTCTGGCTAAAAATATACTTTATTTTAACGAATGAAAGCTCTGATTGTCCTAAAATAACATGAATTCCCATCAGGATCAGGGAACCATTGTGCTAAGTGCTGTACAAACACGAGGAGATAATGGACCTGATTCATCCCTGAATTACTCTGGTTTCCATGGATTTACAGCTGTGCAAGTCAAAGGCAAATGTGATAATGAGCATGCTGCAAGAATGCACAGCTTAAGGCAAGTTTCCTTCTGGCCTAAATCCTTTGAAATTTGTGGAATTAAGGCAACAGATCACTTGATGTATATTTTAAGGTTACATCTACTCTCCTTAACTAAATAGGACCAGACCTGATTCAGTGTTGCCGGTAATTGCCCAGCGCTCTCTCCAAGCACTTTAGGAGAAAGCAGAGGCTGTGGACCTGCCCAGCAGCCAATCTGGGCAAAACCAGGGTGCTTGGAAAACTAGGGTAGTTTAACAGGGTGAATCTGGGCAGACCATGCCAACTGGCCTCAGGGGCAGAGGTTCAGGTCCTGGTGCTGATTATCTACTGGTAGACCTACAGTCTGAAAGTCTTGTTTCTACCTGTAAGAGCTTCTGTTTACATTGAATATCAGTATATTATACAAGTTTTACCAGTGAACATTATTAAAAAAAAATCCCCCAAACCACCCAACGACAAAAACGTATGCCTGTTCCTAATGTGGTTTTTTTTTTTTTTTTCCCTTAAGTCCCTGCTTATGTCCCTTGTTCCTTTTGAAGATGTGTTTTGCTGCGGACCAGAGCAGCCTGGCAAAGGAGCTGCAGGGCTGCCCAGCTGGGCTGCTGCTGGCAGGTAGGGTGCAGAGCATGCAGCAGCAGCAGGCAGCACCAAGGCAGCACCAAGGCAGCACCAAGGCAGCAGACACCTGCCTGCTGCTGCTGTAGTGCCCTCAGAAAATCGAGGTTTGGTTTGCCATGGTTTGGGGATCCATTTCTGTTGTTTACCCTGCTGCCTTTACAGCACTTGCCCAACGCTTCATAATCACAGGCAGGTTCTTGCCCTGCCCCAAAATCATGTTTTTTTGCCTTAAGGATCATAACCCAGCACAGTCAGATCATCACTTAGAACAGGTTTACAGGAAACTTAAACAGGTAAGCCCTGGTTTAGTAAGATCCTGGCTTAAGGATCCAGTAATGTTACATAGTAACTTCTATTTCAACACCTATTTGTGCAGTTACTTTTCCACCTCTCCTCCTCTCTCATAATCGTGTCCCCATGCTCTTCAGACAAATGTAATTCATCAGTGGAATGAGTTTGTCAAGTTCAGTCTGATGCAGATTTCCTTAGTATCTTAACACAAGTGGAACTTGTACTTTTCTCCATCACAAAAAAGGTGAATGGGAAGCCACTCTCCATGCACCAAAAAACAATGCTCAACTTGTCCATGGCACTATTCATTTTACAGCAGAAGGAATGGCAAAAAGGAAAGTCCTAAATCTGATTTTGTTTTTACAATTCAATTATTAATACTACATTTCAGAATTAGGATGTCTATAATAATTTAGAATACATTTTAGAAATAATTTCTAGTAAAAGCAAAAGTCTTTTGACAATTAATCATGTTTAGATGCTTTGAAACAACCTTATGCTTGGAAAAATACCCTAAGTTCATTCCTGTTGTTCTCAAGGACCACATAATAAATGAAAGTTCCAAACACTAATTTCTGATAGAGACAACAGATACAACACATACACATCTGCATGGCTTAATGCCCCCAAAAGAAACTGGTTAAACACATACTGCCTGATGTGCATGTCTTGTGTCCTGTGACAAGTCTGGGTAATTTCTGGGAAAACACCAGGGCAAAAATGCTTCAGGGAATGTGCCAACTATTTAACAGCATGGATAATAATGTGCCAGTGCTGTTCTGTTTAATTTACTAATATAATATAGCCAGTGAAAGCAGAACTGAGCCAACACAGGCCTTTTGAAAACCCCTGATAAATTGGGAAGAGGCTTCCAAGTGTGAATGAGGTGCTCAGATACTGCTTACACTTCTCTTCCTCAGGCTGGAAAGCAGATATCCATAGGCATCTGAGAATTTTTCTTTTTATTAATTTGAGCCTTTTTCTGTAGTTTTGTTGCAGAAATTTTGTGCTGTTTCTCACACTGATACCCAGTTTTTATCCTACTGTTATTCCTACAGCAGAGAGCAAAGTGGCACGGGTCCAGGCAGCAGGTTCATGCAACACATGAGCAAATTCTTCTCATGTTAAAGGGTTCTTGGAAAATGTAGATGAACAAAAAAAGAAAGGAGTTGTAAATCCATGCCATTATTTCTTTCAAAGTTCTTTGGTGCCATACCTTTACCACTGCCCCCCAAGAATCAACACTCACTCCGTATTTGATCCTCTAATGGCTTTGCTGCCAGTGCAAGTTTGTCCTGGTTCATGGTGGTTACAAAAAAAAAAAAATTCTGACATAAAGGTTTGGTTCATTTTCTGAAGTAAAAAAGAGGAAGAGAGAGTTCAGACTAAAACAGGATACTGGTTTCTCCTGTGGCAAAAAGAAAAAATCTGTTACTACAGTCAGTTTGAAGTACCCTGTTTGGTCTGAACTGTTTTGTTTTGCTATATTATTAATTTTAAAATATCTTCTTTAGTTTCTCTTTCATTAAAAAAATATAACTAAGTGAAATTGAATATGTAAATAAAAATATATTTTTGAGCACAATGATGGTTGCTGAAGAACTCTGAGCCTGACTACATACTTGCTAGACACCTGGTCTATTTTACAAGCTTATACTTTTGTTGAAAGAATAGTACCAGTGTGTCCCTCTTAGCATAACTTGCTGCTGAGTCCAAACCCCAAGCAGTAAGTGTTGGTTTTGAGTGCAATTTTCACAGTTGGTGCTTTACAACAGATTCAGTTGTTCATAATTCCGGACCTCTTCATGGCACTTGTATTTACTGTGCCTGTGCTGATGGAGTATACTCTCTTTAATGAGTAGTTGTTCAAAGTGTTGAAAAACTCTGCAATAAGGATGAACAGAACAAACTCCTGCTCCTCTAACTCTCTGGTCTAGCCATTTCCTTTTCATTGGCTCCACTGAATCCAGATAATTTTGCTCAGATATCAGGATGAAGAAATGCATGCTTTTGACATGTGAGA
Organism: Cisticola juncidis; assembly: GCA_013400215.1. Lineage (NCBI taxonomy): Eukaryota > Metazoa > Chordata > Aves > Passeriformes > Cisticolidae > Cisticola > Cisticola juncidis. Next base: position 864,370 of record VXBR01009880.1, on the reverse strand, counting down.
TAATGTTTACAAATTCCTGCACTTTTACTACAATTAACTATTGCCTATATATATAATCAGTTTTACTAAAACAGTGTAAACTCCTCAAGCTTGTTTTTAATTGATTTATTCTGAATCAAAGGCCTTTGGTGGAAGAATTTATTCAGCTAAATTAGCCTTCAGGCCATGTTTTCATTAAATTGGTCTACCTCCAGATTGAACAAGCTTCCATATTTAAAATATTTATGGATAGACTGAACTGTGAACTTATCTGCATTCACATCACAGCAAATTTTCTTGAAATGATCAGAACAAAACAGAGTTTGATATGGGCTACATCATATTATGACTACATTCCTCCTCCAGGCAAAGATGTGCAAAATCAAATAAAATCATTCTGAGAAGGCAGGAAGCATTAATATTGAATTTTGCAGAAACCTCAGGCTGAGGTAGTAGAATGGGGTTTTCCATGTGTCCCCTGGCAACTAGGCATTTTTTATTCCAACCATAAGCACAGAACTACAAAAGGTATGTAGAGAAGATCCACCTCATTTATCCTTATATTAGATGGACCTTTACTTAGCACTTTCCTCAATTTATTTTGCACAATCAATAAAAAGCAGTATCTGAACTTGATTTTCTTTGTATTCTTAGAACAAGCTTTACCCTTATGCAGAATTACTGCAACTGGAGGAACAATTCTTTTTTCTTTCACTTAAATTGTCTAAAATAAATAAAGTTATCCTTAGGAGGGAAGAAGAAGGTGTCTAGATGACAGGCAAAATAAAGCAACAAAACCCCACCTGTTCTTAATTGAAAACAAACCCCAGCTAAATTGGATCAGCACCTTGGGTGGTTTGCAACTTGCATTACTGATTTCAGTGCTTATGGGCTATTCCCCATGGAGAAATGCTGCATGTGAAGGTGAATCCACAAGCAGAGGAATCCACCTCCAGAAAAAACTCTTGTGAAGAACAGAAATTCACGACTCAAATTGTGTGGGGAGTTTTTCAGATATTAGTTTGTCCTGTAGATTCAAAGCTAGAAAAATGCAATTTTTCTTCCTTTATTTCAAGATTTATCTTTATTTTTCTCAGACACTTTACAGGCACAATAGCAGGACAAGATATTACTTATTCTGGTGAGTTATATGTGGACAACTGGAACTGGCTGTGCACAGGTTGCGTATTCCATTGATCAAAGAAAAATCCAACTGTGAAAACTTGCTCACATGAGTAACACTGTGTACCAGAGAATTCCCATTAAGAACAAAATAAGATCATTAAAATGCAGGAATGTTAAGGTCTGGAGCTGCTTCACAGCATTGTATGTTCTTTTGCAAATGAAACATCTAAGGACAAAAAACAACAGTTTATCTGTGACCTGTAACATGTTGTGTAATACATGTTTTACACTTTCTCATGTATTTCTGAATTTGTTAAAAATCAGTTGCAAAAGACAGCTATTTGCTAATGCAGGACAAGTATTGCAAAATGAATAATCTTTTCATGAAAGTGATGTAGATTAGGTCTACAGTTAAATGTTTGTACAAGAAAAAAAATAAGCTTTTATTAAAAGATGTATTCATCTTAACAAAAACAGTTATTTTCCTTTTTCCAGCAAGTACCAAATTAATAAAACCAGATCCTCTGTTGGAGTCGGTGTATACTCCACTGATCCAACCTTCCTATTTTATGTTATAAATGGTACAACATTGTAAATAAAAAGAATAAGATAAGAAGAATTCTATTCAAATAAACCAAATCTCTCAGTAGTTTTTCTTTTGTTCAGTTTGTACAAGATCAATGGCATGTTGTATGGATGGATTAAAATCATTAGCCTTTTTGGTGAATGCAGGAGTGCTTCTGTTTTTCCTAATGCAATATAAATAATGAGTAAGCCCAGAGAGTCCCAACAGGGCCAGGCAAGAGGAACCAAGAAGATAAATCATCATTCAGTAACTGGAAAGTACTAAAGGGTTACTTTGACATAAGCAGAGATGATTGAATTAATTTTGCCAGTTACAAGTTAATCAATGTAATTCAGCCGCCCTGATCTTCCTGTGGAGTGGAGAGAAACAGACACCTCCTGAAGGCTCCTCATTGTACTATCTGCCTCCATTGACTCCTTAGGAATGAGGATGACTAATTGAATCTAGATAACCAAATTGCATGCAGCTAAATTTGGAGGAGATCTGTTGCGCATTTAGTTCCTTCCCTGTAAGATGCTGAGCACATGATTCCAAAGGATGATGTGAAAGGCCTGCTCTGGCCTCCTGCATGACTCATTGCACACATCCTCAACCAATGACACCTCTGTTGGCACCACAATTCCAGCCTGATTCACATTTATCTTTTTGGATCGCCTGAAGCTCTGCAAGATCAAGAACATACCACAATCTTATGCCTCCGATGGTTCAATAACTCTCAGTGGTACCTCTCCCCCCCCACTTGCTCCAAGTAACCCTCAAACTCTCTCTAATTTGAACTTTTTAATTCAGTAGGAGTATTGAGTGCCTTCAGCCTTACAGAAATTGTCCCTTTGAGATTTGCTGATCTTTTCTCTCTTTCAGAAAATTTCATTATGATCATAGTGCTCTTTAGAGCTGGCAGCTCTTCTGTATCCCACCATGCGTACTTAAGAATATAATTTAATATCTCCAGATTCCACAAGTGTCTTTATTCTGCAGTCTGATTTAGGCATTTTAGGTTGGAGTGAAGGCAGTAAAAAGCTTAGAGCTCATAGGGTGAAACACAATCCCCACCAAAACTGAGGAAGATCAGCTATAAAGTTAATTTCATCTGTCATTTCTTTTAATTTTTTTCTTTCTTTCTTTTGGATTACTGCCCCATCACATGTAGTATCTTTCTCTGTAATTCCTAAACTTCACAGAAATAAAAAGCCTATCAAAATAATGTTTAGGGAGGTGCCTTACTGAATTCTACATATGTATTATGGAAAGATGAAGACATACTAAATTAAACATGAGTAGTTAAGTTAACCTAGACAATTTCATATCTCATTTTCATGGCCTGAAATCTCTCTCACACTTCCATGCTCCATTAGGCCATTCCCTTCCTACAGAGGGGAAATGAGTGTATCTCCTTGAATGTAGGAGGCAAGTTAATTGCTTAGCAAGTGGAGGAAAGATTCAAAGAATTTTATTATTGTTTTTCTTTTTTAGTTTTTTCAGTTAGGAAACTGAGCTCAGTTTTTTAGGTGAGTACTAGTATGTATGTATGGTACTAGTACTAGTAGGTATGTAACTAGTATTACTAGACGGTATCTTCAGGTTTTTATATCTACATATTATAACTCAGTATATACAGCATTGGTTCTGCAATAAAAAATTCAGTTACATCAGAAATGAAACACAGGCAGTCACAACTAAAAAGGGGAAAAAAAAGCAATTCAAAAGGAAGAAAAATCCTTAAAAATAGCAAAAGTAAATAACATAAAATTAAAACTAAAATTAGTAATGCCAAAATAGTTCTCCCCTTGTCATAAAAGATGCACTTTATGTCTTCCACTGGCAATCAGATAATTCATTTTTCAAATGAAATTTATGACTATGGCCACTCTCAGTGTTAGTGCCAAAGTATTCCAAAGGCTCCAAGCTGGATTCTGACCTAATTGTGCTAACTGATATTGAAATACACAACAGTGTACAGACTAGGAATGAGCACTTGTGGAGCAGTATTATCCCCTATGAGAGATGGAGGGTGCCTGTAGACTTCAGGTACAAAATCTAACTGGGCTATCCCAAGTGGTATTAGAAGTTTTCACAGCTCAGTTCACAAACTTGCTGTAGTTGGAGTATAAGGATTTTAATAATTTTCATGGGAAACAGGATAAAGGCCATAACTCCAATTTTGATTTGACATCTCATGCAAAATGCATCTGAAACTACTTACGAAAACCAGAAAATAAGCTGGTGCCAGAGCAGAAAACTCCTTAAATCTTACCAGTCCAACTCTACCACTGAAAGACTATTTTTTAACAACATGATACAAGACTTGAAGTTCTTTTATTGTTTCAATCTTGTAGTTTTCACCTTGTGTTTTGCAGTGGATTGCTTCTGCCATGGAGGAAGGTCATACTCACCAGCAGAGAGGAAGCCAACTGTGCTGTTATGAAACACCTCTGATTCATTTCACAGCTAAAACAAGCTACAGTGACACTCACTGGATGTAGCACAGCCACCATGAGCATTACACTTAAAGTGACTCATGTTATTTGTAAAGGAATTTTAAACCTCTTGTCCTGCTCCTGACCCTCCTTCCAATATTATAATTTTACAGAATTTTTTCTCCAATCAGCAAAGACGAGATGTGTTCCTTTCTACTGCTTCTCAACAGATTAAGGGATGTGAGGATGTTTTGTTTTTTTATTCAATTAAACCTATGATTTTTTTTTTAACTAAAGAGAAGTGGGAACAATCATGTATTTACAGTAAAGCAACGATTCAATGGCAGAGGAGAGACTGGCAGTTTTACAGAAGGATCTTTCATGTCCTTTATCTTTGGCTCATATTATTATCTTCAAAAGAAATCCCCAACTACCTCTCCAATCCTCCTGCTGAAGATTTCTTCCCTTGAATTAAATAGAGCAATATTTATATACCTCAGTTGATGATTTGTTATAAATGATAACAAACAAATTAAGTCATCAATTTTTTTCTTTTGCTTCACAAAAAAACAACCAAATAAACCAAAAACCCCTCAGCAACACTGAGAGGATTCTCTACTGAAGACATTACTATGCTTGTGGCACAGGGAGTGATACCTGAACTGCATCATCTGTGGGTGCAGCAGGCAGGGTAGCTGCAGTAGCTCCCCGTTTAGAGGGGCTACAAAAGGAGTTGTGGAAGTGTCAGTGCCATGCACCCAGACAACATCCTGAGTGTCTGCAGTTGCTTGTTGATGATGAGCTGGGTGGCTTAAAACTTGTGTGCATGACTCTCCTGGCAGAGGACCGAAGATATGCTCAGACACTCATGAAGTTTCTTTAAAGTAGGAAATCTCAGGATCTGTCATAAATCCAATGGTTATTACTGAAGAAGCAGTGAGATTCTTAGGCAATCTGTCTCTATAAAACAATTAAAGTCAGACAGAGGAAGTCACTTTCATGTCAAGCCGTAGTTCTTATTACCCACATGTAATTTACAACTGGTTCAGGAGAGTCTGGGAGCCACAATTGCATTCCTGCCCTTCCTGTGCTCTGCAAGGCATTATTAGAGGGTGTTCCTCAAAAGCTCTGTTTGGGGTGGCTGAGCACTATGGACCTTGGTTTATGGTCAGATCTATGAATAGACCTCAGAGCTGCAGGATTCCAGCTTGTAATGTCTGCTGGAATTTATACCTCTGGATTTGTGGGACTACCCAACCTCCTGCATAAGGTGATGATGCAGATGTGTGAAGGATGGAGCTCGTAGGCTCTGCAGTCTAGAGAATAGAAGGCCAAAGACAACTTTTCACCTTTCCAATATGAATGGCAAAAGGTTGCCTTTAACACATCTGTCTACACAGCCTGCTGGACATGAAATCAGGACTCCTGTGATGGAACCTGGTAGATCTGTCTGTGTGGTGGATGTGCTGGGACATCCCTGTCTGTCTCAAAAGAATCAAGGGCAGGCTTGATTCTAATGTAAGGTTTTTACCTTGTTATCTAGAGCTTGTCTCAAACCCTTCAACTCTCTTCAAACAGCTTAAAGTGAAGTGAATCTGGGCACTCAGGGGGACACTTGAGGCACAGTATATATTCACTCCTCAGAAGGCAGCATGCTGAGCAGGGGGAACACCATAAACATAAAGAGAATCTGATCTCAGCACAAGAGAATTCAGCAGTTTGTTCAGTGGGGGACAGATGGAGGAAGACAACTCAGTCCTCATGAGAAGTCCAGACATCCATCAGCTTCTGATTCTGAGCTCATCTGTGAAGGAACTCCTACTGAACCTATGGAGAAGGAATTTAAATCCACTGTGGTATCTATGTAGATACCTTTTTCCTGGGCTTTAGGATATTCTGAGAGAAAGATCTGCACTTTGGCTGATTCCTCCCTGCCATTTTATATGAAGTATTTAGAACAGAATGTAATACCTTGGCTTACCTCAACTGACTGTGTTAAGAATAATTTTTCATTCTTCCATTAAAGAAATGTGATTGCTTTGATCTTTAAAAAGGGGTACATAGAGTACGTAGGTAGTATTTTGTATCTGGCACTGATATGATGGCTGTTGAAATTCTGTGTTCAGTTCTAGTTCATGAATAATACAGAGATTCAGGATTTTCCCTGTTGAATAGCTTAAGGGAGCATTCAAAGAATAATGAAAGGATTAGAAAAAATGGCACATAAAAAGGAGCTTAACCTGTTTTCATATATTTGGTAGAAGATGGAAGGAGACCTCAAGTACCTGCTTCAAGGATAAAAATGCATTCACAGGGTTCTCCAGCCTAACAGATCTAAAGGCTAAAAGCCAAAGCTTGAAAAAATTGACTAAAATTAAATGTCCATTTCTCACTTTGAAGGTACAGAAAAAGAATTGCAGAGAAATAATGGGTTCTAAACCAGTAGAAATTTGATGTGGCTTCCATTATGGGGAGGATTACACCAGGTGATGTGCATGGCCTCTTTTGAATGCTCTGTGAAGTGGTATCCACCATTTAATCTGACAGTTACATTCAGCAATAATTTGGCTCAAGAAGTAGTAAATAATTATTAATTGAGAACTAGAGAAGAGAATAACCAAAACATGTTTTTTGTGTTGAGTTATCCAAACTTCTGCTTACAAAGTAAAAATTAAGATTTTCTGTAGATCTGATGGGGGTTCAGTGGCTATGGAAAATGACCAGAGTAAATTTGATCTGGGTCCTTATATAGAAAGTTAGAAGTTATCCCTGAAAAGCTCCCCAGTAAGACACACAACTCACTAGACTCAAAGTTCAAATTTGCTTTTCACATGGGCCTTTTGTGCCTCCAGTTGGAGGGGGAGGAGAAGCAGCAGCATGAGAATATTAAATTGGGGAATCCTAAACCAGAATCAAACCCATTTATGAGCCTATGAAACTTGTTGGATGTGTCCAGCTTTCAGAGAAAATGAATCCCTTCTCTACATCTCAGAATTGGGCTTTTCATTTTCAGTCACTGCTTGCTTGATCCAGTGTGTAGCTATTGTTACATGTTATTAAATATTCTACCCTGTACTTAGGTATAATTGTATTTCAGTACATTGGGATTCCAGCTGAGGAGCAGACCCCTATTTCTGTGAACTGTAAAGGCTCAGTTTTGCACTGAGCAAACTGAGGGAGATATATATCAGTGAGGAAGTTGGTCTGGCCTTCTTTGCACAAGGAAACTGTGATTGCTCATCTGATTTTGTGATTAGTTAAGGTTCTAATGTAAGAATTACAGCATAATTTGTTAGAATGGTCTCGTGGAGGTCATTGAGTCCGATGCTTTAATCCAAGCAATACCAAGCAGAGTAGCTTTTCCCAGGATCTTGCTCAATTTTCAAGTATCTCCAAGGCTGCAGTTTCCATATTTTTTCTGGACAAACCAAACCATTCACTATCCTAAAGGGGGGGGAAAAAAAAAGGAAAAAAAAGCCACTAGAAAGCTCAAAACAACCTACCAAAACCCTCAAAGATACTTCCCTGGTCATTTACTGTATTTATGCACCAGACCAAGTAAACCAAGTAGATGTGAGAGCAAGCTTTCAACCTTGTATCAAGATGGAGATAGATGATGTTCCATAGCATCAGAACAAAAGGAATTTAACCTTGAAAACACACTTTATGTTTTAAACAGCAAAAAAATCTAGCTATGGACCACTTGATGCCAATGTGATGACTAAAGCCTCTGCAACACTTGCTGTATTTCTACCTAAAAGTTTACATATTGATTTTATTAGACTTCTTAATACTGGGGATTTGCTTTCACTCTGAAAAAACAGCTTCTTCTGCAAATGCCACAGGTTTTTGTTTGTTTGTTTAATATTAATAATAAAAAGCCTGAGATAACATTCAGCAGTGCAAAGTCCAGTAAAAAATCTCAGCAAGACATTCTACCCTGATAGCACCTTACACCCAAATAGCTAAACTAAAGTCCAAGTAGGTGGAGACACAAGAAATAATGTAATTTGTTCATAATAGGTCATTATCCAAGACTAAGAGGTGGAACTCACCATCTTCTTCCAGCCCAACCCTGTGCCCATGAAAGACTCAGAGGAATCCCAGGGGCATCACCTCTGAAATTCATTCCTCTGCTCCTGAGTGGACAAAAATTCTGCTGATAAAAAAAGAGAGAAGATGGAAGTAATGCAATTAGGTCTCAGACAGACTAGGATATTGATCTGCTTTTCAATGGCGTGCTTGTAACAGGAATTTTATCAAGATTTGACCAGAACGACCAGAATGTTTTACTGTAAACTCTATTCAGTGGATGATTATAAATGCTAGCACAGCATCTCAACACTTTTTTTTTTTTTTAATATGCAAATAAATAAATAAATAAGATGTCTCTTGAGAACTTCATTGTGTTCCTTAAAAGCTCTGGCTTAGAAAGGAGGATCATAAAGAGGTGTGAAAATTTAGCACTCCGGTCTTAACTCTGCAGTCTTTCCCATGGCTGCTCCAGCTGTTCCAGGCAGAGAGAACTGCACCCTGGAGAAGGAGGGCAGGGCAGGAATTAATGGAGCAGTGTGGCTTTGCACCAACCACGGAGCACATCCGATGTGTCTCACACACTAATGGCACCACATAAATAAATAACGAGCCCTTCTCCTCGGGGATGGGGGTGGTGTGATAAAGGATGAAATCCTGGCCTTTTACAGCTCATGCCAGACTTTTCCTTGACATCAGCCAGGCCTGAATTTCACCACAAAGGGATTTATTTCAGACTTTCTTCTCAGCAGCTTTGAGCTATTCTGAGAAAACATCCCTGGCAGTCAGGGCAGTGAGCATTTACACAATTGCAGAGACCCACTGATTTAATGTCCCAGATTGCCACCTGTGTGTCACTTCAGAGGCAGGTCTGTGGCTTTAAATGCAGTAGCCTATTTCAACATGTTTCAGTGAGCTGAACCCAACCAACATTTCCAAAGATAAACAACTTCTTTTTTTGGTGATATAATTCCATGGGAGACCATGGGAGTCTCCATGTTAAATACACTATGAATATGGAAAGTAGGGAATCTTAGGTGTGGTTTTAAATGCAGTTGCACATGGGTGTTGAAGCTATTCCCTCATTATAAATTGTGAATAAGTGGTTTGGGTCTTGGCTATCTTCCTGAATAAAGCCAGAGCAAAAATGTCCCATCAAAATTATCATACTTGAAGAAAATATAATTCCTTAAGTAGGACCAGATAAAAAAGAGATGGTTAATGTCATACACATCTGCCTTTCATTTCCCTACTAAATGATGTATTTTCTGCTAAACTAATCTATCTGGGAATTTTCTGGATCTGTAATGAGATGCTTTGACCAACCCTCTGCCATAACAGTGGGAGCTGAATATCAGAAAATATAAGTGTGATAATTTTGGAGAGGATATAATGAATGATACTAATGCCTGTAATACACTTACTATACTAATATATTATACCAATTTCTTGCTTTAAATTATTGCAATATAAATTAAAGTCATGTCCTGAAGTTCCAGGGAAGTAGAAAGTTCTCTATTACTGAGAAGAACTGCTGATTGTTCTCATAGTGAATTTCATTTGTGCAATCTATCCACACCAGAAGCTGCAACTGTTTGGGGTCCAGTTTGGGATTTTGGGAGCATCTGGCCATTCAAAAGACTGAGAAAGCACAGATCTATCTACAACAAGGACTTGCTTCCAGCCCTACTGGAGGGTGCTCCACTGGTCCCAGTTTGCTCCAGTGGCAATGACCCAAAGACACTGGTGTGGTTTACAGGGCTCCAAGGGCAGGATGGAGCTGAGAACTGCAAACCATCTGTGTGACAAACTGCCCGAGGGATCCAAAGGCAGATCTGCAGAGCAGCAGGGACAGAGAGGTGCAGCTGGTGGGAAGGAGGATCAGCAGTAAATGCACTGCTGCCACAGTAAATGCACTGCACAGGAGGAACAGGGATTCTGGGTGCAGTGATTCAGTGATCCCTGTCTGAGTCTTTGCTTCATACACCTTGTGCTGCTCGGCTCTCCTGGGTTTGTAAGTGCTCCTTCTCCTGAAGAAAGATTTCTGTGTTCAAGTACAGCCTCAGACAGCTGGTGACTGGAGGAAGCTCAGCTTTTAAGGAAACCTAGTGACTTGATATTTTAGTTTTCCCAGTTTCTAGCTGATGTCTGAGACCAAAAAAATTTTCCCTCATGAGGGGCAGTGTGTACATTAACTATTTCCCCTTTAGTCACTGTTAACTACCAGGCAATTGGATTGCTTATATGAACAAGTAAGAATTACTGATTTGTAGCCAACCTGTAAACCATACATATTTCTATTGAACAATAAACAAAATTTAGGGTCTTAGTTTTCAAATTTATGTGAAAAAATTATTATAATTTTATTATGGGGGCACATTCAAGAGAGAAGGAAATCAATGTCACATTTTTTGTGTAATTTATTATGCATAAAGAAAACCAGAAAGAAAACCAATGGTAAATATAAAAAAATGCTGATAAAAATTTCTTTTATGTTTAAGGTCTTGGTTCTTCTGAAGCTCTCTGCCTGTGCAATACCAAATTCCAGATAGACACAAAATTTCTAAGATCTTGAGTATTTTCTATGGTGTCCATATGACATATATTATGCAGTAAGTTATAGTGTAAAAATAGCAATATTCACAATCTATCATTGGCTTTTTCAAGACAGGATTAAGAATTAAAGGAAAGTACTTCAAAGCTAAATTTGGAATAGTATGTGAAGACATAACTCTTAGATTCTTTAATTTTTTTTCTATAATAGAATATCCCATTCCCCAGAATAGTCTTTTCTTCTTAAAATCCATCTTTTTCTTAGATTTTACAGCTTCGCACTTCTTGAATTACTCTGTTGAAAGAATGATTTGTTTCAAAATACTGCATTTCTGAGTACATCATAAAAATATATGTCCCATTCCTAATGAAGTAACTTTACTTAAAGCATGGAAAGCAAGCAGTAAATTTTAATGCATTGGAGTATAAAATAAGCATGGCTGTAGTTTTTGATTCAAAAGTCTTTCAGGGCAGTATTCTGTTTCCAACAGCAACTGCCTTAGGCAGCACTGAAATTTAAGTGAGAAGCCAATGAAATAGCTGAGCAAATGGTTATTGCTGTGAAGTAAATCTCATATATGAAGAATATCTAACTGGTACTATTTTTATTTAAAACAATACATATCAATCTTCGCATTAAAATCAAAAACAAAAAATTGATTTTATGAAACTCTTACTTATTCTAAAATACTACACTATACCTTTGAAGTGGCTAACACTGGGAGACCCCCAGGAGACTGTGTTAGCCTTGTATGCAGCTGGGATGGAGAATTCAACACAGCTCTTTTCTTAACACTTTCCCAGATGGGTCTATTTTTCTTCAGTTGTTTAAACTTCACACCTTCACTGCATAGGAGTTTAACAATTTTTTTGCCAGCCTTAGGTATGCTTTACAGATATGCATGATATTTCTGATTTCTTTTCCCCCAAAAAGTATGCCCTTTTAATTATGTTTTATAAAAAAACCCTCCAGTTTGCATCTTTATCTTTCCTTAATGTTGACTTCTGAGAAACATTTCAATGTCAACCACATAACCTATCAGTAAGTTCATGTGTTAACAGCAACTGAAATGAAAAGGGCTAGACTTTGTCTTTTAAAATATAACATACTTTGTGTTCTGTAGTTTAAAAAAGACAACTATGCATGAGCTTTCACCAGCTTCTACTCAGTGCATATGCAGAAGCTCTTTTTCAGAAGCATAAAAACTTGAAACATGTATTTTAAAAAATGAAAGCATGTGTGGAGCAAAATCTGAATCTGTCACAGGAATTAGATAAATAGCTCAAATGGGCCAGATCTAGCCAATGAACAGAGTGTTTAACAACAGTGATTTATGCTAGTTCCCTTTCATGTTATAATAATTGTCAGGAATTGAATTTATGTTGTGTCATTTCCTGTTCTAGCTGCAATCTTTGCTTCAAGAAAAAGGGTTTTAGAACTTTAATGCCTTCACTGTTCTTGGAAAGATAACAGTAAATGGGACTATTTTATGATTTCATTGCTTGGTTATTCACGTTCTTTCTTTCTATAGCCTTCAGGGAGAACTAGAAGGAAAGGGCGAGACAAAGAATTGTCTTCCTGTGGAAAACACAAAGAATTGGATTGTTGTTGCTGAAGGCAAAAAGTGAGCAGGGGAAAATGATGCTCTCCAAATTACTCCATAACAGGAAGCCCTATAAATGTCTCCCATCCCTCTGCTAGATCTGCATCAATTTGCAGAGTGAGCAGCAGAAAGGGCAGATGTTGGATCAAAGAGGAAACATTTACCTAAACAATGAAGAAGCACTCCCCCAAATTCTCTATGCCCAATGCAAGCCAGATTGCACAGAGCCATTACTTGCTAACAGAGAGGCAGAAGATTTCTATTAAGCATGGTGTTGCTTGATAGCATCAGGAGCAAAGAGACAGTGAGCATGAGGAGAGACGTGAATGCCTCATAGGAATTTGGTCCAGAAGCCAGTAAGAAATCATTAAGTATGTACATGTTTCATCACAATATCTAATGTGATAATATTATCTTTATTGACATGATACATGCCTTTCAGCTCTTAAGTGGAGTTCTTTCTACTGAAGTGTGTATATCTGAAAATGAGATATATTGACTCATAAAATTTAGCAATAGCCGAAACAAACAGTAAACAAACTGTCCTAGAAGTTCTCTTGTCACCATGGTAGGAAAGAAATATCAAAGACTGAATTTAGTCTATATTCTGAGGAGTTAAATTAAAACAGAGACCTACTCCAGCTAAAATAATATTTCAGTTCTCAATTAATATAACCATAATATCCCAGCAAAAAATGCAATTAATATTCCTCCAAACAGGAACGGGGCTACTGCATCTCCTGTTCCATCTGAGTCTCCCTCTTCCTGGGAAGCACACGTTTCTCCATCAGAAATGAGTCACAAAGGCATCTCCAGCAGCTTGTTTGGCTAGACAGACTATGCCAGACTAGGGAAGGGAGGCAGTCCCCCAGAGCCTTTAAGCAGAACATTCCCAAGGAAGCAGAGATTGGAACTAGATGATCTTTAAAGGTCCCTTCCAACACAAACAATTCTATGATCCTGTGATTTTGCTGCATCTCTCTTTTCCATGCTGAGAGCAGGATTTGGGCATTGAATGACTGTGATGACAATGTGCTCCTCAGGCTGTTGATGGTGGGGCAGAGCCAGCTGTCAGAGGGAACCTGTGCAGAAGATCTGGAGCCAAGTGCCTTCAAGGGACTCCCTGGCACAGCCTGTGCCCTCACAGGGTGCTAGAGGGCAGGGAAGGTTTGGGGAAGAGGTGGCTGGAGGGAAGTGGGGCTGGATGAGCACCCAGCCTGCTCCCATCTGCAGGGCCAAGGTGGAGCCAGGAGCATTGCAAGCAGTGTTACCACCTCCTCTGCCTCCACAGGATAAATATTTAACAGATTGCTGCCTATCCTCCATTACTTGAATGAAAGGAGAAGGGAGTCAGATGGGTTTTTGGCAGGGATTGCCGAGGTGGTGGCATATCTCACAAGCACTGATCACCCCAGAAGCACTGACCCCTGCAGCTGTGCTCTGCAGAGCTTCTCTCTGCACATGCATAGCCAATCTGATGCATCAGGAGGACTCCAGATTTACTGAGAGGAGAAGGATGTCTGCTCAGTGCACACGTTGAATGTGCACTGTGTTCCAGATACACAAGTAGGGCTGGTCAGCCCAGAGTCACAGTTTCCCTGGAATTTGGGGGCTGCTCAGGAAGAAACCCAGTTAGATCTGCTCCAGGGAAACCACTGCACATCTGGAAATTTGAGATGGATGGGCAAAGTTAAATGCCACAAACAGAAAACTTCTGGGGAGAATATACTTAATATTTTGGTACATGGTATCTCTTTACCCATAAAACCTCATTTCTTTCCTCTTGACTTCTTCAGTTTGTCAAGGAAATAGACATCAGTGATTTACAAACCTGATTAACTTCTACCTGTGAAAATGACAGTGATGCTGAAAAGGCTGAAGGAAATTTGGATAGCTTAGACTTCCTACCTCGCCCAGTTTCAAAAAGGCCACATTGTGCCTCTGGTGTTGGATGTTGTTTCAAATGTCTGTAATGATACAGCCCTAAAGCTGCTGCACTGTATTTATGTGACTTCTTTCACATCCCTTATTATTATGATCCCAATATAGTTTATAAGGTTTCCTTACCCTACTTCAGAAATGCTCTCAGCTTCTCTTCTGATCATCTCCTTTTTTTAATCTCAGCTGCATTGAGAATAGTAAGTGCAGAAACAGAGAATCTGTCCTGGCCAGATTCTGACACATCCCAGATTCACATACTGACTAGTCACTTTTAGTGGAATGACTTCAAAATTATACTGGAACAGACTCAGGGTACAAAGGCCAGAAGTTGAAAGCTCAGCTCCCACTGCAGCAGCTGAGCCAACGTCCCAGTAAGAGGACATGGAAGCTGACACTGCTGAGAGCTGCTTTTGTCAGGCTTCTACAGCACAATTTGCATGCTCCTAACACTGCTCTGGGGGAGTATCCCTGAACAGAAAGAGTCCTTTGCTCTTGCACAGGCTAAAAAGCCTCCCTCAATTCTGAATCCACAGCTAAATAAAATACCAAGATTTTCAGGCACATTTTGTATTAGCAGCTCACATTCATGGGAATGAAACCGTCTAGTTGCTGGATCCTATTCCAGGCATAGTTGATTTTTCTAGTTTAAGACATTCATGCAGGGCAGAGTTGTAAAGGATCTATTTTGCTGTACTCTTTCTTCAAACCTAAACTGATCAAACCTAAGTTGGTAGTGCTCATCTCAGAATGCAAAGCCAGGTTAAGAAAATAAAGGGTATTTGGGGTTATGATCACTTGGAGCACGGTGACTGGCCCAACTTTTTACCTGTCTTGTGTTTTCTAGTAGGGACAGATAACTTGATTTATTTAGAGCTTGCAGCATAACCTCCTCATTATCACATTTGTCGAAACAGATGGGAAAGCATTTGGAAGGGCTGCTTAGAAAGTGGTGCTTTCTACAAAAAGAAAGTTGTATTTAAACACTGTTATTCAAGTTGTTGGGGAGGCAACAAATTCAGCTTCCCAAATCTGATCCATTTGCATAATTTATCTTTTGTTCTTCAGTTTTCTGCTTGCTGTTCACATTCCCTTCTTGCCCTTTATAATTCCACTGTGTAGGATATGTGCAAAATAATAGGACCAACATAAGCACATGTATTTCATAATCCCAACCATCAATTCACAAGCTATTTTTATGGGTTTTTTGGTGGCTTCATTTGGGCTGGATTTCCATTTTCTGAAAGATATCTGGTTGAATAACCTCTTGAGTTCTACAATTATCCCATAATATTCCATGTTCTTTAGCTTTCCTCCTTATTTTCTTTTTTTTTTAAACTTTTTTTCTTTTTACATGCCTTCTGTGACTGTTAACAGATATTCTAAGATTTATAATTTTCCTTCTTTTGATTTTAAAGCTTTTTTATTATTATTTGAATGGGTAGGCAGCTGGTGTTCTGTGACAAGAGCAGTAATTTTCTTTCTGATGAATAGTTTATTTGAGAAAAAATGCAATTCTGGTTGTCCCAAAACTATTAACAAATTTAGGTCAAATTCATGAAATAGTTTTGGCTGGAAAAACAACAACTTTGAGAGGTTACATTAGCAAAACTGCTGGATAAGGAATCAGCCACCTTTCATCTATAGGTTTTGAAGCTCTTTCAACTTTATTTCTCTGAATTCCCTCTTTTAGAGGGTTACTGATTGTAAATCTGAGCAGAAGGCTTTAAGTATCATCTTGTACTCTGGGGCAGTGTCTCAGGTGTGTTCCCAGACCCACTTTTAAGCACAGAGTGTCTGTGTTGACTCTGAGCATATTTAAATACTCTATGGAAATGGAATCTGATCCAACAGGTGGGCCTGAGGAAGACCCAGATCAAAACTAAGTACAGCCAGGGGTAGAAAGCTCCATATTGAAGGGGGGAATGTGATGTCAAGATTTCTCAGTGAGGAAAGGATTGCATCCTATTTATCCACCCCAGGACCATTCCATAACAACTGCTCCTGTGACAGTTCTGAGACTTTAATATCTGGCATTTGCTTGCTTTTCTGGACTATATAATTAACAAAATTGACTTCAGTAATTCTGCTGTACATCAGATTATTCCAAGATTGTTTATTGTTCACAAACCTAAATTGAGAACATTTTCTGCAGCGTGAGTTAACTCTTATATGATGAGTGATTTTAATGATTAGTCAGCGGCCCATATCTACCAAAGGATCAGACTAAAAATCACCTGTATTAGGGTGGATGTGGAATTCATACATTATACTTAAAATTACCTAATTTGGTCTCAAAATAAAAAATGATGGCCTGTTTGAACTGCTTTGGTGCATTACCTTGTCATTTCTTGGAGTTTTACATTTTCTTCATCAGACAAAAAAAAAACCAAACCCAAACCCAAAACCAAAATCAAAACCAAAACAAACCACACCAAAAAAAACCACAACCCACCAAAACCAACCAACCAGACAAACAAACAAAACCACAAAAAAACCCCAAACCAAACCAACCAAACAAAAAAACACCAAAAACCCTGTTTAACTTGAAATAGCCATCACCATCGGAAAGGGTAGAATTTTCTTTGCTGCTCATTTGTTTATACCCAGACAAGAGCATCAATATTATTATTGCTAAGTAAGATATAATGTGTTACAGGAAGTTCATATCTTCTCCAGTATAAAATTCTAAGGTTTCATATTTTATTAATTATCATATTGGTTAAGTTGTAGGTTGGTTCTTGTTAATGGTTAACATGTTACACCAGTTTGGCAGGAGCTTGGTATCTTCTCCTCTCTGGTTCTATGACTATTTGTTTCTTTATATATGAGTACTAATCTTTAACTACACTTGACTTCAGAATGATAATTGTTTTCTTGCAAAGTGATATTATTTTTTCATGTAAAACTTCCATTTTGGACAGTGGTTTGGATTCAGCTTCACAGGAGCAGCTGACCTGAGTGTTGACCATGACAAAGGCCAAACATGCTGCTGTGGAGCCAGGAACCCCCACCAGCATGGTCCCTGCCATCCCCATGCCAACTGATCCAGCAGAGAGAATAAATGAGGCATGCAGCTGAGTGTGCTTGGGCACCAGGCAGGGCAGCAGCTCTGCTGCAGCTTATGGAGAAACTTGTGTGCTTAAAACACACATGGAGCGTATGTTTAGTGAACCATGTCACATTCTTGTTACGGGCTAAAAATTCCAAAGTAAAATGTGTAGACAAGCCTAGTGTGAGAGCCTATTTAAGGAAATTGTCTCTGAGTCCTGGAGCCATCTGTGATATAAAAGTTTACTGCATGGACTCCTCGAATAAAAGGATTCACTGGCAGGGCTTGCTGAAGTCTCAGTCAGAGATGCTTCCCATACAGCAGGCACACAGCTCTGCCCCAGGATGAATCAGACTCACCCAGAGCCGGCTGTTCGGAAGTGACTTCAGGCTTGAATAACGTCTCACTGGAGGCCTGGTTTGATCTGGGGAGGGGAATGGGGGTCACACACTGCTGGAGTAGGCCTGATGTTCTTTTGGAGTGATCTCTAGAAATAATAATCATAAAGGAGAACCAGTTCAAGGGCGGTAGGCTAGAACCACTTGGAAACTAATGACAGCTCTACTTGTGCACTGGAGTTTCCCTCACAGGCTGCAGCACTGATTTAGTTGGTATGTTAATATGGAAGTTTAAATTAAATCAGGCTTGTGTCAGTACTGTCGAGTAGGCACATTCACTTAGCCCTGCAGTTTTATAAAATGCAAAGAAAGAAAACCATATGGCAGATTAGGGCAAATTACTCTAAAATTGTGGCTGAGAGCCAAGGGAGAGTGAGCTTGAGAGAGCACTCACGTCTGTTTGAAATATGCCCACTTTCACTCTGCTGCTTTACACACTTGGAAGTGGAAGGCTCATTTCCCTGTGAGCTGAAATGTATTAAATATTTCATGTCTTAAAGAAAGAAACGTGTCCAGTATTTGTGGAAGTTACAATAAGAGCATATATTATTTTCTTTTTCAAATTGGGACTGGATTTACTACCAAAGACTGAATAAAAGAGCTTAGTGCAAGCCCAGGAGCAACAAGGAGGGAATGAACACATGTAATAAGCAATACTTAGTAGACAGTCCTGGCTATTATTACTGCAGTATAGCACAACAGTGACTACAAGATTTATGCAGGAACTGAGATCATGCAGCACTGAAAATAACTATAATAATGATCCCTGCTCCAAAGAGCTTTCAGTGTAGTTTTATTTTCTGAGCTGTAAGAAGCTGCAAAAAGGAAATGAAACAGAAAGGATAATAAATAAATGGCACTTTGGAAACTTCTTTAGTTTTAATATCCTAGAAAGGTATTCTACCACTTTGTCACTCAGAATAAAGAGAAAAAATGAAATATTATGTTTTCTTGGTAGCAATTTGGCTTTGCTCCATATTTCCTCTGAATAATTGCAGACATTTTCTGCAGACACTCCATGGATGGGTGGGACCAGGATGAGGCAGGGTTCTGAGGAGCAAATATTCTGCAGTTTTTATCACTGAATTAGTATTGAAATGCACAGTGATGGCAGAGAGCACCTGGTTCCTCAGCAGAAGTACCCTCCAGGTTGCCAGAAGGGCTTTTCTCACATCATGAGGATCCTCTGTATGACAAGTATTCTCTATCTTGCAGGTCCTAAACCCTTCATCTTGGAGGAGTGTCAGAAAGCCAGAAAACTCAGAAGCTGCAGCTCCAGAGGATTCTAAGTCCAGAACTACTGTGTAGGACCTCTGAATTTTTTTTTTCTGGAGCCTCACCTCTTCTAACTGCAGTCAGGACTGCCCAGACTGTGGCCAAGAGACAATTGCATTTGCCTTTCTGTAGTGAAGGCTCTCTGTGTTATGGAAATTATACAAGCCAGCCACCATGGCCAGGTTCAATTCTATATAGCAGTTTATAAGCCAAAAGATAGATTCCTCTATAACAGCTCTTATATCAGTAGTGCTACAGCTCAAGCTGGGTGCCTCTGAAGAAGGACCTCGAATACAGAAATCACTAGGCAGCTATTCCCTTGCACTCTAAATTCCCCACCCTTCATGTGACAGGCAGGACCTTTGGTAATATTTGGGTCTAGGGTCTTCCCATGCCTCACTGTGTGCCTTTGTTGTCTCTAGGAAGTGGTTTCCTTTCCTATCTCTGGGGGTGCAGCTTTTGTTAATGAATGCAGTTTCCTTATCTTCTGGCTTGAATGAGCTCTGTGTTTCCTTGGTGTACTTGACTATGTAAAAGTTCATCATATCTGAGTGAAAATTCACAGCTTGTGGCCAAAGGTTTAGGAAATTTGGCTCTCAGTGATGCACAAGTTCTGCTAAAGAAGCTGTACAGAAGTATATACCAAACCACACAGTGCCTGCCAGCTCAGCAGGTGACTGCACCAGCTGCCACCCTGCCACCATGACATTGGCCAGTCTACAAGCTGCCACCCAGACAGCACCCAGCTCTCTGCTCCAAGCCTTGAAAATCTTTGATGGGACTACTGAAAACATTTGGGAGTTTCTGCCTTGCACTGGGGCCGTGCTGCACTGTGCTGCCAGTATGGGGTACCTGGCAGATACTGCTCTGGTTTCCATGGTAACTCTCTCTGTGCATTTATAGTCTCTCACTTACAGCCTTCATTAGATTTAACATTCAGAGAGACTTTGATTAAAACATGACATTCCTAATACACCAAAAAAACATTTTGTACAAAACCCTATTATGTGGCATAGACAAACTGGGTGATGGCCAAATTAGTTAATAGAAATTTCAGATGACATTGGAACAGACCACAAAAGGATGAATTCACATAAAGTTAAATGTTTAAGTGTGTCTCTCAAACTCAGCAAAGCAGACTGGAGAAATGTGGTGCATGGGTATACCAGGGACGTCTCGTGACATGTCTGTGGAATCCAAATCTAACCTGAGATGACCTCATTCACATATTTCTCAGTAGTAAACTTAAAAAGTATTGAGGTACTATCAAACCAAGACATTTGCTTAATCAGGGATGCAGCAGGAGGACAACAGGAAGCTTTTTCCCCTCACTAGTTCCCATCCCTCCACCAGCTGGATCTTGCTGGAGAACTTGGATACGGCGCTCTGTGGTGGGAACAGCAGTGCAGAAAGGCTCTGAGCTTCCAGCTGTGATCCCTCCATCCTTGAAAATGGTCTTTTGCCACCAGCTGCTGTCCCAGGATTTTCTGCTCTTCTTTTTCAGTACTATATGAGAACTTTCTTCCTTTCTCACTCCTGCCTTTGGGCTGAAGATCTCCAGGGCAGACTGTGCTCCTCTGCAGAACTCGACTGGGGCAGGGAAGAAGGGCAGCAGAGACCTCACAGTGCCCCAGAGTGGGAGGGGGACAGAGATGTGCATCAGAAACTCAGGGTGCTCTGGTAGCACAGGAGGAACATGATTAGTATCAAGAGTAGCACAACTGAAAGAGTAACTAATAAAACATTTTCAGGGGTGGTGGAATACACACTCAGCAAAACTATCATGGGTTCAGTGCACTGTTCATTGCCACTTCAACCTCCTAATGAGACTCAATTCCATCTACCTCCTGCTTTTGCCTCATTCTACACCTAAGCACAGGAAAGAAATGCCTGGATTTCATGGAAGCCACTTCCCACACAAAGGTGATGCATCTGCAAATCCTTTCAAACAGAACGGTCATAGGGCTGCATGGACACCCAGGAGTCGTCTTGCCTGCTGTTTCTCTTTTAAACCTTACTTCCAGACAACCTTTTTGAAATGATGCCAAGGATCATCTAGTAGTACAGTGTTGCCATGATGGTTTTCATTAATATCCAAATAAAATTCAGCTGCCCTGGGAGAAATCTACGGTGACGCTTATTTTCCTCCATTTTGTTTTCCTGCTTGCATGCCTCAATATATATATATTGTGTGTGCATTTATATTTAAATTTTGTTTATGTTTAAACAATTTAAATTTATATTTAAAATTGAAATTTCTTCAAAACAATTGTGAAATCACCTTGTGATTTCTTACAGATCACCAAATGCTTCACAGATCTACATTTGATATCTGTATTGGGAGGGGATGAATTGCACCTTAAGGCTGCCTGTACACCAAGAAATTAAACATGGCCAGGAAGCTGTGCTGGGCACTGGAATTCAAGCATCCCTATCAAAAATTGTTAAACCTTTAGCAAATAGCTGCTGGGCACAGCTCAAAGGCTAGCACACATGAGGATCCATTCCCATAACTTTTCTGCATGGTCCCTGTTAAGGAAGGTTTCTCTGAGAGAAACTACAGGCAGACAGTCAAAATAACCCACTTTGGCCTCACTGCAAGAGAATAAATGTGATACCATTTGTTTTACTCATATATTTTAGTTGATGCAGTAGACACTTAACTGTTGTCAGATGTAATACAGACTGTCTGGCCTCTGTATCAAAAGGTGTCACCACTTTTGCTCCTGTCACCTGTCACTATAGAATCCGAATATTTCCGAATAGCTCAGTAGAAGGGATTAAAGTCTCCACCAGATTTCATGCTCTCTAGTATCAAATTGTTTGGCATAATGCTTTCATTAGGCATTTCTTTCCTTTTAATGAGTTTAATTAGGCATTTATTTAATGATATTTAGGAGCTGAAAGGTGTACCAGGAAAGTCAGTATTGCTTTTATGAAAATTAATTTGGTTTGATTTCAGGTCTCTAGAAATAAATGTTACAGCCCAGGCTAGTGATAGAAGCTTTTGCTTTACTTATGGACCATGACAACCTCCAGAGAGTGATTCCTCCCAGGAAAAGCAAATATTTGAGAGATGCAGAATTACTTCAGGGAGGATTTACAGACATTTCTTGTGGTCATAAAGAGACATGAGACCAAAACAGAACAGGTTATATCAATGCTAGAGAGTGAGTTCCTGCATATCTTACTTTGAATTAAAGTAAAAACTGTACAGTTTTATCTCCATAGCAATGAAAGATAAACCTGTATAAAAGACTGAGAAACAATGAGTTTAAATCTTGACTGTTCTTCAGCATTCTACACAAAAACTTTGCATTTGTATCCTTCTATACTTTGTCTCCTTCATTCTTTCAAGCATTACTTGTTTACAGGAAGGAATTTGTCTATGTATGTGTCCAGTGAACAGTGCAAAAGTGTCTCTGTGGTCAGTTCTTCCTCAGGATACTACCATAGATGGTAACAAATAATTAATAACCTGTATCTTTCTCCTTGTATTTTGCCCAGCTAACGATGCAGTCACTCCTTAACTTGGATTTTTCATCAGAAGGATTTTCTATGATCATGCACAACACATGGGGGGAAAAAAAGCAAGTTTGTAACTTAGTACTTGCTCAGATTTCTATCTGTTCCCAAATCACTGGTTTCTATCTTGAATATATTTTCTTTGTCACCTTTATTTTGCAGTTGGGCAGAAAATGAGATTTATTGAGCTGCCAGATTAACCCTGTGTATAGCATGAACACAGTTCAAGAGCTCTTATCAAGTTTGGAGCAGATTATCTCAGAAAGTTCAAATGGTTGCCATGAATTGCACTGCAGTTGTATTCTCCCAAAATGCAAAGGACTCAGGAGTTATAGTACAAACCAACAGATGATTTTTCTTGGTAAAGAAACCTCCACTTTCTGTTGATATTTTCCGATGGAGCTGAATGAGGAAAAGAAAACAGGACTTGGGCAGATGGTGGGGACAGGCTGAATTCTGCTTATTCTGCTTCAGAACATCTATCAGACTCACTGCCAGAAGCAATGCTCACTGAAAAAATAGAGTTTCTGTGCTATTTTTCAAACCTTAGGATTCTTGAGCTTGTCTGTGAAAATGCCACAACACAGGCTACCCCTCCATCCACTGTGACCCCTCTCACCCACAGCTCACTCAGGCTGGAGGCTGGGCTGCCCTTGCTGGAGAAGGGGGCTGAAACCACCATGGCCAGGAACAGCTGTTCCCATAGCAGGGGACAGAGCCAAAGAGCTGCCAAGGGCCCTGGGGAGTCAAGGTCAGCATCTCAGCTGATCAAGTTCTAGAAATTCAAGCCTTTATTCTGCTCAGCACCAAAAGCAGGGTTGGTTTGGTTCCTTCCTGCAGGAGCGAGTGCTGCTCCAGCCAGGAGCGCTCTGGGAGCGGCTGTGGCTGGGAAGTGCTGACTCCCTGTTCCTGCAGTGAGTGTCACCAGGGGGAAATCATTGTTCCAGGAGTCTGCAAGCCATGGCCCTCCACTATGTGTGGTTTAATATATTAGAATCAATTTAGGAAGCAATTCATTTCAGCAGTAAACTGTACAACATACAACAATAAACAATAACACCCCACTTTTCAGATATACTAATTGTACTCAAAGACTGAAGTGAAACATCAGGATTTCCAGTTCTAGCAGTGCTGTTTCCATTTTCACAGGGCCAGCCCATGGGTGTGGGGTGATGGACATTCTGTGTTGAACCCAGCACACATCTCTCTTCCCTCAGTTTCTTTCTGAACTCAGTTGCTTGGTGTTTCTTTTTGCTTTCCCACTCTTTCTCTGTTGCCTGCTGGAGGCTTTCAGTGATGTACTTGACCTCCCTTTGAGGGTCCAGGTATTTTTTTTTTTATTTCCTGTGTAGCTGGTGCCAATGCTGCTTCATGGACCAGTTGACAGGAGAAATCCTGAGAGCTGGACAGCTGGCACCATCTTTGTCAAAACCTAGAAATGTTGCTGTCTCAAACTTTTAAGCCCCTATCTGGAGGCTTACAAATCCTCCACCCTTGCCCAGACTATGACAGCGTGTGTAACAACATGCAGGATGCTTAACTGTGCTGGTGAGTGAAGGGGCAAACTCCTTCCAGGGAAGTGTGCCATGGATGCAAGAGGCCATGCACAATGTAGTTTCATTGAAGCAACTTGGAGCTACCAGTAACATTTGTGTCTGAACTGTTTTTCCATATGGTTGCTAGGAGAGAAGATTTACTTTAAGAGATTTGAGAAAAGTAAATGTTGTTTTTCTGTTTATTTCAGCCTGTTTACTTCCTGAATTTGGCAGCATTTTCTCTGTAGTCAGCAGAATAGTTTCCTAAGTCCTGGCAGAAATATTTTACCCTATTGTCTGTTTCAATCTTTCACACAGAAACAGGAAAGAGAATATTCCTTTTTTAAAAGTTTTTCAAAGCCTGCAAAATGCAAACAACAAATTATTGTTGTTATTCTTGTCCTTCTTCCTCTCCATCCTATATCTTATTACATTTTTATCACAGTAGGTCTGCAGATATTTTACATTTTATCTTTCATCCTGATGTAGCTGTCTAGGAAAAGCCATGTTGGTATAATCCCCAGCGTAAACAGCTTTGCTCTACTTTAAGCATAGCTTTTCAATTTAACTTAAACCTCTTCTTAAGAGGTATAAACAGACCAAAAAAATCTACTCTGATATTGGATTAAGACTGACCAGTTTGAGGTTTATTGGGATCCTATCCTCAAAACCTTCTGCATATAGACCAGGCCATATCTGAAACTGATTTGAGTGAAACTGTGTAAGCTTATACCATGTTCTTTGGGCAAGTATAAGCTTGCCTTTGTCCACTTCCAGACTGAGAAGAAACTATCTGACCTTATTATGTGATGTTTAGCCACAGATAATAAACCTTGTTGAGCCCCAGCTCTTAATTTGTTTTAAGTGTGGAAGCAGATAAGTCTTTTTGTTATTGACCCAGAGTAGATACAATGGATGAATGCTCTTCATGGTATAAAATGTAGACCTATCTAAAATATCTTTAATTACATCATAGGGTGCTATGACAATCCTTTACGTGTTGTTTAAAAGAACATCATCAGACCAGATAACTCCCTTCATTATGGCAGAAGATTCTGATGTCTGCCAGTAATTTATAGCTACAGCTCTTTGGATGATGGCCAAAGCAGAACTCATGGGCAAAAAGCCATAGAAATACAGTACCTGATTTGAGCTCAGTGCAGAGGGGATGCTTCTGACTTCCTGGATTTGCTATGCTGAAGTGCATCAAGTAAGTCCAGCATCAAATACAACAGACCTGATGCTTTTGAAGTAGCTAGTGATGTAATTCGTGCTGCAAAGAGCTGCTTCTGGGATCCTGGCAGTTTTGGATAACTGAGTGAAACATATCAGCTCTGACATCTGTCCACTCTGCATTCTTACTTCACCCAAGTGTAAATCACAGAATCGTAGAACATCCTGAGTTGGAAGGGACCCAAAAGGATCACTGAGTCCAACTCCTGGCCCTGCACAGGACACCCCAGTTATCACAACATGTGCCTGAGAGCATTGTCCAAATGCTTCTTGAGCTCTGTCAGGACTGGTTCTGACTGCTCACCTGGGGAGCTTGTTCAGTGCCCAACCACCCTCTGGGGGAAGAACCTCATCCTAATGAAAATATAAACATAAAATCAGATTTGTTGACCAGATTCATCAGCGAACTGCACCTACTTTGTGGTGTTCTGGAATAAAAATGGCACATGCCCATGAATATTGAGGTACAGATCTGTGAAGTAGTGAAAAAATATCCATAAAACAATGGAGAACTCTTTTGTATCCTAGTAGCACTAATTCCTCATTTCTTTTTTTTTATAACTTCTTAAGCTGCCACATATTTTTTCCCTTTGTTTTCTCTAAGTGGCAGGGCACTGTATCACTAACTATGTAGCTAACCTCAGGTCTCTCTGACAGACCTGCAAGGAGTAGTTACTGATTGTTTTCTGCCTCCTGCAGACCTACTCAATTGCTAATGGCTTACCTCTGGCTTTGCTTTGACACCTCTGTTAGATGGTACAACTTTTGCAAGAGAAGAGGACCACTGAAAATATTCCTAACATTAAAGATGGAAACATTTTTATTTCTCTTCATTCAAGCCTAGCAGAGATTTGCATACATAAATTAAAATGTATTTGAGATCATGGTTTATCTGCATGTGACAAAGATTGGAAATTGAAACACAAACAGTGCCTAGCTGTAAAGATATTAATATAAAGTATTCATATATATCCTATACTTCATAATCTTTATATATATATGTCTACATAAATGTGTGTGTGAATATGGCTGGTAGTTAAAGATGAACCTGGCTTTCACAGTTGGGCTTGGAGCTGGCTGGATAACTCTATGTTAATTCAATGGCAACTTAATGGTTAATTCAATGGCTAATTCAATGGCTGGTTAATTCAATGTGTATCATACTTCTCCAAAAGGTCTTTTCTCTGACAGTGTTATCCTGCTAATGTGCAGAATGTTTAACCTTGATGGCTTAGAAGAAATATGTCCTCGAGTGGATTCCTTGTCCTGTGCAGAGGAAAGGAAGAATTTTTTGGTTAATTCAAGACTATTTCCTCAGGTGAGGTTTAACAAACTGCTACATTCACCCCAAGCCTATGTGACTAACCTGGCTTTCAACATACACATTGTTTTGTGTATCAGGAGAATTCTCATTCAAGAGACCTGCTTCTGCTTTCATTGATAGAAAGCTTTCATTAGCTTCAAAAAGCCTGGATTCTAGTTATTGTCCTGTGTTATGATTAAAATGAGAATAAAGCAGCTTTAATTTTCATATCTATGATAAACTTTTCTTAGCTTATGACCTGGCATGCCATATTTTGGGCCTTGAAACAAAACCAGTCATCATTTCTTTATAATGGGCTATCTGTCAGGGAATAGAGAGATGGTGGATTTTAGGCGCCAATGGTGTGGAGAGGTAACAATCTTTAATTAGATTTTCCTTTGTTCACCTCATGTCTAATGAAGAAGCAAATTCACAGTTCAGTAGCAAATGAGAGCTAATCAAAAGAAAAATAGTAATTTGTTTAACTTGTGCTCATGTATTTTTCAGATTAAAATCTTCTGTTATTGTTTTCTTTTCACTTGTTCCACAGGAAGAAAAATACAACTTGTGGATAAAAATACCCCTAAACAAGTTTTCAGAACTGGCAGCCTATTATAACTTTCAGACTGTGAAAACCTTACATAAAATCTTGTAATATGTTTGGACATCAGTTTCTCAGAGAGAAACAAAGGCTCATGACCTTCTCCCAATATATATCAACTGTTGGATTCCCATAAGAGAAGTGGTTTGTGTGCCATCTCCAGTGCAAGGCAAGGGAACACCTCTTCCATGGCCAGGTGTAATTTCTGCATGTAGGAGCCCAGCAGAGAGAAAGTCTAGGTAGCACTGTTAGGAGAGAGAGTCATCATCTTTTCTTCCAGGAAAATCAACCTTCCTTCATTCTGGAAACATCCAGATGCTTTTAATGCCCTCTAAAAGCCACTCTGGAGATTTTTTGGCATTCAGATGGCCTTATACTGAGCTGCAAACCAATCTTCTCCCTATTCTGAGACTGCCTGCCCCTAACTATAACAGTGTATTTGGATGAAGGCATTTCATGACTTTACACGTTTCAGCATCCTGCTCTCTCAATTACCTATTCTTACAAAATATACTCACTCAGCTTCTCTGTAAGAAGTGAAAATAGTGTGTAATAATAGAATATTACTATGTAGAGCATCAATTGCTCTAATAGCTTAAGTAGCTAAAACTCATATTAATTTTCAGCTTTAGGATGCTGTACTTAACTCTCTTGGTGTTTGCCAAGTAGCCTGCCTTTGAGTGTGGAAAACCATGGTAAATGCCCCAAATGAGTGGAGTTATGAAGGTACAACTGAAACCGAATTCTAGCCCTTTGTATATAAGTAATGTTATTTAAAAAGTCCCATAGAAATTGCTTTCTAGTAAAAAATATTGATTACAGAGCTCTTTCTTGATCATTAATGAAAGGTTCAGGGGGTAATAGAAATGAATGGGAAGAAAACAAAAAAGAACAGAAGAGTGGTGTTTGTCTTCCAGGAGCTGCTTTCAAAGTAGCTCCAACTACGTGAATCACCGATGCAAATTGTTGCTTTGAGCCAGCTCTGAAGAATTTTAAGTGATGATTGCATATTTTCTGAACTCCATAGGTATCTTTGTGCATAAATATTCTCTTCTTGCCTCATTAGGTTTAGTTCCTGACTTGGGAAAAATATTCAGTGATGGCAGAATTTAAATACTGTAGGCTGTAGAGCTTCAAAAAAAGAATTCATTCACAGTACATGACATGGATTTGTAACCTTTCTTGTGCCCTTTTTATGGAAATGAAATGCAAGACTGACTGACTTAAAATAATTAACACTAGAAAATGAGGGTTGATTTCCAGTTAAGAATATGATGCTTCAGTCCTGGATTTTTGTTTATTTGTTTGTTTGCTTGCTTTGTTTTGTTGGAGCCTTTTGTTTTGTTTTAGGGTTCTGTGGGGGTTTTTTTGGTAGATTTGTTCTGGGGGGTGTGTTTTGTTTTGTTTAGTTTGTTTTGTTTGTTTTGGTGAGTTTTTAGTTTGATTTGTTTTTTTTAATTTGGGGTTTTTATTTTATTTGGTTTTACTACTTTACAGCCTCTTAGATTCACATTTATATTGCTGTCACCCACATGAGTTTGGGCAGGCCATACTATCTTCAAATATTAGTTAAGCTAAGTCTTAAAAAAAAAAAAAAGCTTAAGGTAATACACATATCACAAAGAAATTTCTTGCTTCAGCAACAGTAGTTGGTTTAATTTGTTTTCATGCCAGAGCCTAAAAGTAAACACTCACCACCTCCACCACCCTCTGCCAAACACAAACAGAGCTTGGCTTTCTGTTGCATTTTGTGTCCTTTGGGCAGGTTTTTAATTTTTCTTTTTTTTTTTTTGGTAAGAAACTAGTGAAACAATATGTTGAAATAATATGTTTGTAAATAGTAGCTTCTCATTGCTGCAACCTGCCTGACCCAAGGAGTAGGATGAGCAAGGCAGAGCTCCTGCTGCTCAGAGACACAAAAAAGACACTTGAGTGGTGCAATGCAAAATGGAGGGGCCACAGCTAATGCTCTTACATCTCTTTTGCACAGTGGAGCCACTGTGGTGAACATAAAAACTGGAATAAACAGGATCCATCTTATTTATGAAATATTCAAGCATACTCTAAGGTCAAAATGTGATATAAAGACAATGAGCAGAGACAGCCTCATCCTGTACATATGCATAACTGTGAAAGTAATTCCGGGGACAGGCAGCGTTGCTCTTTATAACATTAGATTAGACTAGAGTATAACAATTTATTTCATTATTCTATCCAGGAGAAGAACCAGTGAAAACAGGAAAAGCCAATGACAGAGGGCTGTGTTAACCCCTCATGAACTTTCTCCTGCACCCAAGTACTTCTGTGGAATGCCTTTTCCCCATCCACAAAGTCAGTTTGAGTAGTTCCTCTTACTATCAGTACTCTGTTAGAGCAGCAGTATGAAAACACAACCCCGCCCAAAATAGCGCTGCTAATAGCCCACCTTACTGTGATGATAAAATCATTCAGTCCTAGACAAGGAATTACACTGAACTGATTTTCCTGACCTGTACACCCAAACTACACCCTTTCCCCCTAGATCTGACACAAAACTGCTTCATGACTTGGAGGGGTTAGCTGCTTCATTGACTGCACCTCTCTTTGTCACACCTCCATCTTCGCAATAGGATCATCATACGAGGCACTGTCATGACAAGCAGAGTCTGAAAAGTGAGGTTTCTTCTAGGCCAGGTGTGTAGCTGAAGAGATGTCTGCCCTGGAGCAAATCTGAAGAAGGAAAGGGAAAAACTCAACAAAGCAGATCGATTTTCTTACAAATATAAGCAATTTTAAAAATAATTTATTAATTAATGCAATGAAAAATGCAAGAAAAATGAAAAACCATTTTTTGAAATCTGGTTGTTCCTTGTTTCAGCCTATCTTACAATTAAAAAGGTAAAAATCCTAATTATATGGATATTTCATTTCTTAACTAAAAATATGCAGCTCATGCCAATCATCCATCTCTGCTTAACTCTTGATAGTGCAAGCCATGTCTGACAGGCATTTGTAACCAAGCTGCCTTTATTTGCAATTCCACAAACACTGTCATGGAATTTGCTAAACTGCAGAATTTCCAGATTTAAATTTCAGCAATTAAAGACACAGGCTTCACCTCAACCTACTTAGCTTCTGAATTTAAAAGGTATTTTCTTTTATAGGAGAAATCATAAATTATTGAATACATCAAATTATTTAATCCATCAATACATTTTTTTTGCTTAGTAACCTCTTGTTCTAATCCTGGCCCAGTGTGACCCCAGCTTGCTCATGCAAACTCCACAGAGTTTAGCACTGGCACAGGGGTCACTCTGAAATGCTGTCAGACTTTTCGAGAGTGATTCACACAACACAGTGTTATATTAGCCTGCATGCAAAAGCAGGATGTGGTGGTAGTAACCACATAAGTAATATTTTTCCGAAACAAAACCTTCAAGAAGATGATATCAGTTTCTACAGGTTAAGCTGCAAGGAAAACCTCTTGGTGGATTCATTTCATGAAACCTGTTCACTCTGAAAGGACATTGTTCATGCCTCCCCAAACCAAGGTGCAGGTTTCCATGTAAGATTTAACCATATCAAAAGTACATTGTGCTACATAAACATGGGTCATGTGTTCAACCACTGACTTAAATGACAGGAGTTACAGAGATATGACTCTGTTCACAAGAGAAATGCCTTTGTTTCATAATCACTAATGTTATAACACAACTATCCACTTTTTTAATACAGGAAAAAAAAAAAAAAAAAAAACCAAAACCACACACTGCACATTTGAGGCACCAGGAAATGATTTGCCTCATAAAATATTTAATCTCCACACATCAAAGTATTACATGCATGCATTGATGCATTGCACTGCTTGTCTTCTCCAGTCATTTACACTCTGCTAAAACAGACATTTAGAAAATAACTAACCTTTGTTAGCCAGCTACAGGCACTTCACTAATCATGAAAGAAGAAAGTTCACTAAGCTTAAAATTACTGAGCCCAGGAGTGATAGATGTGACAGGAAGTTTATTAAAGACCAAGAACAAAGTTTCCTTCACTAGGCTGCAATGCAGATCTCTTATCTGTGGTAAAAATCGTCACAACATTTGTATGATGGGAAGATGCTTTGCCTTTTAATGTCCTAGTGACATCAGCAGGAATCCCATGAATGCAACTTAACCATGACATGAGTCTCAAATTGGAAAAAATTCACACTACTTCTTTTGAGTGAATCTTATGCGAGTAAGAAAAGCAATAAAATTCATGCTGTCCCTTTGCATTTTTACCTATTTTGAAGTGGCATTTTATGTCATGAGTAACACCTCAGTCTTTCCAATGGACACTTTGGTATTACATTTGTTTACTTGGGTAATGCAAAGAAATCCCATCTGCAGCATTATTCACACTTGGATTCTTTCTCTATGCCTTGGCATATATCTTGGAATCAATGCATTTCAGTTCCTCTGATGCTTGTAAACAACTTCATTGGAGAAAACTGTTTTCTCTAGACTTGTCCTTTGCAGAGATAGTTCTTACTGTCACAATAAGGTTTCTTTTCATTTGAAGAGTTCAGTCTCTAACTATGGAGCTGCCAGTGCTTTAGTTCTCAAGATCCAGCTTTATTATTTCTTTTCCTAAAAGGAGTTGTCATTTGCAGGCTTAAGATTTTTTTTCCTATATTTGGTTCATCTTTCTACTTTTACTCTCCATAGAATGGACTATGCACCTCCAGGTCTGACATAAGGAAGCCAGTAATATTGCTTTGTGTCACCATTTGATTACAAAATATTGGAAAGCATTGTAATAACACAAAAAGTAAATCTAGGAGCCTAAATAAATTGAAGGTAATAAAAGAGGGCAAAAGATTGACACCTTTGAAGTCAGCTGGCATCTGGTAAAGCAATGTTGCTCTTTTGATCAGGAATATACTTTAAAAAAATCTTTTTATTTTTTCATTTTCCTGTTATTTGTGTGTAAAACACATGATAAGAACTCTGCTAGTGATCATATATCTGATCTGCAGAATTTCATTCTCATGAAAGGATAAGAATTTGCAGACAGGTACTTGACTTTAATAATGTCCATAGACTATCCTACAGTTTATGTGGTGTGAAGATTGCTGCCTGTCTGAATTCATTCCTGATGATTTGCACATTATTCTGTACTCTGCAGTTATGCTAAAGCAGAAGAGATACCTAATTTTCCCTCCTTCTATCCCCCCACATCTGTCCTACCTATATAAAAATGATAACCCATTTGGAGTCTTCACATGTTGTGACCTGCAATGCTGCTAGAAAGAAAATTCAGAACATGGAACCTTGGGAGAGGGAACATTTTGTTTTGTAATATGGCCAATTTACTGACAGTTTTTGCACTAGGAATCTGTTTATGAATATCTGGGTATAGTTGCCTGCTTGATGGAAACTAAAAATAACTACTTAAGAGTGAGGACAGAATTTGCAAATATTTCTCTTTGACATCTCTGGTCTCAGATCTTACTCTAGCCAAATGGGGATTGTCAATCACTATTTGAAAAGAAACAGAAAACAGAGGAGTTAAAACAATTCCTTTTTTTCTCTTGTGAAAAGCAGTATCATAGCTGGCTAAATAAGGTCTATACTGGAGCAGAGGGGAGGGGGAAGGGGGAGCGTGTGCTTGTGTTGTAACATGACTCCTTACTCATCAGATGGCACCCATCATCATCACAACCACAGCCTTTCACTGGGCTGGAATAAACTAATTATCTCACTGACAGCTCAGGTTTTAATCCCCATTTGTAAGCATTTGTCATGAGCCTTGGTCAGCCGGTTTTTAAAGATTGCCATGAATTATATATTTCTCTCTTTTTAAGACTGCCTAAATAAGGACAATTACAATGGCCTGGAATGGGTTTCAATAAACACATTTGTGCTTGCTGCTGCTGCCAGACAATCTGAATAGGACAAAGCTTTTTACAGTGCTGATTGTAAATTAGAGTTCTAATATTCAGTTCTTCTAGAGCTGAAGACTATTCAATCCCCAGGACAATATGCAGGGAGAGATCCTTCTCATGTTTGAATCAATGGAGCCACACTTTTAAAAGGGTTAGATACCGGACCCACTGTATTTATTGACTTCTGTAAAGTGAATCCAAGTTCACATTTCCTTTAATTCCACCAGGCTTAATGTGTATTACATACACTTATTGGACAGCAAATGAAAGCCAGGCTTCATCCCCCATATTGCTGGGCACTTAACTGGGATGTTGATGCCTGCCTACCCTCCACCTATTTTCAATAAAAGCAGGGGACATTTATCCTGGGCACATGGCACAAAAGGCAGAACTAAAGGGTAAAACCAAGGCAGATTTTTTTTTTCTTAAGAGGAGAAAGCAGCCTAGTAGTGGAATTTATTGAGGAATGCAATACCCTTGATAGTGTGATGAGTGTGGTATTTATACACTAGTTGTTAATATTGCACTCATCAGCATGATGCAGGGCCTTTCTCAAAGGAAAAAAATCCCATGCAGAAATAGCTAAATAGAACATCTAAAATCCTTCATTTGGCCATCTCTGCTCACAGCACACTGTTCTATAAAGTCTTAAAGAATCAGTGAGGCAGTCTTCTATATGTTGTGCATATAATTAATATATAGCTTGAGGCAATACCTTTAGAAAAAAGCACTGTTTTGCTCTCTTCCTTATATTTTTTAATAAACTAACAGCATGAGCCAGATTCATCACTGGTAAAATTTTGTTCAGTTGCATTAAATGGAGTTATAACACACAGAAACTGGCTTAGGGGCTTTATATTTTAGATCTTCAACAATCTTTCCACATAGCATACACTTTCCATGTGTTTTACATCCATTTTTAGACACCTGGAAGGATAAAACAAATCATACAAACAAGTTGCAGGTACAGGCAATGTACCACATTAAAGTTATATTAGTTATCTAGGCACTACTTCCAAAAACTCATCAATAGTCAGAAACAAAGGCTGTTCTTTATTTATGAACTAATTTTGCATTACTGTTTAGGTGATAAAAGTACCATTGCTTTTCTGGTTGCCTACACAAGCAACCTCTGTGACACTAAGTACTTCACATGAAAATATATTCTAGTATATAAAAGCAGTAACACTTAAATAGAAAAGAAGCAAATAGCATAACATTCCTTTCCCTTCTAATATTTTTTTCAGGTTGGAACAGGTTCTTCCTATTCACATCATAGCTGTTGTCAAGGGTGAGAGCACTTTCCATTCAGTATCAGGTAACAAGAAGGTATTTACATGTTTTTAGCAGTCAGCTTCGATAAACAGACTGTTTTATGGTATTTTCTTCAGTCCTTGAATATTATTATGAGTCTTTCTCTAGTGCTTCCAATTGTTCACTGTTTATTTTGAAAATGTGACCATCAAAAGTATGTCTACATTGTTTTTTTCTTGAGCAGGAAAGAAATGGTTGGGTAGTTCAACCCAGTGAGCAGGGTCACTTGCAGAAGAAAAATCAATTCCCTGCCTACATTCTTTGGCTGTCTATCCACATATCTTTCTTGATTTTCATGTTTAACTGTATGTTAGTTATGGTTTATAAATCCATAACCTGCTTTCTTTTACATACTCTCCCCGTGCTCCATATCCTTCCCCACTTTGAAGGTGCGCTTCAAATTCCCTGCCCCATATAATTTTATGCTTATTATTTTGGTTTTTTGGGTTTTTTTTTCATTTCTGTACTATGAGTGTAAGCTGTGTATGACTTCATGGACCAAGGCTTGAGGAGAGGCTAGGGTTGAAAGCGATGTTCAGGTTATCACCTACATGAAGAATGAATGCAGCAGAGGTCAGGAAAAGTGGTAGCTGTGAGGATGTATTTCAGAAGTGGTGGTCACAGGCAGGGAAATACATGTTTCATTTCATGTGCACTGAATTTGATTGTCAGAAGAACACACATTTAAAGATGTCAGAGAAAGGAGGCAGAACACTGATTTGCACAGTTTGTATGTGCACTAATACAATGCAGACCCAGGCACAGGTTTTGTCCCTGGACCCCATCCACTCACACTGTCAGAACACTCAGCAGTCCCTGCCAGTGTTTTTGACCTTGTCACTACTCCAGAAAAAAGCCTGGGAACTAGCAGAGGTCAGGGACCACTCCCAAAGGGCAAATTAGATGAAACCATCCCGATGTGAAAGTAAGGAAAATGTAACACTGTGGAAATGGCCAGACCATGATAGTTGCCCTCAAAATGAGAGTGGCTAGAGTTTCTTTTTTTCTGTACTGGTGTAGCCAAGCATGTCTGGAGTAGACTGGTATATTTTTGAATACAATGAACTCATAAGATATCCAGCAGGCAACCAAATCACAGAGTCAGTGGGAGAACCAAAGATGCAATGCAGAGGGATCAGAGAAACTGAAGAAAAAAGATGAAAAAATTTTCAGAGAACTTCAAACTGAGTACTAGAAACAATTTGACATGGGCCAGCTTCCTTAGAAGTTTTTGTTTCTGACTGTACTGCTCACCTCAGTAGTTTGCAGGGTAAATAGTTTTTGTTGTATTTTTTAGAAACCTCATTGGTAGAGAGTTTACCGGTTTTCAAGACATTGATGAAAATGCTGAAAAAAATATATATCTAATGTAGAAATACAGACATCTGCATGAGGATTCTGTATTGACAACTATTTTTCTGATCTGTCAGTTAATCCCTTATTATGCTTTATTGTTAGTGTACTGTGCTGTGTTTTGAATAATATTGTGAGTTAATATGAAGTCATTCACCCTACAGGAGTTCACCTAGAGCAACAACAGTTTTTTCAAACAATCATGATCTTGTCAAAGTATCACACCACATTCTTTGAGAAAACATAATTGTCAGAAAATTGTCTTGATCAGTTATGCTCCTCATTCTTCACTCCTTTTTAGCTGAATCATGTGTGAGTCCTGTCTCACCCTCCCTCCTAGGACTCATACCACATGATCCAGCCTGTGACTGCCCCAGTATTCCCGTTTCCCTTTAATGGATAGTGGTTCTACACAAACTCTTCAGCAGTTTCATGAAGTTGTCACATTTTCTCTGGAAATTACAAGTAAATAACATCAGACAAGGTATAGGAGATACCAAATCTTTAAGGACTCTGATGTTAGAAAAGTATTTTTAAAATACTGTATTTAAAAAATGTTTATTCAAATCCATTTTATATTCAGTACACTGGTGGATGGATTATGATACAAAGTCATAGATTATCACTCCAAATGCAGAATCTTCCTCCCCCGCCCCCCGCCATAGATATATACTCAGCAATTCTGTATTTTCCTTATAATTAATGCCTGGATCATGTCCAAGTGCTTCACCATCAGAAATTCCAATTCTTTCTGCTTTTCATCTGAGTTCCCAGCATTAGTATGCAGATCTTTGACTCCTCGTTTTCCTTATCAAATATCAATTTAGTCTGTTCACATCTCCTTCAGTTTGATTGTACACTGTATTTGCATCCTAGTGAGGAGGTTTGATCCCCTAGCTGTGACACATCACATCCTATTTTTACAGTTCTCTCTCATTGGAAAATAGCCCAATACTCTGCTAAAATAAAACTTCTACTGTGCAAACAACTTTTTCTGCTTTCTTCCTGTCCTTGCTCACTTTCCAAAGTCCCAGCAGTCATCCTTTATACTTTCTATAGATTAAAACCCTTGACATTAATCCACTGTCAAACCACATGAAAGGTGTAGAATTATTAGAAAGGCAAGTAATGGCTGAAGCAAAAGACAGGACTAGCTGAGCCTCAAATGTAAATATTTAAATAGGGGCTATAACTCATATTCATTACACAGTTAGATTGCATGCAGAGCATCTGAACAGAAATATGTGTACTCTAATTGGGACATACCAGAACTACATTGCTTTTTCATGCTTAAGGATTGTGCCAGGTAAGCAAAGGACATTGCCTCCTTTTCTGCCTTTATTTTGGTTAGTAGAGATTCTGACACTGTCCTAAATGGGAAATGGAGCAGGGTTATATCCTGATACACAGTTCTCGTCTGGGGTTCAAAGTGTTACTGCCATGACCAAGCTCATTCAGCTTCTTGCAGCTGTGAGAAAATTCTAAAGAAGCATTTTTCCTACAGAAGGAAAGGAGGGAGATGGCTGCTGAACATGCTAAGCTGATGTGACATCCCCAGTATCTGAAAATGTCCTGAAAATATTTTCAGGAATGTGATATGAGGTGCCAGCAAAATTGACTCTGTTGGCTGTTAAGAGTTTATAATTGATGAAGGTCAGCAAGATTCCCTGACTTTCAGTCAAGGAAGAGTAAAACTCAACATATATATTAATATAGTGTTCAAAAGTTGTAGAACATTTAAAACCCATTAGATAAAAGCCAGATAATTTCAACAGGAATAAACAGTAGGCACATACTTTTAAGAGAATTTGTGCTTTCAAGCTATCTTAATGTTACAAAACTAAAAAAAGCTGTACTTGTTGGGGATGAGGGTGCTGATACACTGCAGATTATGTACTGTCAAGTGTCCCTGAAGGCAAAGTTGTTTCATAAACTTTAGCATCTTTAGGACTCCCACCCCCTCTCCAATTGCCAGGGACATCAAAGCAAGATACTGTAAAGGTGACAGATGTGATGTTATCTGAATTGCTAGAAAATTGTATTAGGAATGTACAAATCTTTACAAAATGCAGCTGTCTCATCTTTACATTGCTGTATTTTTGTATGAATTGTTAGGATATAAGATAATAATAGGCACTTACAAATTTAAAATCTAATCTGAACACAATATCTTGATCCCAAAAGCTCGGTTGATGTCTCATACAATTTTCTTTGCTTTTTGTTCCAAAGTTCTTGCAGTGAGAGCAATATATTATGATGTGTTGAACATCTGATCACAGCAGATTACCTAATGCTAACAGAAGCAGAAAACAGGGTTTGGTAGGGTTTTTTTCTTTCTGTTTTGGGGGCTTTTCAACACTTAGATTGTGTTTAGGGGCAAGAATGAATCTGATTTGGAACAAGGCACTCATCTTTTCTTTTAATTATACCCCTGCTACCCAATTCTATTTCCCCTCCCCCATGTTTTAGGAATACCCATGATCTGAATAATCATTTTGCAGCACAAAAAATTCTGCAAAGGACCAGAATCACTCACAGCAACACAGTTCTGTTCCCAGCACTGGACAGCAGGGTGAGTGCAAGCATTTGGCATGTAAACAAGACCTCTCTGTTTATACACATATTGTAAGTATTAGGTGCTAGTGAGTTGTTTCTAGCAGAAGTAAAACATCCGGATACTATTATATGGGGAGGGAAAAGGGTTGATGATTTATTTGGAATTAATGTTCCTTTCTTCTCATTTGTACACGAGAATGCAAATCTTCTGTAGCCTGGTACAGGTTGCTAAGACTGTTTCAAAGTCATAAGAAAGATAATACAACTTCACAAATAGAAGAAAAGGCAGCCAAGAAGGTCCATCTACCAAACATACCTGAGTTAGGCTTCATATTGTGTAGCATAGACATTCATTCCCATGCATGGTCAGAATACAAATGTTGCCTCTGGAATGTGTGGACAAATCTGGACACCAACTAGACCTTTGGAAGTATCACCTCTCCTTTAAAATGGTGCTGAGATCATAAAATAATTCTTCAGACATTTTGAACACAGAATTAGCTAAAACATCCAGCACTTGCACTCTCAGTCTTGTCTGATGTGGCTTGTGTTGGACACTGTGAAAGAAAGGTTGCTGAGTGATCAAGAAAGACACTGAGCACCTTTTAAGAAACTGAGAAACTGGTCCTTATTAGTAACTGAATTAAGCAGCTAAAGTTTGGAATGTCTCTAGAGTCAGACAGAAAACAAAAGCCAAGAAAAAAATAACAAAGACATTTTAAAAATTCTTAGGAAGTAAAGCTTCTATCAACTAGCTTCTCTTGGCCTAGAATGCAGTGTCAAAATATATTTCTATTGTAACTTATTATCTACATTCATCTACATAACTTATAATATGAATAGGCTATAAAAAGAAACACAGTCAAAAAGCCTGCATGCCTTTTCACCATAATTTTATTTGGATTGAGCTATCCTGTTTTTCTACATTTTAAGTGACCCTTTTTTTCTAACTTGTCAGGTTGGTCACCGCCATTAACATTTCAGAATAATCACCTCTGTGACTTCAGTGGCTCTTTATTGCTGAAACACAGGTAAAATGTTGTCATGTTCAACACAGAAAAGGCATCCACCTTCCAAAGAAACGTCTGCCGAGAATGTCCAGACCAAGCTGTACAGTAGCTCCAACAGCAGCCAGCAAGTTGAGAATAAAAGCAGGCAAGACAGCTGGAAAGCAGCCAGGTGGCAGCCCTAATTTACACATAAGCAACAGCTCTTACATTTAATAAACCCGCATAGCTCCGTGGCACCGAGCCAAGATACATTAGCTGAAAGCCCACAGAGCCATTTTTTCTGTGCTAACTCTCTTTTTCATGTCTGCTGCCTTCCCAAAAGCATATGCAGTGTCCCTCAGCCTGACAGACGCACTCCTCCTCCGTGAGCAGAGCGCCGTTCGTGTTCCAGCGCAGTGCGCGGCATTTCCAGTGGGATCACCCACGCTGCACTGATGGCTTGCACTGTACTGCAGTGCTTCTCTGCTCTCTGAGGGAATGGCCATCCAGGAACTAGTGCTTCTAATCTCAAACTCAACCACAGGTTAGGTAACTAAACCTTTTTCCAGAGTGGCCTCAGACTTCCTCTAATTTTATGTTCAAAAAAGGTGAAGTACTGTAATTAAAATGGATGTTACTGCTCAAGGTCATCACAGACTAAATAAGCCAGAGAAAGTGGCACAAATAACACAATAACATCATATGCAAATTTGTGATTTGGGTTTTTCCTGGAGTAAGAATACAAGAGTTTCATGTGATTTCTATTGCTTCCAGTATTCTGCTCAGATGCATTTTACACCTTTATTTGTCTGCTCTTTTCTCCTGTTGCTGCTACCAAAAATTCCACAGCAATGGAGAAAAAAAGCACACAAACATTTTATGAGCAACTATAGCATTGAAAAATCATTTTCAAAATTATTTTCTTGATATTAACAAAAACATGTCTGAAAGACTCAGAAGCATAATGGCATAACAGTACTGCAGATGGTAGTTCATACTTTGTAAAGGTACCCTTCTTGGCCACACTACTTTTATTTATACTGACAAGTAGAAATTTAGATTAGAAGAATAATGACAATTTGTTCTGTCTGTGGCAGGAAATAGTAATGAAACAATTTGCCAAGAGACAATTACAGGGCTGGTGGTGTCTTCTTGTTGTGTGAGAGAAGAGATAAGAAAACAAGACATACATTTTATGCATTTTCTCTAAGCATTCTTCACATTCCTCTACCTGTTGCTGACAGTGGCTTTAGTAGCTAACCAGCATTCCTTTAAGGAGCAAACAAATGGCTGGCACTTAAAAATCTCCCCCCTTCTGTGTTTGGATCAGGACCAGGATCAGTGCTGACACCATGAGTTATGCATTGAGTGGAAAGAATACAATGGTCAACAGGATAAGAGAAACAGAAGCAATGCTTTCTAATAATACCACTTCTCAGTCTTTTTTGACTGTGCCTAAGTAGTCACAGTGTTTAACACCAGAAGTTGCTATGTGATGATATGAAGCTCAGGTTTTGTTATCACTTAAGTGGCAAGGCTCTGGGAAATGTCCCTTATATTGGTCTTGCTTTCTTGGAAGATCAAAAAAAATGTATGAGGGCATGCCATGCGAAACTCACCTATGTGGCTAACCCATTGTATCTGCTTTTACTCACAGAGCAAAACACTGCCATTCATTCATCATTCCTGGTTACTGACACCAAGAAATAGCTCATATGAGTATATGTTTACTGCTCATATGTAGTAAAAAAATATGTATAATTTATCAGTGACATTGTAATCAGAGAAAAGAGAGTGAGGACATACACATTCAACTTGGCTAAAATTACATATTTAAATGCTGCTTCAAGACATGACCACTGTCTCCACTTTCTTCTTTTAATCTAGCTGAGCTGAAGTCCACACTCACAGGGGAGTACTGGTGTGGGGATCTCCTGGATCAAAATGCTTCATTCACACCTCAGTTTGTCCTTTTAAGAATGCTGTAACAATTTAGAAGAAATGCATTTATGGCAAAGTAAGCAACTACTTCTGCCATCCTTTTGGACAGCAACGATGGGCTGGTACCAAAGATGTGGGGTCCATTCCTTTCTCTAGCAGTTGTCAGATATATTGAGCAGCCACAGAGATCAGACCAGATCCCTCTGCAGAAATGCTGGATTGAAGAACACCTAATATTGTCCATGTTTTCTATCCTGGCTCCTTGTTACTCCACTGAGAGTCTCAAAAGAGACATTTATTTTGTCTGCTTTTCTTCTGTTTTTGTTTCTTGTGTCCCCTCATTCTTCTGTTCTGGGGTGAACTCTGTATGGGCTGTTTTGAGATTTCAAGCTTCCTCAGACAATTAATCTAAAGCCAAGTTCATACACTTCAAATGAAACAAGAATTTACATAAGTGCAGACCAACTCAATCTACCTAAAGCCTTGGTTCTAGCTTAAGACATTTCTTCCACTGGTACAAGCCAGCTTGTGTCCAGGGGGTGTTACATTTGCTGATACTGTGATTTATGCATAAAGTAAAAAAACAGATTTGTGCTGATAAGATCATTAACATAAACAGCAGCATTTCTTTAGGCTGAGTGAAGATGTGATGGATGAAAAATACACTAATTTAACACTTGGACTCACCAAGGGATGCTTTCATATATCTGACTGATGACCTTTATGAATCAAAGACATACATACAGTTACATAAAGTTAAATGGCTCAATTATCATCTTTAACATTGCTCCTTTTAAAAATACACATAGGTGTGCATCTACATATGTGACAAACATAGTTAGGAAATCATTGTCTCTTCTGGCTTTTCTGGCATGACATTTTTGCACATCAAAGTTCAGATGAATAAGTAAACAAAACATCTTAGAATTCTTTATGCTCTATTGAAAAAGATGCACTAATATGACAAATATGCTAACACTCATATTAGTATGATTATTTGTTTGCTAGTGCAATGAGTTTTTAATTGCTGTATTGGTTCACATCAATTTGAAACAGAAAAGATTGTTGTTAAAAGAAAAGATCTTAGCATCATGTATGTTTTTCAATACAGCCTTGGGCTCACTCCTCTTGTCCTTATTCAGACTGTAATCCAAAAACCTTAACTAAATTTCATTAAATCAGACCCTAAACATTGGTTTTTCATTTAATGAGAATAAAGTGAATAAAAAATCTCAAGCCCATAAAATATGGACTAGCTGTGCAAGTAGTACTAATGACTTTGAGGAAAGCCTTTCAGTCTCCCAAGTAAATTTTTAATTAGGCAGTTATTACTTACTCAAGAGATAAGAGAACAAGTTGAGAACTGTTAAGGTTCTTTGGTAACTTAGATAAACTTTTTTGTCTATTGCCTGTTACTTTGGAAATGGCTTTTCCTGTAGGGGAAGGCACTGCATGATAGCAACTGCAGCTGCAGTGGAATGTGGATCAAAAGGAAACGTGAAAGGTTTTTTATCTGCCAAAATCTCACCTAAACTTGATATGCCTTGATTTAATATTTGATCTACCAAAATCTCACCTAAACTTGATATGCCCTGATTTAATAATCTACTATACCTGTGATCTTATGGTTCTTTTTCTTGTTCACAGGCTACCAAGACAGGTAGATAATACAGACTAACATGGCAGCTGAGAATGCTGACATCTTGATGGAGAAACGATACAAATATTTTTGGCCCCAGGCGTGATGTCTTCAAACAGTATGACCATTTCTCATTCTCTGGACACCTTTCAGTAGCACTTTTAGGCACTCCATTACTTGACAATATTCCAAATCCAATTAGTTCTTCAATAACATGTTCTACACTCACCCATCAATATTGTATCTGGTGACTTCCCGGGGACAGTGAAAACTGTTAGCAGGGTCCTTAGTGTTTATCAGGGAATATCTAACAGTACTCAAGTGTTCCCAGAAGTGAAAGAGGAGAGCATAGAATCTCTGGAGATTAAAACACAGAAATGTACATCAGAGTGCAAAACACAGAAGAGAATGAAAATGCTTAAGCCTGTTGTTTATTAGTAGATGTTCTCAATGTTTAAAACAAAGACAGGAATTAAAAATAACAACAGTAAAAGAGGAAAAAAAACCTATAAAGTATGGATAGGTTTTTTTCTTGTTACTACTAAAGGTTTCTAAAGATAATTTATGTTTCTAGCTTACAAATTATACTTGGAAAACTGCACTGATTTGATTCAGTAGACTGTAACTGCAAATGCAGCTGTCGAAAACTGAGTTGTTTATTCTATTGCTGCACTTTCCTGGCTGTGACCAGATGCAACCAGCTGTTAACCAGTTGCTTCTCTCTGCTCATCTCCTGGCAACACAGTGATCAACAAGAACTATGAAATGCTTTCAGCTAACTAGAAATAGGAAACAGTTTAGACATTTACCTCCAATACAATAATCCAGCGATGCAGTATTTATTTAACATCATGAAGCTGTTTATAGATCAATTTTAGTATTAATAAATCCATATTTAAAGTTATATTATGCTTAATAATAAGCTTAAACATGCTCAACTAAGCATCTGTAAAATCAAGACACAGGCAAAAGACACAGACAGTATGTTTTGGTGTATGCACTCATCTTGCAACAAATGCTTTAGGATATGACCAAAAACACTCAAGGCACTGATTACATTCCCATAGGTAATTGAATATTTGTTCCTCTGCTCTCTCCCATATGGCACACAAATGAGTTTCCCTGGCACGTATTTAATATGCAAGTCATTTAAATATTGGGTGATTGTGGCCTCCTCCCAAGTTTTTCAATACCACAATAGCACCTCAGAACCTTATAAATGGTACTGAATTTATCTCTCACCCCATCCGTAAACAAGTTATTATTTTGGTTCTTTCTATGTTAATGTTAAATAATGTTAAATAATGTTAAAACAATAAAAACACCATTAATTCTGAATGTCCAATTTTTACCAATACACCCTTTT
Source organism: Cisticola juncidis (assembly GCA_013400215.1). Taxonomy (NCBI): domain Eukaryota; kingdom Metazoa; phylum Chordata; class Aves; order Passeriformes; family Cisticolidae; genus Cisticola; species Cisticola juncidis. The sequence continues at coordinate 820,151 of VXBR01009880.1, read as the reverse complement.
TAAAAATAATAATTTATGTAGTACGAGTACACACTTCAGTTAGATCTGTAGTGCTTTGAATTTTTTTGAGTCTAGGCCCAAATACATTGGGGCTACTTGAAAATAAAGAACATGAAATTCCTCTCTAACTCTGAAAATCTGTTTAAAAGTGACTTGCCAAGCAGGAGGAAGACTGGTATAAAACTAATTTTTAACCAGGCACTTTCATTTACTTCATCTTGAGATCTTTCTTTTTCTTCCAGCAATATTCTGCCTTTTTTGACTGTCTAATGATTTTATAAAGTGTAAAATGTTATTCAGAGTGATTTTGGAGGAGGACATCCTTTGCTCTGGGTAAACCTGGAACTCTGAGTAAAAACTGAATGTATTGCCATCAAGATAGACCATGACATAAACAGGCAAGAGCTGAACTCAGAATGCACAGTTGTCTCAAAATGTGAAGTTTCTTTATAAATTTGATATTTCTTTAAAATGAATTTTTGAGCATAACAGGAGATCAGTTTCTCAATTATCACTCAACACTAACACAGTTTATCACTTAGAGGAACTAAAATAACTACAAATGAAAGATGTGCATGCCAGCAGAATAATAGATTCTGGATCGACTGGTGAACTGCAAAGGTAATTCCACATGGCCCCACTTCAGTACACACTATGGTGAGGTTACTTGCTTTTGCAAATTAAACTGAGATACCAACTCAAACCCTCTGCATTTAGTTTTGTTATTACTGATTTGTAAAAGAATAACAAACAGAAGGCCTTTTCTACAGAAATCACAAATACGGATTTCAAAGAAAGAAACTTGTGTTATCTTTCAAGCCAAAACTAGTTTGACTAGCAATGAAAAAGGGTGACTGTTTGCAACACTCCATGATTTCAAACCAACCAGAAAGCGTAGCACCAGATCCTTCCTGAACAGGCTCCTTCGGAAGTGAGCCAAACCCATGAATGTTCACCTGTGTGAGGCCAGGAACGCACACTTGGCATTTGCTGGATTCATACCAAGATCCAGATCCATACCTTAATGGTCCACTACAAATGCACAGGAAGCAGATAGTTCTCATTTTGTATCTCCTTACAGCTTAACTCGGCCAACCATAAAATCTTATTGAGAAGAAATGGTGTGCTCCATCTGCAAGAGGCTTCTGGTCTCCTCTGGAATGACATAACCAACCACAATGGTAGGGAAATCTCTAATTGCTACAATCACAACTTTCTCTGCCTGTCCCAAATCTTTCATACAATATCAATTGAACAATTTCTGTGTCAGCAACAAGTGGATAAAAAATAACTGTAACCTTTCCTCTACTAATGTTTGACTTCATTATTATGAGCACTTAGATAAAATCGATTGCTAGGTAAAGAAGAGAAGACTGAACCCAGGAAGACAAGAGGTATAATGATAAAAAGCACGTAATTTCAGTGAAAAACATTTCAAAATTTTTAGCTAAGCTAGAAGGGCTTTAATGATAATTTGCACGTTCAATTAGCTATTAAACTTGATTACTAAAATCTCAGATTGGACAAAATAATATTTTTTCAGATTATGATGAGCTATCTCAGTCATTTAATTTCTTGTCATAAAACCATCATAGGAGGTTTATTGTGATTTTGGTTGGTTGGTTGGCTGGTTTGGGGATTTTTTTGAGTTGGTTTTTCTTTTCTTCTCTCTTTTTTTTAATGATCATCAGCTTCTGAAAGTTTCAAAGCAGATGTAACAATGCTTGTGGCACATCTGTATCATCATTAGCTCCTTCCACTTTAAAAACTCATTTGCAATGAGCAAGGGATCTGCATGGCTCTCCAGACAGGCTCTTACTTAATAATCTTCTCATTCCTACAGAATGCCTTATAAAGTCATAGATTTTTTTGGTGGTTTGTTTTGTTTTTATTTTTTTAATACAAGCAATCTCTATTCTAGGATTCCATTTCCTGGGTGTAATTAATACTTTGGATTCAGAATGGGTTTAGCAAATATACTCTTTACTCTATACCCAGTAAATTCTCACAAAAAGTACAACACATATTTTATAGGAAATTCCGTTCTGTTGGAATTTCCATGAAAAGTAGACTGAACATGATCAAGCTCCTTTAGTAAGTATCTTCTCAGTATTCTTATTAGAGTTTTTTGAGATGTCTTCTATAGTATAAAAATAAACCACCATATTTATGAAAAGAATAAATATAGCCTTAAACCTTACCAAAACAAGACATTTAATTGTAGATTTTCTCAGTGTAGAATTTCATTTTCCAAACCCACTCAAAAGCCATTTCAGAGACTGAAAGTTGTATCTCAGAACTTTGCTTATCACAGTATTACAAACTTCCACAGGTTTGTGGAAGTTCATAGAACTTTGTAATCTGATTAAAATTCATACCTCTGACAACTTGTCCCAACTTGAAAAATCTTAACATTGGTTTCTCAATCTCCAAATTATAAAACAAAACTCAGAAAGCAACCCCAAAGAATGAAATCGGTGGGCAAACAAAAAGTAACCAGATGTGTATTTCAATGATTTTAGGATATCTCAGGACTGTGTTGGGACTTGATTCATATTTAAATGGCTGGCCCTACCAACAGTGATATTCCTTTGCATAGCAGTTAGGTAAACTGCTTTCATCTCCATCCCACTTTCCAATGCCAAAGCACAATGTTACTTTTCTACATCTGGCATTTTTAAGCCTCATTGCTGAAGCAATTATTTGTTTTCTAAAGAAAGTGCTTTTTCTAAAGATTCAGAAGCTACATTATTAATTTCCTGACTGCTTAGTATGCTCATAAAGAAAGACTTCTATATGTCTGCAAGTACGGATACAAGAAAAGGCTCTGAAACATGATAATGATAGTTAATAAAATATAAAAGCAAAGCTTTGCTTTCCTGTTGCTTTGCATACATAGTAATAAAACTACTTCCCGAGTAGGATATAAAGTTAACATCTCTTTCCAAATTGCTTCAGCACTTGTGCTCATAAATGGTATGGTATTAAGCCTAAAGCAACATAAACATTATTTTATGGCACAGTATGCCCTTAGTATGGAAATAGCGTGCACTGTTCAAGAAAGAGGCTCTGTGAAGGCTAAGGTCCCCCTTGATTGATGAGTTAGGAGATCACAGCCAGCGTTGTCACATTCAAAAAGTCAGGGCTGATAAGCCTGCAGGACACAGATTTAATCCTCAGGAGGAAGAACAAAAAGCTAACAGAGCAATACTGAAATGCAAAAGGCAAGAAGCAGCTGGATTTAAATTAATACCTCTTTAAATGGTGTAGATGGAAACAGTCCAGCTTTTAAAGTGATTTAGAGGAATTCTATTTTTACCATATTACGAATTACTGAATTTTGTTAATTACTTCTGAACTTTTAAAAACTCCATTAGGCATATCTGTTTAAGAAAAAAGTAACCATAGATGAGTTCTTCAGCACAGCATATCATACTACAGCTGTATTTCAGAGTGGGATGCCACCATTATGAAGCTCATAAACTATAAAGCTCTACAAGGTACTTGTGAAAAAGAGGTAGCACTCTTACAGAGGAGAAATTTCAATTTGAATGTACCGAGAGTGCAACTCATCAAGAGTGCTGTTGTTAATGATTGCAGAGTCATCCCAGAGTAAAGGAACTGTATTCCCTCCTGAAGTGCCTTTCTCACCCTTCCTCTCAAGGGAAGAAGGAGGCTGGGTACCAGTTGTATAGGATGCATAAGAATGGCCACAATAAAGCAATTCTAAATTGGTTTCCAACTTTAGCTTTAAACTATTCAAGAGGTAGTTAATGTTGCATAACTCACATGGTCATTCTAGAAATGAAACAACCACAGTCATTCTTCAGATGAATTTCACCGATATCCTTTCATATTTGCACTCCTTTGCTTGGAATTGCTCACCTAAACATATTGTTCAGCCAAAACCCACACTGCCTCACCAATGCACATTCTTTCAGTATTTAAAGTAATGGCTCTTCACCAGAGAGCATGCTGGATAAGACAAATTAGCCAACCTCCAAATAATTACTACTTCTTTGAATGGCACTAATTTTTAGAAGTTCCATCTGATATTAACGTCTCATTCCACTATGCATTTTACAGACACACTGAAGTTTAGGACAGTGCTGGAGAGTCACCTGAATACAGGGAGACACAGAAGGGATGAGTAACTTGATCAAGGCTACATAACAAAGCTCTGGCAAAATTTACAGTAAAGGTCAAATATCCTAATATAAGGTTTAAACATTAGAGCATGAACTTTAACTGACACTCACAAAAATGAAAAAAAAACCAAAAAACCCCCCAAAAACCCAACTCAAACAAACATAAAACCCCCAAAACTTTCAGACACAATAATTAAAGAAAAAAAATCTTTTTAGAATAAAGATAAGCGTTTTCTTTTCCAGTGACAGAACCCAGATTCCTTTTAACTAATTTGTTGAGGAAATATGCCACAGTGGAATTTAGTATGACTGATTAAACTATGTTAACATGTTTTCCAGCTTTGGGTCCCCAGTCCCATTGCCCCATCTATGACCTTTCTAACTCAGGAATTATTTTACTTGTTCTACAAACAAGCATCCATCCATGCCAAAGGATATCATGGCTGAACAGAAATTATTGTGAAGTGCAAGCACAAAACAAAGAGCACATGACATTCTGAAGCACATGTACTTGTGTGCATTTACTGAATATACTACATGTGATGGTATTTCTGCTACAAAATAAAGACGTGATGTAAAGTGAGTTTTAGAAGATTGATCCCTCTCATTTTGAATAAGTATAGCCTGTAAATGAATCCCACACACATCATAATATTTTTTCTAATGAGGTGTTCCCATGCAAAGTTGCTGTTTAAGGGAAAACAGTGGGGAAAATAATTTACCTTTATCAGTCACTTGTATGGAAGACTCGGTGTGTTACTTCTCAGTATTGTTTCTTCTCATGTATATTTTACTACCACAAAACCACACACACATGACAAAGGTAATGTGTACACATTCTGCTCAGCAAGATCTGCTTGTTGGAGAGTCCTGAAAGTATCAGCAATCCTCCAAGCCATGCCTTTCTTCTTCAGGCTGACAGTTGTAATTTAGAGTGTACAGGGCAGATATAGTAGCAATGGACTGGAAATTAGTCTTTGCATCTACACCATGAATCTTGTTACAAGATTCAAACCTCAGCTACTAATCCAGAAAAACACTGAGCTCATAAGATAGCTAAACTTGTGAATGAGAGCAGGACGAAGCAACCTTTGGATATGCATGTGGTGACACAGTTTTTCTTGAAAAAATAACTTAATTCCAATGGCAGCCTGCCCAATCTTGCTCAACTTTATTATTACTAAAATAGTATATTATTACTATAATATACACCAAAAAAGATGCATTTCATTGTCCTATTAACTCATCCTTTGTCATAGCTAGATCACCACCTTTCATTCACAAAATTGTGTAAAATTGCAGCACCACAGCAAGAAGGCTGCATGCTTCCTTTGGTATCCAACAAAACTAAGGAAATGGAACTGTCTTATCACCTTCTCTTGAACCCCTGTGGGAGCAGTTGTGTCAGTTACCAAAATTTAGAGGAAATGATGCCCATTCTTACTTTGTTTAGGGTCCCTTTAAGGCCAGAGTAGTGTGAACTGACTCAGTGTAAATAAGGTCATTAAGTTTAATGCTGATGATGTCTGGACAGTGTTAGTGCAAGGAAGGTTTTGCTTGCCCTTTCCCTTCTATTTCTACTGCAGCACCTTCTGTTACCTTCCTGAGACTAAGGCAATTTTTAACTATTTGTGGACAAACAGTGAAACCTTAACCTAGACTGGGAAACAAGGAGCATGAAATGCTGCTGTCCCATCCTCTCTCATTATAATTGCCAAAGGCAAATTATTTTGAAGGGGAAGGGGGGGAAGTCTGCTTGTGTTTTTTTCCCCATCACAATATTTTGCATGACATCACACAAACTACTGCAAAAAAAAAAAAAAGAAGTGTAGAATTTCTACTGTGAAGTGTCTGTGGTAACAAGAGGGGGTTTTCATTCAAAATGTAAATGCTGGTAGTATCGACATCTGGAGGACTGCAGCCTTAGGCACCATTACAAGAAGCAAGAGATTTGGACAGGATATATTCAATCTTGCTTTAATGGTATGATGCCCTGCCAAGATAATCTTCTAAGTTTTGACATATTTTATGTTGAAAAATATTATCATCAGGTGCAAAGGAAATTCCTCCTCACTAAGGAGAGTTTTGTAGCAGTGTATCTGATGACATAATTATTATGTGACTACATATTTCATTAACAACTTTCCTGACCTGAATAAACAAGCAACAAACATTCTTCTGATGACAACCTCATACACTAGCAGAATTAAATAACAACAGAAGTAAAGAACTCAGATTCTCACTAATGGCTTTGCAAGAGAATTATTTTCCATTGGCATGCTGAACTTTAAAACCATTGCTCCTAATTAAAGCAAGTCAGCTGCTGAAAAGCCTCTTACTCCAAGCCTCTCTGCCTTCAGCCTTCCTAAGATTCTCAAGACCTTGCAACATTCCAAAGTCTTCACTTTTGCCACGCCTCACTTACCACTTTGATCAAAAAAAAAAAAAAAGTTGTGGCCTCTTGCTGTGACTGCCATGATGTCATGTGTGGTACGTTTCTCCAAAATTGTCATTATGCACATTCCTATGGACTGTTCAAAACTTGCAGACACTGTTTAGGATTCTCTGTCCATCTTTGTCCTCTTGGTTCAGCTGCAGCTTTGAAGTGACTCCAGAAAACAGCTAGATGTGAGGACGTACACTGTTTTTACCCTGCATGAGGCTCCAACAGCAGAAATAAAAAAGGTGATGTCTGGGAAAAGTGAAATTATAATATAGCTTTACATGTTTGCCTTGTGAACCTTCAGTCACCAAGCAGACATTTCTATGAAGGGAGAAAAGGAGGATGTGAAATTCAAGTAGAATTACAGGGATCATAGAGCTCACCCAATGCCAAAATCTCTAAAGGCAACACATAATCACAAGGGTGACCTAGGAACTGCTAGATTCAGTTCTGCAATGCCTAACCACTAGACATCCTCAAATTTGGATGTATGCTGCTGAACACTTCTACATAGGGGTAAACATCTACTTCCAAAAATGAAACCAGTTTTCTTAGAGCTTTGGAGCTCTCTGTCCCAGATAGCTTATAGTACAGGAGATACTTCAAGTAAATAATGTTGTGATGATTGTGAAAAAACCTTCTCAGCTGGTTTAAGTCAGTAGAAGTTTACCCAAATCAACCAGCTAAAAGTTAACTACAAAGAGGTGAATTAAAATTTTAGAATCATGTTCAAGTAGCAATGTTTTATAATAAATCCATCAGAAACATTAATAAACCTCTTTTTTTTTGTCTTGGACTAAAGAAGCACTTTGCACTGTCCCCCTGCCCCCAGCCTCAGCAGCAGCTGCTCCTGGGATGTCATTCCAAAACCTGCTTTTCAACAACTCAGACACTCTCTTGGGTCATCTTCGCCTCCATAAACCACATGCACCACAGATGTAAAAAGTCCTACCTTTTCTGTCTAATTCAGTTGTACTTTTTCCCTCTAGCATTAACATACCACAAGTATTTCCCAGAAGTATTTGTCATTATGGCACAGGGCTCAATTCATTCACTAAAGGAAAGGTTTGCAGAGCTCCTGGAAGTGGCCAGCTTCAGATAACGAGACCATTGGATTAAATATAGGTTTAGAGTTCTTTTTTTAATCTTTCCCTTTATCTCTATCCAAATCCTCACTCCCTTTTGGCTGCTGTCACTACAGCACTTCAGATTCTGGCACAGAACTAGTAAAGGAGGTATTTCAAGAGATGGTAAATCAAGTTATTCAACGCTTTTCCCTGGCTTCCTTTCTCAGAGGTTAAATATGTTTTCAAACCAGTAAAAGAAATGAAAGTTCTTTCAAGTCTCACATCTCACAAGGCAAGACAAGCAGGAGGGGGTTTTCCAATACCAACTGCTAACGACATGCAAGACTCAGAAGAGCTTTTTTCCTTCTCTAAGCCACAGGATATGCACAAAGGCTTACTCATTATCTTTTCATGTCATCTCCAAAATGACAGATACATGGCTATCAGCATAATGGGACATGGAATGTACACATACATCACGTTTCATTATTCACCTTTACTTTTAACTCAGATTCCTAAGCCAGCTCCAGGAAAAAATGCCAGCACTTATGTGCAAATGAGAACTCTCTTTATGTTAATTTCATGAGAACAAGCTTGCACAAATAACATAGTCTAAATATGTTGTTACCCTCTGTATATAATAATATCCTAGTTCCAAAGAGGATGAAACATATATTTTTGTAAATATATGGAAAAGCTTTGTATTCATATTACAACCATCAAGCAAATATCTGCAATGACACAATTCACAGACCAAGTAGAAATGTCATTACACCTCAGAAGGAGATGCAGGAACTGAGTAGACATTTTTATAGCCTTGTTAAACAGTGACACATCTCTATAATTATCCTGACCTCAGTTCAAAACCAAAAGTAATGCAATCAAAATAATACAGCAAAATGTGTATGCAACCATCCTGATAGCTGGCCAGGCCAGACTCAGCTGTTTGTCAAAATACTGATCACCACTTCAGCATTTCACTGTGCATGCCAAACGTACCTCCCATTTTTTAGAGCAGTGCTGACCAATGCTCATGATGATATTCTATGAAAAGCAGTTTCAACTGCTGTTTATATGCTTCATTAACTCCTTTTGAAGGTTAACACAAGATATGTGTGGGAAGGAAAGGGAAAAAAGTAGTATCATCACTACAAACATTAGGTTACTTGTACAAATTAGTCTTAAGGAAAGTTAAAGCAAGGGGTGCTTTAGCCAAGCAAAAGCAACCACAACCAATACAGCCCAGCTGGAGATACCACTATAGCAGGATGTAAGATGAAATTATATAATGAGCATTATTCATAAGGTATTATTCATCTCATCCTCAAGCAGACATCTAAAGAAAGTCAAATGGATTGTGGCAAGTGTTCTCCAGTGACTAGAAAAGAAGCCTATGACTAACCTAGATGTACATCTTTGCACTGCAGCCATCCCTTAAGGTGAAATGAATTCCTCTGTTTCATTCCAACATTTATCTTTACTTTCTACATCACACAGCCATTCCACCTCCAGTGCAGAATATTGTTTCCCCATTATATTAGGAGAAACATACTACAAAACAAAAATCTAGTCATTTTCACTGGCTTAGTTACCATTATGCAATTTTCCTTAAGTTCTGAAACACTTCACAGGAGTAACAACCACCACTATCCTATCCCCTTTTACAAGTGAGCAAAAATGAAAGTTAACATCAAAGATGACATGAGCTTGAGCATGATCTGCTACAGCTCTGAAGGTTAAACTAAAATTAAAGTTAAAACCCCATGACACACTTTCATCCTGCTTTTCATATCTTAGCATTATGATCTACCATGAGTCTAACTCTACTGCACACTATTCAACAAAGTCATAGGTCTGCAAGGTGAGTATAAATATTAATAAGAAAAATCAAATAGACAGTGAATAGTATTAAATATTTCTTTTAACATCTTAAGATAAATACTCTTCCTGTTTACACATGGTGCATCTACTCAGCATGCTCCAATGTGACACAGTTGCCTGGCTGGCATCAGTCAGGTGTCAGAATGATACACTACAGAAATTTCAAAATCAAGCTGAACCCAGGTTATCAGCCTTGTGAAGGGGGAAAACTTACTATCCTGAGCAGTGGGTCAAGCAAATACAGTTTATATCCCTTTGGTACTTGAGCTATCAAGAATATAATGTGCTTCACAGATCTATCACCCTAGTTCAGTCTAGGTGAAGTGGGATGGTCTTCATGCTCGGCTGCCCCACGTAGACATATCCTAAACCCTTTGTAATGGCAGATAACTAATATCATACTGACATCATCCTTTAAAAGAGAAAAATATTATAGACAAGATTCACCTTTTTTTTTTTTTTGTAATTTCTGAAAAAGATAAACAGTTTTAAAATTTACTATAGGCTAAATTGGAGTATAAAATCACGCCTGTGTGCACACACACACACACACACACACACGTATCCATCAATACATATACAGACATGCTTCTGCATAAATACAGCACTCTTCTCTCACTGATGTTTACCTATATTCAGTTTGCTCCTACCTCTTGTAAGAACATTAAACTACCAAAGTGTAGTCTTTTTTTAATTGCTTAAAAATGAAACATTTCAGTAGTGTTTTTTCCAGAGGATCAAAAACGAAGTCCTCAACACCATGACACTTCAAGAATGATGCCTTCTGACCCTGGATCTGTCCTGCTGGTCTGCCAAGAACAAGTCTTAACCAGCAGTCTGAAACCCTGGCACACAAATGTGATTTTCTGCACTGCTTAATGCTGATCTAACTACCCACACCTGGAATACAAGTCAAAGGAGCAGGAATGCCAGCACAGTGCTAGTATTTTTGAGACAATGATCTTGCCAAAATGTAATGTATTTACCACTCTGGAAGTGATGCAATGAAAACTGTTGTTAGAAGACTTGGGTAATTTCAGAATAGTAACAAAACACCATAAATTTTCACCATTATTTTCATCCTTTAACATAAATTGCATGGCTTTCGAAATAATGTACATTTCTGTATTCCTCTGATAATGTGGCCCATCTATTCTAAACTTCAGTGTTAGACAGAATTACATTTGTGGATATCAAGAACATTTCAGTTCTGTTAAATAGAAATTGTTTTTAGCAGTGAAATTATGTCACTGGAAAACAAATACCTTCATTACCAGAAAGCCTCAATACCGTAATAGCTCATAAATATTAGATTACAGATGAAAAAACATTTAACATGTGATGTCTGATCACATGAACACAGCTTTGCACTACCAAAGCAGGATTATAGTTTTGGATATTTCAGTTAACAGTAAAACAAGGAAGTCTCTGCTATACAACAGGCAATTCTCAAAAGAGAAATTTACATCCAAAAATTATAACGGTGGAAACAGCACTAAATATATGTTTTTTGGTTTTCTTAGCTGTAAGTCAAACAGCAATGCTTTCAAACTCTTTTAATTAAGGGGTGCTAGGACATTATGACTTTAACTGCTTCTTCTGCATTGACATTTCGAATTACCTAAATTGAAAGTATGCTACAAAATAATTAATTTTGTTAAAAGTGAAGCCAAAATGAGTGAACAGTTTTACAGGATTTTTAAATGATGTTTTAAAATATCATTATACAAAACTCCATGTAACCTTTTCTTCTCTCAGTCATGCCTTCTTTGGGGTAGCTACAAGACTAACATGCTGTCCTGTCTTCTGTCTTGTACTGTATTTTTTTTCAACTTCACCTTATTTTGCCACATACAGTCTGCAACCTGTCAAACCATTTTACAGCAATTATGTACAATGATCAGAAAATGACAATTCTTTCAGCCTCCTATTGATCATGGCTCACTTCAAAGCAATTTTCTGACTTAGAAGCTGTGGTTCATACAAAATTCCCTTACATTTGCCTGGAAAAACATATAAATATATCAAACAGACAAACAGATCACAGAAGTTGCTGAAACAAATGCAAACCTGGCTCTGTTGAGTCTGGATTCTGATCTCCAACAATCATTTGTTTTACCAGGAGGCAAACACCTTTATCAAGGCTGGAGTATCCATGATTTGTCAAGGAAACAGCAGGAAAGTTTCACAGAAGCCCATGGAAATGAGTTAAAATGAAATAAAGGACATAGCCAGCTCTCTCTTGGGAGACTATGAAAGACATGTAGAAAAGGAGGAAATAGTGAGACATCCAAAGATCGTGGCATAGCCCTTCATACATGTCTGCTTATAGCCAGAGATACATCAATAATTTCTGACATAAATAAACAAAACTTTGACCTGCTGATTTACCAAAGCAGGGATGGTAATAATAATAAAACCATCAAAACTCCATAAAGGCCTTTAATGTGTCTGAAGATATTTTCATTACTGCAATAAGTGTCAAGCATTTCCTTTGCTGTTAACAGTTTTTACAGCAAAGCTTTGAATAATGTCCCACAGGTTATCAGTAAAGGCTCTATACGTTGCATATAAAATAAGAACCAACTAAACAATCCAGAAAACTACTTTTAAGTTGTGGCCCAGGACTAAAGCTGGAATCACAAAGGACAGATCTGTTACTGGTCTCATCTGGCACAGTCCCAGTGGAAGGAAGCCATCTCAATTGACACCAGCTGAGAGTATAGTTTGATGCATCCCCTTATTCACTCTTAAGTCCATATTTTTCTTTTTTTGCCTTTTATGTTCAAGTCACCAACACCATTCTGGCCAGTCACTAATAGTCCTTCAAGGCTAATCTTCCTGTTAGCTTGCATTTGAAAATGAATCTCAGATGTAGGAAATTAAAGCCTTCCTCTCAAACATCAAGCAAATTCCAATTCAAAATGAAAGAATTCACATTTCAAGCCTCTCTCCAAGGATGTCTTTCTCTATTGGTAACATTTGGAGATGTTTGAAAGGAGCTAATGAGGACAGGTTTATGGGACTGGTTATAATTTTACCTTCCCAACTGCACATTTCACATTTGTCCCAGTGAATTATCTGGTAAAATATTTCATTATAATGAATAGTTTAAAAAGCTTTGCAAACAGCAAAATATTTTGACCTAAAGTTTCAAAAACAGGAAAGTGAGCTTGCATAAAAATGCACAATTGGCTAACTGCTCCAAAGAAGATAAAATATTTAAGCACATATTAACCTAAAATGTTGCAATGTTTCAAACAACTGAATGATTGAATATATGATGACAAAACAGAGGGATACAGGTAGAAAAGAAACTGGGTAAGAATGAGGAACAAACTGTTTAAGCAGCCACTTTACAAGTTGTGCAAACAACCTCAAAGATCTTCCAGTGTTCACTGAACAACTTTTCCTGCTGTGGCATTAAAAAGATTTTAGCTAAACTAAGCTTATCAGAGAATTAAACTAATTGAGAACAAGTCTTCCTGATGAAGTGGCATTGTGATTTTTCCATGGACCACTGTGAGGAGAAAATCTCTCTTGATGAAGCTGTGAGACCTCACCAGTCCTCTTCCCTCTCCCTATTACCTGCAGCAGGCCAAGAGAAACAGCAAACTGCCTTTCAGTGTAGTTCTCCCCATGCCTATAAACTGCAAAATATGTGTTTTCTGGGCTTTACCAAATTCACTGATTTACTAAATTTGTTTTCCCAAGAGTTCTTCCCTGGCTTTAACAGGCAGTGGTGCCTGACCAATATTTTGGTCATCTGAAACATTATACAAGCACTAGGTATAGTGGCTGGTAATAGATAGTGTTTATGTCACAAGAACATCTGTATTTTTTGCAGACCTTTGAGACATCCAAAGGCCTTTGTGACTGCACTGCATTCTCATCTTAATGGATAATGCTGATGCACTCTGCAGGAACTTGCGGGAAAGCAATTGCTACCTCAGACTGTTACAATCAGCTTACCAGGGAAATCTGCTTCAGTTTCCATAAGTGACACTGGGCAAGTCCCTAAGCCTGTCTCACCTGGGTGTGGATAAATCAGCTAGAGAAATAGTTTAGATTACACATCCTCAGGAGTTACATAGCAGGGAGCAGCACAACTCCCTAGCAAGTTTATTGAATGTATGCAGGAATAAATCTGCTGCTCTAAACCTGGCAGCTTTTGTAACTGTTAACTTTAATACTTACCTCCAAATGCTTAATCCACCTGAAAATTTTACTACTGTTGTCTAACAGGAAGTGTATTAATTCTTTTTTAAGAAAAAAAATAAAAAGGTCTATGAGTGATTACACATACACCCTTTCTAGTCCTACAGAGAGTTTCACATGTAGCTTTTGCTGGTTGATACAGAACAGGGATAAATCATCCCAATTCTGTCACACTTTTGCCAAATGCACTCAGAACACTGGGGTACTGGCCACTTTCCCTATGCCTTGATTACCAAGACCCTTTATAAAATCTTTCACAGTGTAACATGGAGACAAGAGAATACAATATGTTACTTCTGAAAAGAAAACCAAAATGCACTGAATTTTGGGGGCCTCTGAGGACAACTGCACACATATCACATAATAGTATTGTTTCTTTTGATCTTCTCAGGCTGATGCAGGCTATAAGGGTGAATGAATGTGTGTGGCCAGAGAAATTTGCCTAACAACATTTCTTAATGAATCAATGACAAAAATTGGGAAGATGTACAGTAACCCTGACCATAACTTTCCTGTGTATTATGCCCAGGTATATACCTGCAAGCTCTCAGCACAGGGCTTTCCTAGACGCCTTGCTAGGCCACACTGAAGACCACTGGATCCACTTGGTTTCTTACCACTGTATGAGTAAAAACATCCTTTAGAGTTTTATATACTTTTTTACATTTATTTTTCTTTTTTTCCAGATAACAAGTTCTTACAATGCCTTAACATACTTGCTGCACAACTGGTTTTTATTGGGACCCACTTCTACTATCAGCACATCTTAATTCCCAAGTTTTTCCAGTGAAACAACCTAATAATAAATTTACAGTAGCTACTAGTAATTTCAGATTTTGTCTTTAGGCTTATTGATATATGTAATTGCAGGGACAGAACAGATCAGAGGAAGAAACAAATATTGACAAAAGAGCCCAAGGTAAGTGTCAGTCAAAACACAAGGATTTGTGCAGTTCTTCTAAAGCTCCCCAAGTCTTGATCAGTTGTAGAAGACAAAGCAACAGATCTGGGATTTTAATAAGTCTTTTTACCTGAACAGGGTTCATCCTCATACACAGTAATGTTTCTCAGTGTAATGTTTCCCATTTCCTATTGTGGGTTGTTTTGTTTTTTGTTGGTTTGACTTTTTTTGGCAATTAAAGTTACTTTAAAAGATTGGTCTTAATAATGTTCTCATTCAAAGTGCCACAAAAGATATCCCACACCACAACAGAGCTTCCCTACAAGTTGATGGTTTAATCCCATGCACCTGCATATGGAAAAATAAAGGGAAAAATTTTAAAGGCTGTTGAGGAAATATAGGTGAAAATTGTAATGAATTAACAATAAATAAGGTAAGCAGCCCATATCCATTTCTGGATGGACATAACAAGGTAGAAAACAAAATTAATTAAAGGCAAAATCATATATAATTGTTTAAATCCACAAAGGTCATCAATTGAAGAGAATTAATAAATTGTTCACACATTCTGTGACTGCATTCTAACTGCTCATGTCTCCTCACAAGCTGTAACCTGTTTAAGGTTACTAAAATGTGAGGGGGAAAAAATCTCAACCACCCACACTTTTTTTGGCCAGCCAAATCATCCAAAAAGAAATTAACAAATCTTTGTTCTTTCACAAGACTTCACATCTTTAAAGTACCAAGCACACATTTGTTAATCAATGAATCCCCCTGTCTTCAATCCGAAGTGCCTTGGAGGAATGAGGGGCCAAAACCACCACAGTTCAGGCCAACCTGGACGCGACTATTTTGCCAGCTTGATGCCACAGGGGCTGGCAGCGACCTCGACAGCAGCAGGTCCAGCGCTCCTGCGCTTTGTACGAGCCCGCCCCTGCACAGCTCCCTCCAGCCAAGCTGTGACTCAGCGCAGGGTACCTAAAGGTCACCTTCAGCACCCCCGCTTGAATCCTGTGCACTTGGAATCTGCGGTACAGAGGCTTCACCTTCCAGGTGCCTTTTTTGCTCTCAGCAGACCAATGGAAGGCTGGTGAGATCAGCCACCTTCTGTGAGGGGAAGGCAGGCAGGGGCGGGCAGAG